>JAXCHB010000010.1:1010000-1565000 GCA_036926305.1 Uropetala carovei
AGATGAAGCATTGGAAGGTATTATTAAGCTGTCTCCACAAATCAGCAAAGATCAAGTAATATTGGAATTGTTTTCTTTTGCTTCGAACTTTGATGTATTAAAGCTATTGAGTAATGATGGTGAGAATATGGATTCCAGTTGCAACAAGTGTAAAATTTGTAGCACTTGCCCATCGTGTGTACTAAAAATTCTGGCATCCAACAGACTTCATGACAAGGTATATGATAACCTTTATGAACTTTATGAAGTCATCTGCACACTATCAGTTACTCAAGTCCAATGTGAGCAGACATTTTCAAAGCTAAAGATCATAAAGACAAGGCTAAGAAATTCACTGTCTGAGGAGAACTTGGAATCATACATGTTGCTATCCATTGAAAAGGAATTGTTAGATGAATTGGATGCAGAAGCAATTATTGACAGATTCGCACAATCATCTAGTGAATTCAAATGATTGCTCTTAATATAGTGGACTGCATGAAATATGCTTTTGAACTACTTGTTAATGTGTAAAATGTTCAGTACAAGCAAACTATTTTAAAATATCCGCCATTTATTTTAAATTTAAAAAAATAATTTAAAAATTCAATTATAACAATCTGTACTTACATTTAGTATCTACTGTATACTGCCAGTAATATGTACAATATATGTACACTGTAATTACTAAAAAATATACATTTATTTCGCAAAAATTTTAATTGTACCTTTTTTCCACTTATGTATTTTTTGAAAATTTTATTTATTTCTTATAAAAATTAAATGATAGCCTTATTGTTGTGGGTGGGCCCCCTTTGTCTCATGGCAACCAATATTTTTAGACCCAGTCCGCCACTGCCTATAATACATTCATGGAATGAAAAGGAAAAAACACTGAAATTAATAATGATGAGCGAAAGCCTTCATCTTCTAAGAGACAAACCACAATTTTACAGTATGCCAAGGGACTGGATTTAGAAGAGACCGTAAGCAAACTAGCTGCCAAGGATGGAATATCAATCAACACCATCACAAAAAGTGAGTTTATTAGGGAAAGTTTCACAAGCAAAGGAATGCAGTTGCCAAGAAGTCCATCTTCAGTTATGACACTAATACATAATTATTACAGTGAAGTGGAACAACTGTACATCCAGAAATTTGGTGTATTCAAATGTGATAATATAAAACTAAATATTTCAGTAGACGAGTAGACCAGTTGTAAGAATTGCAGATACATAAATGTTCATGTATACTGCAATGAGACTTCACTGAACCTTGGTTTAATAAGAATATATGGGAACTGTCCTGCAGAAAAAGTGCTATCCTTACTCCAGGAAAGATTAGAAAACTTTCAGTTAAAACTTGAAACAGATGTGGTTGCAACAACTAGTGATGGTGCAGCTGTTATGGAAAAATTCGGAAAATTATCACCGACTATTCAACAGTTCTGCTACAATCATGCACTACATCTAGCTGTAACAAAAGTATTTTACGTTAAAAAATTGAAAGGTGAAGCAACAGGAACATGTAGCAGCGATAGTGAATTCAATACAGATTCTGAATACGAGAAAGATGATAGCAATGACTCTGAATCAGATGATGTGGCCTGAGCCGATGTGTATGATTTGCAAGATGATGTATCTTCGGTAGTTAGCAGTGTATGAAGAATTGTAAAACTGTTTAAATATTCTCCAGTAAGAAATTCTCTTTTGCACAAGAAATAATCAAGAGTGAAAAAGGGGAACTAGAAGTAATTTTGGACTAAAACACACTGGAACACACTGGAGAGAATGATAGAGAGGTTTTTAAAGATCCTAAATCCGATTAAGATCATTTTACGAGAGCTGAAACTTGATCACTTGTGGAAAGAAGAATATTATGAAATTGTGAGAGGTATGTTGAATTGCTTAGAAACTGTGCTATTAGCAGTTGAGGCTTTAAGCAATAGAGAAGCTAATATTCTTACAAGTGAAGGAATTTTTAAGTTCCTGTTCAATAATTTAGAAAAACAGAACTCTCCAATGAGCAAAATGCTTTTAAAGGAAATAAAATTTGAATTGGTTAAACGTAGAAATAAAGATCGTGTGTCTCTCATAAAGTACTTGAGCAACATTAGTTGTCAATGTGAGATGGAAAAGGATGAATTTTTTGCCTTGTCAAGCAAGAATGAAATTGCATGACTGGCAAAGTCATTAATGGAAAGACTTTTTAAAGGAACATTTACAACAGAAGAAGTGCAAAAAGAAGAAAAAATGGATGTCCTTATAGAGGGTTCTGACATTAAATCAGAATCTGATTTGAAGTGTGAATTGGCTAAAGCAATATCAGTTTCAACATCAAAACCTAGTTCTATGCAAGCAGACAAAATATTTTCTTCTCTAAGGCAGGAAATGAGCTTATATGAAGCAACGCATTCTCTCACCCCCAACTTGAAGATGCTTTTAGATGCACTCATAACAATTTGGCCAACGTCAACAAAAAATGAAAGAAATTTCTTCACATTTGGTATATTGGTTACAAAGCAAAGATCACGATTGTCTGATAGGGCAATTAATGCTCTATGCCTATTAAAGTTTCATTTTAAAAATGATAAATAAAAATTATTTGAAGTATTATTTCAATTTTCAAACTAATAATATTTGCATTTGTTTTTGTGTTAATGTTTAATTTCATGACTAAAATATTTAAATGAGATTGAGAACGTTAATACATTCTGTGATATATGTAAAAACGTATTGTATACCATAAGGTATAATAAACTCTGTATTCATTATATTGTTTATATTTTGAGAAAACCTCAAATATAGCAGAAACCTATCCAAAATGATGCTCTGTTTATTAACAGTTACTATTATAGTCATTATTACTGGTGATCTACGAAAATAAAATAAAAAAGATGATTTTGGGAATTCCCGAGAATTCCCGGGAAATACGATTTCCTGTTCCCGATTCCCGAAGTTTCAGAAATGTCGGGAATTTGGAAACCCTACTTGAGAGCTATGCTGGCAGGAGCATTTGCTCCTGGTAGGGCCACCCATGCCAGTAAGGTTAATAGGTAGGGACCAGACTAAGAGTAGTCCAGGAAGCATCTGCACCTCAGTGAGATGGCTGCAAAAGGTATCTGTACCCTGTGGGTCGGCCAAATTAAGTGATGGTGTCACGTTAACAACACTGTCGAGGAAGCCACTGGGAGACAACCTCAACTAAAATCCCAAGCACCATGGCACAACTGAATAATGAATTGATTCACGACATGTACAGGACCATGTCCATTAGGGCTGATGTCACATACAGCAGTGACAAAAGTAAGGCCATCTCGGTCATCATCCCACGAAATCCTTACACAGCTCATGTCAACAGAACAAAGAAAAAAGACTTCAGAAAGCAGGATAGGACCTTGGAATGTGAGGCAAGGCAAAGACAGTAGCGAGGTAAGCGATTTTGGCCTATGAAAGAGGAATGAAAGAGGGCAGAAAATGATAGATTTTTGTAAAAGAAACAAATCGATGGTCACAAATATGTGGTTTAAGTATTACAACAGGCGAAGATGCCAGGAGACATACAGAGGTATTAGATCGACTATATCATGGTCAGACAAATATATAGAAATAGTGTATTGAACTCAAATAGTTTTCCAGGGGCACATGCAGACTGATCACAATTTGGTGGTCATGAGGTCTCGTTTGAATTTAAAACAAATAATAAAAAAGAACAGGGTACATAAATGGGACTTAGAAAGACTGGAGGGGAAAAAGAGGAAATATTATCAGGAAGCTGTTACACAAGCCTTAGAAAGTCGTAGAACCAGAAAATACAGGTAGGAAAACATCGGTAGAGGACAACTGGGTGACTATAAAAACATGCCTCATAAAACAATAAGGAAATTAAGGTCTAACAGAGGGGATGATTAAGAAAATGGAAGAGAGGAGGAGTTGCAAACAGGTTAATACAAGTTATGGAAGAAGAATGTATAGAGAGTTAAACAATAGGATTAGGAGGGAAACTACAGAAGCAAGGGAGTCGTAGTGGAAGAGACAGTGTGAGGACATGGAGAAGCTGCAGTGACAAGGCAGAGTAGCTTATTGTATAGAAAAGTGAAGGAGTTAATGGGAAACAAGAAGGGGAATATGCTGGCGACAATTAAAGATAAAAATGGCAAATTGTTATACGAGACAGAGGATGAGAGGAATAGACGTAAAGAGTATATTGACGATTTATATGCTAAATATTTGAAGCCAGAACCTATTGAGATAGAGGAGGAAGATGTAGTGTGTGACAATGTTAGACCAGGAATATTGAATAGTGAGATTGAAAAGGCTGTCAGAGATATGAAGTCAAAGAAAGCAGTAGAAGTTGACAACCTTCCAGTAGAAATGTTAAAAGATCTAAGAAAAGAGAGTTTTTATAAATTGTGCCATAATATATATGAAGAGGGGGAATGGCCAACGGATTTCAAACACAAAATATCGAGAGAAAAGGAGTCAGTGTGAAGTTTTCGTAAAGTTATAGAAAAACTCTATGCATAGCACTTCACAAGCTGGGACAACGACCACTACGCTACATCTACTGTGAGATACTGGTTGTTCGTAATAGACTTTAAAAGAACTCCAAAGTAAAAAGCTTATTTTCTGGTTAAACTATTGACCATCTACACCCAAAAGGGAGATGATTCGTAAATCTCGTCTCTACTACTATCCATTTACCAAGTTTCGGCAAAATCTGAGATTCCAATAAGTGGCCCTCCCCTTGTTAGACATTTTTCAGGTTGAATTCCTTACCATTGCAGTTACGTTAAGTGGCTGATTAAGGTATCTGAAGGCCCTAGGCGCAAATTCGGGAGGCAAATGAGGAAGGGGAAGGAAGGATGTGGAGTTCACAATCTAAAAAACTTTTACAACTTACGAATGGAAAAAAATGTATGCAGCAGATTAAATAAATTCAATTACACAAATGCATAAATAGAAAATTTAATATTTATTTTATGTATAAACTTGCACATACTGAAATATAATCAAAAAATGAATTATAACTGTGAGATGTGTTTTCGAATAACGCAAGGGGTGATACATTGTAACAAACCTAAGTAAAAACATGAGATGTGTACGTAAATACTAGTAGATTATACTGATTGTGAAATATTTTATTAAATAAAATATTGAAAAAATCAACTTTTGACTGTTTTGAGGCCCGTATGAGTGTCGAGGCCCCGGGCGAGCACCTCATGCGCCTGTGCGGTAATCCGCCACTGGTTACGTTAATAAAGAATGCTCCCTTAACAAACACTACTGATATATTAAAAATCTGATGTGGCCAACACATGACTTTCTCCATATTTGGGGTATACATATTTAAATTGTAATGAATAGCATTATGAGGCAAAATTATCATTTCGTATACTAAAAGAATACAGTCGTCCTTATTGCCGCAAATTATATTTTGAATATGTTTACAGAATTCACCGCTACATGGTGGTGGCGCTGTACACAGGAAATTACGAAAAAGTTGAATATCTACGAAGTGGATGGTTCTACGAAAATTTGTTTCAAACAAAACTTGGAAGAAATATTATTCTCTACAACTTTGATCCTCACGAAGATTACCAATAACGACGTTTTTAAGGAGATATTTAACGGAAACCGAAAACACCGATTATTTATAAATAATTCCTAAACAATAACTGCTATGGAAAATTGTTTGAAATAAAAGATGTAGGAAATCATATTTTCTACATTTTTTGTTGTTGTCAATGTGTACAATAATGACGTATTATCGGAGAAATAGCAAAAACCGAATCGGGTTTCGAATAAACCTCGACTTCCTCTTAACTGTTATTGTTCTTTGAGCTCATGCTAACGTATTATACATGAAGTTTGGTATTAATATGATAAGTACTTTTTAAGTTAGAGCGCCCACAATCACATACATTCATCCACATAGACACACACACACATACATAATTCCGAAAATAGTCTAAACGTGTTCTAGAGACCTAAAAACGTGTATTTCCGTTGAAAACTCGAAGTCGATTTTTTTCGTGATCACAATACTTTCCCCATACTACGTATGGAGAAAGTAAAAACCATTTTTTATTAAACATAAAAATTACAAAGTAGCGAGATTATACGGGTTGACTTTTTTATTCGAGGAACCTGAAAAAATCGCTATATCTTATAATACGGAACGGAGAGAATTGCTAAAATTTCTATGAACTTTGTTTGATGTTATTTTAAAAAATTTCACAGCAAATGTTGAAAATGAGCACCACATTGCTGATTACATATACGTGCATATTGTCTGACGCGATTTTTCAAGTTCTCGAATAAAAAAATCATCCTGTATTACAGGAACATATAGCCTTTCGAATATTCTCTATAATAAAAACGTTCTGTAAGGAACGCAAGATGGCCGACAGCGAAATTTAATTAGACCACTTGAAAATATGTTTTGTCAGTTAGCTAATACTGAACGCATTCTATCGCAATATAATTTTGGTAGTTGTTAATATTCGAGTGGCACATTTATTTGTTAATATAAATATCATACCTACCTATTATTTTCCCTACGTTATCTATGTATACATATAATTATTTCCCTGTCTTTGCACACCGACAATTATACGTAGCATTGACAAGAACAAGGTGGGAGAAGAATATCAGAATTTAATAGCCGAAAACAAAAACCAAAGTCATTTACTAAACGACAACAGAGTATTCGCTAGAAATGTAGTATATGACGAAATATTTCATATGTAATAGTGTGCTATTAATTATTTTGAATGCAAATATTAATAATCAATCTATCTACAATTCTTCCGTTAAGATTTCGACGGGAGTTACACTAGTTTTATAAGAAATGTACTAACCGGTGTTTTTAATAAATCCATGAACAGAGAAATGTGACTAGAGGGCAAACATGAAGTGACATTCCTTAATCAACAAGGAAGAAAAGAATGATGACTGTTCACAAAAGGCGTGAGATAGATTACAATAAAGATTAAAGGTAAATGATACAATGAGTCACTTCCGAGAGGTTGGTGAATTGATGAAAAAAACTGAGAGAAAAATCATAAAATACATTAAATGACATAGTATGTAAATTATATAATACAAAGTCACCAACTCTTTTTAGATTGGTACTTTCCAGTATTCTGTGACCGCTAAACACTATCATTCGCAAGAGGTGCAATTTTTTAGGACACCTGAACAATTGTGGTCGGTGAATTTTCCGTAAGCCTCGGCCGGCGTCACAGAGAAACTTGGCGGGCGCCATGGCGTAAAACCTTGAAGGAGGCATTCTACTCATCCAGATTTTATCACACTTTTGTAAAACTAAGAACTCTAAACGACACCTGTTTAGTAGCGTACGTGAATATATTTTTAGGATAATCGAATATACGTTTAGGTCCATTAAATACGATTGATAGGTACCTTGAAGAAGCTTAAACCGGAACTGGTGTTTGTGGGCAATAACCTCACCTACTTTGTAATAAATGCTCGGGATAAAAGCTATTGATCGCTTTTAATGCGCGTATCTTTTTGATCAGAATATTTGCATGAATGGGATTGCGAAGATGAAAAACAGATCTCTTAATGGCTTCTCCTTTCCCATTGAAATGTGACACATTTAACTTGGACGAAAATATAAATTTCTAAACTACATTATAATTCTCATCCATTGAATAAAGCGATCTAATCCACAGCACCATGAAAACGTTTACCAATTAAATGAAGTCATGCAACTACATAATTACACTTTAGGAGAATTTAGATGAAATGACCTCTTACCTTTGATGAATCCAACGGCGTACGAATCTGGCAACTTCTGCTCACAAACACTTTTCCAGTAGGCACTAAGGTCCGCTGATGGGGTCCCAGATTATGAATTTATCCTCAGGAATACAAAAATCGGTCACTTCCGAAGAAGGCGTACGTTATCGGCACTATAGAGAAAGAACACGGCCTTCCGTCTAGGAAGGCAAAGTTTGACTGGCGGGCTAAGATGGTGGCAAAAAAAAAAACGCTCGCGGCGCATGTGCGAAGGTTGTTTTTCAGTGACTAGATAACTATCGCATGCCAACCCAGGTAACCGGGACCGAGCCATTGTGACGGACCCGATAAAATTCCATCTCAGGAACGCGACGAGAGGTTCATAGGAACTATTCCACAAGCTCTGGCCAAAAAGGCTCGGAAGTCGAGACTCCTGGAGAAAGGCAGGTTCAACCTTTACGTAAACCAGGAGACCACCTATCGCGGCAGAATTAGGAGGACGGAGAAAATAATGTGAATTAATTTCTCGCACATAAGTAAGCGACCTGGCTTCTAGTGGGAAGTGAAAGGTCTAGAGAAGGGGTTGCACAAGTGGCGTGCCAAATTCACGTCAATATATGCCCTCGCGTGCCAGTAATAAATTTTAATATAACTGAATGATCATTTTTATTAGTTGAGCACCCTGGTTTAATTAAAGAAGGATCACAATGTAAACGGTGTACATTTGTACGTATCAGTCTGAATTTCCGTATTTTGCATTCATTCAGTCATATAGGCGGCGATAATACGTCATTATTGTATACATTGACCATTATAAAAGATGTAGAAAATATAATTTCCTACATTGTTTATATCAAACAGTTTTCCATAGCAGTTATTGTTTAGGAATTATTTATAAATAATCGGTTTTTCGGTTTCCATCAAATATCTCCTTAAAAACATCGTTATTGGTAATCGTGAGGACCAAAGCTGTACAGAATAATATTTCTTCCAAGTTTTATTTGATACAAATTTTCGTAGAACCATCGACTTCGAGATTTCAACGGAAATACACGTTTTGAGGTCCCTAGAACATTATTAGACTATTTTCGGAATGATGTCTCTCTCTGTGTGTGTGTGCGTGCGTGCGTGTGTGTGCGCGCGCGCGCGTGTGTATGTTATTGTGGGCGCTCTAACACAAAAAGTACGTGCCATATCGTTACCAAACTTCATATATAACACTTTAGCATGAACACAAAGAACTGATTAGTTTTTGGACAATAACGGTTAACCGGAAGTCGAGGTTTATTCGAAACCCGATTGAGTTTTGCGATATTTCTCCGTTAAAACATCATTATTGTATATACAATTCTATACTAAGGTTATAGAGAATGTAATTTCCTACAACTTTTATTTGAAACAATTTTCTATAGTAGTTATTTTTTTAGGAATTATTTATAAATAACCGGTTTTAAGGTTTCCGTCAAGTATCTCCTTAAAAACGTCGTTATTGGTAATCTTCGTGAGGACCAAAGTTGTAGAGAATAATATTTCTTCCAAGTTTTGTTTGAAACAAATTTTCGTAGAACCATCCATTTCGGAGATATTTTGCTTTTTCTTAATACCAGTATACAGCGCCAGCACCATGTAGCGGTGAATTCTGTAAACATATTCAAAATATACCTAATTTACGGCAATAAGGACGACTGTATTCTTTTACGATACGAAATAATAGTTTTGCCTCATAATACCATTCATAATAATTTAAATATCTATACCCCAAATATGGAGAAAGTCGTGTTGGCTACATCAGATTTTTTCAATTTTGATTTTTTTTCCAAAAATCCAGGGGAGGGGGGGGGGAGCAGATGCCTGGCTCCCCCCTCCCTCTGCCGGCGTCCACTGAATCTTGATCTAGGCAGAAAATAAATAGAAAAAAGTTTGACAAGTGCTTATGATAAACACTACGCATTTTGATGCATAGATCAGCAAAGAAATTATCGTATATACCCGAATCGAAGAAAATACTGGATATAAGACGACCTCCAAAAATACGGACAAAATCATTTTAAATAAAGAATATATCGACGGACTTATTGTGTAGTTCGAATAATACTTGCATTATTAATTATCAATTTTCAATCGTTGCCTTAAAACTATTTTATCTAAGAAAATACTGATTGCTGACAAAAAGAAACACCGTAAATAGAGGGGATGGCGTTCTCTTATCAGCGAACGAGCAGTCAAACATACACATTGAATACAAAGTCCACACCCCTAAAGTATTTGTACTAAACCCACGTTCTCAAGACACTTTAACTTTGAAAGTCGCTGGTCCTTTGTAGCTACGAAAATCGGAATTACTGAACTATGAAAGAAAATGAGCTTTCAGATAAAATACGTGAATCGAAAATAAAATATCGCCTTAGATTCAGATAAATAATTCAATTTCTTTAATGATCCGAATTTGGATGATAAAAAATTATGTAGGTGCATGATTGATGCAGAAAACATGTAAGATGAAGTTTGAAAGTAAAAAAGTGATAATTGCCGCAACTAATGAGAAAAAGATAGTGGACATTGGAAGGATATTAATCTACGAATGGAAGCAAAAACTACGTTGAAGAAACGCTGGAGTTTCGGGGCGAAAACCAGTTGTAGCCAGGAGGTCAATTATTCCCCTTTTACCTTTTACGACGTAATCAGATTATGCACAAATATGGGTCACCGAAGTGTGAGGAGAACTGAAACGGCCGGAAGAGGTAAAAACGAAGGAGAAATAATACGGAATGGAAAAAATCGAAATAATTCGGTGCGAGGAATTTTAAATATCGTTTTTGGATTTTTGGATGCTTACCGTTAATGAGGGAAGCGTGGTGCATTTGGAAAACGCCAAACCATGAGAAAATCGGCAAGTTACATATTTCAGAAAATTTTAAGTCGGTACTAATAGCCATTCATGTGTACAAGTAAATTCAGCGATTGTTACGCGTGTATCTCCTAAGTTCATAGTGATTTTGTACTAATCCAGGATACGAAGTTTAATGGTCGATCAAGCAAATGATTAGCTAACAATAAGTATGCAATCTTGTCAAACGACGCGATCAATTTCCAAAAAAAAATATCGGATAAGAGAGTTGATTTTTGCGTTACTGCTCCATTTCTGTAAAACTTGCTTACCTTTGTAATCATGAGTCATGCACACAACTAGTAAATAGTAAATTAGATACGTCACCGCCAAGTCAACAAAAAAATCATGTAAGGTCTGCAAAGAGTTACCATATCCATTGTTACGATATTATATTCAAGAAAAGTTAAAAATAATTAAAAATAAAACAGAATTGCTAAGAAATGTTCTTGACTAAATCATATTAAAATGCATGTTGTACTAAAATGCTATAGCTTCATAAAAAAAAATGCCTCTGTCCCCTTAACTTGTTCGTTCCTCGTGTTGATAATATGGCTTCGTAAGCCGATGAGGAGAATGACGAAATCTTCAGGCTGGGTTTCACTAACCAAGTGTTTTTAATCGCGGTTTATTTGACCTCGTTTATTATAAGTCACTGCCTCCAATATTAGGAATCTATGTGAGATATCCTACAAAGGTGGCCATATAAGATTGGTTTATTATCGATCCTACTTCTTTAGCTGAATAATTTCGTTCTTTTGTTGAACTTCATATATTCTAATAAAAAACACCTTAAAATAAACCTACTGTTATTTGAATTATATATTTAGTACAAATTTGCAGATTCCAAAATAATAAGCTCAGATTTCTTTTATATTCATTTACCTGTATCTCACATAAAATTTAATATCTTTTGTTGGACGTATATTTTTTCCACGAGCATTTTTAGGCGTTTCGCATCCAGTGTGTAGGAGTAGCCGTTATCAATAAAATCAAACAAGAAGTCTTAATTCGAGTTGAACTTTAAAAAATTCTTGCATGGTTACTTCTTCATTGTTGCTAACCTAGACAATCTCACAAAAATACATTATCCTAACCTGTGAATTCAATATTTTGAATAGGAAGAAAATGGGTTATTTATGATGAAGAAAAGAACTTTAAAACGCTATTTCACTTACGTACAGGTATGTACATAAATCATTTCTTTCTAATAGGTACTCCGTTGCACGAAACGCACCCATTCGTGATACGCTGTACACTTTCCTAACTTGTTACCTCTACTGATCGAGCTGTCATTCCAAACATTCTTCGACAGTTAAAATGAGAGATTTTCAAAAAATATTTAATTATTATGACTTTTTATCAGCGGAAAGAGTACCCAACTATAGCTAACATCACAAATTCTCTTTTGAATATATAATTTATAAATGGATGATGTCACCGACAACTATCAGAGAAGCAAAATACGTTTCATGAATAAAATAATTACTTTTTATACGGACGCATTTGCTGAATCTTATATCCGAGTGCGAAACATACCCAAGATGCCCCTAAACCGGTAACACTGATCAACAGCCAACATGTTTCGGCAATGAAAGTAGTTAATCTTTACTAATCTTGGGGTGCTGCTCACGAATATGACGCTTAAAATTGTTAATTGGCTCTGGTTTCGAAGATATGGGGTGGGTCCCAATGTGTACGATTTGCACTGGTTGGCGTTGTGCGGCTTTGAGGTAAGATCTGGCAACCCTGAGTGCGAAGTGGATGATGCAATCAGCACCCAGGTATTGCATCATTCTACTTACTGAGAGTGTCTGTGTTTCGTGGCCGCCAGAAATATTTTGCTCCATTCTTTAAGATGGAAGGTAACCTAGTCGCCTGCAACGATGTAGTTGGTCTGATAGCAGCCCATAATATTAATCATAATCCTGAGGAATGGAGACTGTTTATAGACTCGTCAAAGATGAGTATAAAAGCTGTTCTGCTGCATAATGGCAACATGTTGCCGTCAATTCCAGTTGTTCATGCAATCCATATGAAGGAATCATATGAAAACATGAAGCATCTTATGAACTGCATAAACTAAAAGAAATACCAATGGCGACTTGAAGGTTGTTGCTATCTTGCTTGGACAACAGCAGGGCTACACGAAGTTTTGCTGTTTCCTGTGTGAATGGGACAGTCGAGCAAAGACTTCCCATTACAATAAGAGGGACTGGCCTTCCCGACAATCGCTGGAACCAGGAACGAAGAACGTTCAGCACCTACAGCTGGTAGAATCCAGCAAGATTTTGCTGCCGCCTCTTCACATCAAACTGGGCCTAATGAAGAACTTCGTTAAGGCAATGGATCAAAATGGGCCAGCGTTTAGGTACCTCGGTGAGAAATTCCTAAGAATCAGTGAGGCGAAAATCAATGGGGGTGTTTTCGTCGGTCTACAGATCCGCGACCTCTTCAGAGACGAGCAGTTCGACCGCATACACAGTGGTGACGAGAAGACAGCGTGGAATGCTTTCCGACTGGTAGCAATCAACTTTCTAGGAAATAACAAGGCTGACAACTATACGGAACTTGTGGAAAACCTGTTATCGTCCTATCAGAAATTGGGCTGCAATATGTCTCTAAAGATACATTTCCTCCACTCTCACCTGGATTTTTTTCCGGATAACTGCGGCACAGCACACGATGAGCACGGCAAACGTTTTCATTGAGACATCTCGGCGATGGAGAAAAGATACCAGGGCAAATGGAGTTCAGCGATGTTAGCGGACTATTGCTGGATGGTAACAAGAGATTCTCCTGGACTTGTATACAAGCGACAGGCGAAGAGGCGTCGCGTTTAATCGAGGTTAGTCAGTTACTGCGCCCTGTTTCACCAATATAGTGTGTAAGACATGTAAAACGTAAGATGGTGAATTTTTCTTGAAAACCGTAGCCAGTCGAGCGTTTTCATGGTCATTTTCGTGTTCAGCATTCCTAAATCCACAAAGGGAAACACATTTCATCTCTGAAACATAAAATAAGTCAAAATGTGTTGTCCAGTGTAATTAGAAATCACTAATGTGTCATCAGACAACAACTACAGGAAAAATGTTTAATAAGATCATTAATTTAGGAAAATTTTATAACAGCGAATGGGCATTTTCTGCTTACTCATATAAATTTTCAATTTTTCAGAAACAAAATGCCAAAGATTCTTTCTTTTGAGATCGTTTTAAAATTCTAAATAATCACAAGAGTGACTATCCTTTTCGCTCTTGCGTTATTGTTTTCATGGCATATTCTATTACGCACGATGAAGAAATATAGCATATATTTCTTAGTTATATTTGCAATAAAAACTCTTATCCAATTTAATAATACTATTTTCGATTTGCAAAATATGTTGCTAAAATGTTACGATTCAATTATTTTTTATTGCAACATATACAGTGTGATCGTAGTAACTTTTATGGGAAACACTACGGAGTTACCACGGCTAAAAACTTTGTGTGTGTGTGTGTATCAGTTCAACGAGGGAAGATTTATCTAGTGCATACATTTTATAACTGGACTAAATGGAAAATAGGAACTTTGCGTGTCCAATGTTTCCTGGAGTCTTAATACCCAACGCGAGCGAAGAGGAAGCCTTCCACGATCAATATCTGCGATTCATAGCGATACGCTCCTAAGAGATCCGAATCGGAATACGTCCTCCTTAAATCCTCTTACCCTCGCCAAGATTCGAACAAGGGTCCTCCGCATACACAATACGTCGCAGGATTTATCATCCATCAAGCGGTAAAGACGAACGATAGGGGAAGAATCTCCACATTTCGTCCCTCCCTTATCTCTCTCTCTCCCTATCTATCTCTCGCCGGATCCGCTATCTGCCCCCCTCTCTCTGTGTAATGGTTTCCCCACGAATAGCCCTAAATGCCACGGAACCCACTAACTTCGGCTGGAAGGAGAACTCTCCATCCCTCCTTTCCCTCTAATCTCCTCTTCTGCCTCACCCCTCCCCCCCTCTGTTGCGTCACCCGTCCTCCCACGGGATTCCTCCCCACCTCCCTTCTAGAATCGAAATCCCGCCGCGACTCCATTTCCCCTCCCTCCACCCCCTCTCACACAATCCCATATGGAAGAAGAAACCCGTCAAATGGTTGACAACCTAGCCCATTCTCGATCGACTGTTCCGATTTCGGAACGAGCCGAGTGAGAGGAGGATAGCTCGCGAGAAGCACTCAACGTCTTCCTACGTTCTCTCCCTCGCGTCCGAATAGTAGTTCGTTCGACTTTCGGATCCCTTTGACATCTTCCCCGAATCGTCTGAAGAGATGACCGCACGCAAGGCGCCCCCTGGGGACTGGAGGAGGGATCGCAGGAGGAACACGGGGGCGGCGGCGGCGGAAAAGAACGCGGACGCCGCCACCCGGCAGACGGAGAAGACGCGCAGACGGCGTCGCGCGTCGCATGTGAAAGGTATTTCCAGCGGCTCGCACCCTGACGATCCTTCTGCCGATTTAATTCTCCCCGTGTCTCGTTTCCGGGGCCGTCTAAGCGCGCAAAGTAAGTTTGAGTGTGCTCCGGTGCTAAGAGTGCGCGATGGAGTCGAGCTTTCGACACATGTTAGCCGTCGATAACTCGACCGACGTGACTCCGCCGCTACTGTGATGTAGAGGCCGATAAATAAATGGGATTCTCGAGTTTTGTCGCTTAAGGATAAAATCCGAAAAAATGTTGTGATATATCTGTTGCTCAGCCAAAAAAAAAACCAAATATCTCATTTAGAGTTGGCTGCTTGCATACCAGTTGGAAATTTGTAGAAAATGCTTGCTCTTATCAATGAAACTTTTCACCTGGATGTGGTCAGGAAATGCGAGATCGAATTAATGATTGTATCACTCTTCCATTCTCTCAAGTGTTGTCCGTGTACGGAATGATGGCAGCGGGAATGCTGTTTGTCATGGCGGCATTAGGGATATGGTGCTCGTGGTTTGCCTCCAAACCTGGTCTCGTCACCTCTCCAAATAGCACCTACGATTTCATCATAGGTATGGTAATTTAAGTCCTAATTTACTCTGTGTGTACTTTGGTGTTACCTCAGCAATCGCTAACTATTTTGCATAAAATTGCAGGGCAGTGTTAATGAAACAATGTCATCCAATTCCTAATTTATGAAATGCTAAGTACATTTCATATAAATTAATCTTCTAAATCATCTCATTTTAAATACATTATGCGCGCGGAGGTATATGCGTAAATTTTATATATTATTCTGAATATTGGTAAAATTAATAAATATGTATGCATCACATAAAGTCTGCTCTAGAAAAACTACAATTATTTTTAATTCAAACAATGTGCGCATTATCACCCCTTAAGATTCTTGATTACGTTCGACAAAAAACTACATTTTAAAGTCATTTCTGTAGTCGCTTTTCACTTTGAGGGACAAATTACCACCACTCGATAACATTCTGCCTCATCGAAAATTCCTTGAAGTTTTGTTCTACTTCCGAGCCTTGTCAACAAGTGGTTGTCAGGGTAAGGAAATCCTTCAAAGGAGATGCAACAGTGCTTGAGGAAGCGGACGGAACGCAATTACTTCCCAGTAGAGGAATATAAATTACTTCCTATCTGAGAAAAAAGAAAGTTTAAATTGCTTCAAAATTTAACTCGCTATTTTTTTTAGCGATTACCAACGATTGAAACTCGAGCATAAGTCATCATTATTGAGCGATTCGCTACCACGTTTCTCACGTGAATGTGGCAATAGGCGCCTTGCAGTCCAAAGTGAAGGCTATATAGATAATATTAATACTTAACCATTTCAACTATGATGGTATTGATTCACTACACTTATTTCCATTTTGTTCGGTTGTTGACAAATTGTATTTACGCGCGCAGCTTCCCTTCTTCACTAGTTTAAAGGAGGAATAAATTATTTTCTTCGGCGCATCATTTCCTTGACTCTTAATGATTCATACGGCAATAAACGGAAAATGGAATATTATGCATCAACTTGTAAAGTCATAAAATCAATAAAATACTGCTGAAAGAAATCATGGGAGGAAGAATGTTAGGAAAAAGGCAAAGAGGTAGGAAGAGGAAAGGTATATCAGATGCATTAAAAGAAGGAATTGGGTATGAGAACTTCGAGAGAAAGGCACAGCACAGATTGAATTGGGTGTGCTTAAAACCTACCAGAAGGTATAATTACAATGTATGTCCGAAATTTTTAATAGTCTTACTAATCTTGGTAGAAACAAATTACGACAAAAGAGGAGTTCAATCTTATACAAATTACGCCGTAGTCTCATAAATAAAAACGCCTTACGGCTTGATAAATTTCCATAGCCAATAAATATGAAATAATTTACGGCATATTATAATACAATCCGCGCTAGTGTTACAAATACTGTACGTGTCTGACGATAAATCGGCCGCCCCCGTTGTTGTGTCGCACACATCGCCCCTGGTCTCATTGTCGGTGTGAATCGTTAATTTGTAATGTCGCCTCGTTTCATAATAGAAAATTATTCGCATACTTCCAACCTCCCTGTTTTATAGTTAAAATATGGGCGAAAAAAAATGGGGAAATGATGCAAATAAATACTGTTGATTGAACTCTCATTGGAGTGTTCAGCGCCTCTGAAACCTCATTCAAAAGCATAATTTTGTGACGAAAAAATCAAAATGCTTTGGGATAGTTGTAACGATGCATCGAAAAAAATAAAATGGCTTAATTAGTATCACCAGAAATTTTGCCGTTTACCTTTAGAGGCAAAGAGACCAAACAGTGGCTACCAACTGGTAAAAACCTGAAGGCCGCATTGTAGTTTTTGCGGCAGGTTGAGGCCGCACTTTGTTGGGAGGTCAGTATAAATGTTTAAATTGTTTTTAATTACTGAAAATTACATTTAATGCAATTTGTTTTACTAGACATTTTAGTAAATTTAATGACTTGAGCATAGTAAAATTGACAACTTATACAAATAATGGTACTAGTTGATGCTTAAAATGAATAAAGCAAACTGAGGCAAGTATTCATCCACCTCATTATCATTATTAAGCTTACTAACGAGCACTCCCACTTCGTAATCCAGCCACTAGCTTATCTTTATGCATATTTGTGAACTTGCCCCTTGGATTTGGTTTAATAGTTCAAGGAATGGCTCTTGGTCAAGTGATCTATAATATACCCTTGCTTTAATTGGTGTCCGAGGGCCTCACGAAACCAACTCATGAACTAGATGCGGCCCCCTGGACTAAGAACTCTGCGCAGTCAATTAGTTGTAATGAAGAAAAACATTTTCTTCACTGCTTTCTTTTGGCACCGCATTAGTTGGTGCGGGAACTACCGGGTGCGTTTTGGCAGGCCGTCTGAGTGCGGCCAACCCTGGATCGAGCGTGCTTCTTGTAGAAGCAGGTGGCGAGTTCGGATGGTTAGCATCGATGCCAGTGGCAGCGCCACTGCTTCAGGGTTCCTCTACCAATGACTGGCGTTATCGCACGGTTCCGCAGCAGTTCTCATCTTGGGGCCTCTGGAATCGGGTGAGACAATCTCACGAATGCAGCATATATGCAGACTAACGGTTGACTGTAGCCGATTTTGTATTGAATGCACGATGTATCGAATGGCACCTTCAGTCTATAGTGACAGTGTGATAGACCATCCATTTTTCGGCATGGTCCTTCAAGAAAGTAGTGTTCTATGTTCTGCAAATTTGCCTTATTGCATGAAAATTTGATACTCTGTGCAAAAGGAGCCACTTGATTAAGCATTTTTTCCGTATTTGGTATCAACCTAACTCGCTCTTTTCAGGGATAAATTCTATAATGCAGCAGTTATAGACACCAGGGGCGGTAACTGAAGAATTTTCAGAAATGCTCCAATGACGCGATCTCTGTCAATGTTACTTAAAGCTGTGGCCTTTGCACTTAAAAAACGGGTGTTTCAAAGACTCAAATTGAATTTAGTTTTAAACTGCTTCTGATGCTTATTCTGTTACACATATACCTTTTTAATGATTGCATACAAAAACTTCTCAGTTTTTTTATTCCTGAAGATATCAAATTTGAAGAATTTCAATACAGCTGAAAATTGAGTTCTTGCAAAATGAATATGATAGAATAACAACAACGAGTGGAGACTATAGCATAAATTATCTACTAAAAAGAATAAAAGAATAGAATGCCAGTGACCATAGTGATTCTAAAATTCTGGCTCAATATCCCAAAATTTGGCACTTGATAGATTATAACCTATGGGAGAAAAGAGAGGGTAAGCGTGATGAGCCAAGAGGCAGGGTTGCATGGCATGCTTTTATTCTTAATAGTGATGAGACAGAATGATAGTTTTGCTGTATGAGGTAGGGGTATGCTCTCTGAAATTTTGAAACCATTGCTTTACAGTACTATTACACTAAAAATAAAAACGTAGGGCATAAAAGTGCAGCTTAAATGGCATTCAAAATGTAAATCCTTATTATCCAGGAGATTCTTCTTGTGGTTAATATGAGTTTCCTCAAAAAATGTGTCAGACCATCATTGGAGATGAGATATTATCTTTTGGGGAAATAATTTTGTATAAGTTTATTTATGGATGGATGCAGTAATTTCTTTTCCAATACAACTTCTCCTATATGGATTTCATTATGCAAATAAATGTAATTGTATAAGGCCCAGCATTGGGAGCAAACAAAATGTGATATGATAAAGCTCATAGCAAATGCAGACAGATGATTCTTTTCATAAGGAATTCAAGTTGTACAATGCAGTTTTTACCAAATGGCCATTTCCAAGAAGGTAACACTTTTTTGCTTAAAGGGCTAATTATCTATATTTGATATTATTGCATCATTTGAAAAACTTTTCCATGATTATGGGCAAGTTTTTATTATTTCTTAAATTATCTATTTGGTGTTTTACTAAGTTATTGGCCAAATAACAATAACATAATCATGAATTAGAACATCATGGCATCTGTCTTCACAGTTGCAATACAACTTAATTTTGTCTCATGTATTTCTTATTAGTTTCATAAATCTTTTGTAACTATAAAAGTAAATCGTATTTGTTGGTTTGATAACTTCTCTATCAGAGAACAGAATGAAAAGTACATCTGAATTTTGACAGGCAGACTTCATTTTGGCCACGAGGAAAAGGGCTTGGAGGCACAGGGCAACTGAACTTCTTGCTTCACTCGCTTGGACTTCAGGAAGACTTTGAAATCTGGAAGAAGCTTCACGGAGTATCTGGTTGGGATCCTAATACTCTATTACCATACATGAAGGGAATGCTTTCTTTAGAAAATGTTGACGCAGAAGATAGTTGTCCTACTCAAAATGTTCTTCAAGAAGACAAATGTAGAGATTCAAAGCCGCAATACTCAGTTCAAGGTTTCAGACCAAATGAGCAGCTTCCTAGAGTGGTGACTGAGTCTGTTGATCCAAAAAAATCTGCAATAGCACAAGCCTTTTTGGATGCTGGGAAGGAGATGGGAATAGAATCAGAAAGAGTTGGGACACAAGAGTATGGATTTTTACCTGCTGTCAGCACAATAGCCCATGGTCAGAGATGGAGCACCTATAATGGCTACTTAAAACCTGAAATGACAAGGCCCAACCTACATGTTCTCCTTAATACACATGTCTCTAAGGTAAGAAATTATATGTTTTAACTAGTGCATAAACCACCCCTCTTTCTAATTAGTAGAAAGAAGGGTGGTTTATCCATTATTTCTTAAGTATGGTAAACCCTTGATTTTACAGACCAAAAAGGCTCTGATGGTTCACTTTATACACACGATTTCTTACTTAAGGGCAGTAACTATGATTCTCTTAGGGTTGCTAATCACTTCACCATCCTGGGGCATTAACTACGATTCTCTTAAGCAGAGGCACCCGCAGAAATTTTTTCAGGGAGGGGCAAAATGCTCACCCATTAGCATTGGTTGCTCGCCTCGCAGGGGATACTCACACAAATATAGCAAAAAAACACATTTTTAAATTGATTTTTTTAAGCAGGGCCTGATTTTCGTTTTAGGGGAGTAGTATTGCACACCGCAGATAAAATGTTGGTTTCTAAAATTCTCCATAAAGTATTACATCTAATGTTATTAGCAACGCGAGTTAGTTGCCATGATAGATATCGAAAGATTCCAAATTACTCAGCAATGTACGTTTTTTCGATATAGATAAAAGTAGATACATCGGATCAGAACTATTCGTGTTCGTTTATATTCATAATCAGGGCTGGCACATAAGAAATTGCTGCCTGAGGCGAGCGCATATTATCCCACCCTTTGGTACAGTAACAGGGGGTACGGACGGAGCAAGGAAACATTGTGGATATACAGCAATGAAATGACATAAATTAAAATGTTAGATTTAAGTTTTATAATATAAACAAAATTAAATTAAACTTTTCTTTAAATAACAATACAATTAAAACCAATAAAAATTAACTTAACTGTACTTTGCACGCTTTTTCTTTAGCAAAATCGTCTATAACATCTTCAAAATTTAAACTGGTTGAAATGTCATGTTCAATGGATAATACTGCTATTTCTGTCAACCTTTCCTGTGCCATTGTAGAACGTAAATAGTTTTTAATTAATTTCAATTTCGAAAAAGATCGTTCTCCACTGGCAACGATCACAAGAAGAGTTAGCAGAATTCTGAGTGATATAAAGATATTTGGAAAATTTTCTACTAAATTATTTTTATCTAATTTAAAACATTTAATGGTGTCATCTCACTATTTAAAACACTTCTAATAATTAAAAGTTCATTGTACAAATTTAAGGGTTCTATATCATCTGTCAATGCTATATGCAAATCTTGACATTAAAAAAAATAACATCTGAATCTGTATGAATAAACAATGTAATGTCATACAAAAATTCAAATAATTGGTTGTTTCTAGTTGGGAAAATCTTTCCTTGATATAATTGATGTAAACATCTACTACATAATTAAAAAACTCGACTTCAATTTTTTTAAAAGGATCTACGACTGGTGTATCTCTTCCTTCGTACTCAAATTGTCTGTTTTTACGTCGAATTCTAATTGGAGGTGCAAGTTCACATTCTGCTGTTATTTCCATTGTCAGAGCAATTTCTTTGGCAGAGTAGAGTATTTGTTAAAAACCATTTGGACGGTATTCTTCCAACATTGGGCTAAGGCTTTTAAAAATTTTAATGCTTTCTGATATTACCATGTTTGGTCTTTGTGATAATTTTGATGCAACATTAACTTTTGATAAAACATTGTACCAAACAACAACACTGCAAACAAATTTAAAGCTAGAAATTTTATCCGCCAACGATTTGCTTTTGTTTTTGGTATCGCTGTCTCTCTGCTCATCCAATTGGTACCTTAATGGCTTAACAGCATCCACACGATTTTCCCACCTCGTAGTACTAACACTTTTTAAAGTCAAGGGTGTTATACTTTTTTAGTACAGTCCATCTTTTTATCGAACTTGAGAAAAATACAAATATCTCTTGAACTAAAAAAAATTAACAATTTCTCTAGGTTTTGCTGCTGTATCATTAACCACAAGGTTAAGCAAATGACATGAGCAAGGTACAAAAAAGGCTTTAGGATTTTGATTTAAAATCCGTCTTTGGACGCCGGAATGGGTACCTTTCATATTTGCTCCATTGTCGTAACCCTGCCCGCACATGTTTTCAATTTTTATGCCCAATGTATCCAGCTCTTGCAATATCAATTCGGTCAATCCAGCTCCAGTGGTTAATTCAACAGGCAGAAATTTAATAAAATATTCTTTAAGAGAATATTCTGGCTGCTGTTCCTTTGTCACAATGCAAACTACAAACGACATTTGCACAATCCTGCTAATGTCTGGAGTGCAATCTAATATTATGCTGTAATATTTTGCTTCCTTAATTCTAGCAACAACAGTATTATGCACTTTTTGTCCTAGCAGATAAATAAGATTATTTTGAATGTCTTTGCTCATATAATGGACACAGGATTTTTTTAGGCTCTTCTTAAATGCTGACTTGTAACAGGATAAAACTTTGCTAATAACTTCATGATTTTTAAAAAATTACTCTTTTTATGGTCAAATAATTTATCTGAAAATCCCCTAAATGCTAACAGTTGTGAGGCACATAACTGAATAACAGCTATAATTCTCCTTAAAATATCTCGCCAATGTTGTCGTTCGAGTTGTGAGATTCGTTGATGTTCTCTATCAATGGTCTTGCCAATCTCCAACCTGGTACATATCTAACTCCATCCATTTTTAATATTTTGGAGTTATATTGATGCTAATAATAAATGATATAATGAAGAAAATGAAATAAATAAAATATAATAGAAACTTACTTTTTTGCACAAAATTTACACTAGTTACCCAGATTAATTATTTATTATTATAGCAACAGCGAGTACTAGGACTTCCACGAAATATTAATGCAAGGCGTTTCATCTAATAGACCTTAATTATCCAGTCTGCATCAATGCCTGCACATGGTGAGCTTGTCACAAGAAGTGACGTTCAGCCAGGTTAGGCCCAACCGCTGTCAAAGGAGCTGAGATTGACTGAATACAGGCATTGCTAGTGCTAGTACTGTAGTGGAATAAACAACTCACTTATGGACATATTTCAAATGTAGCCGAATCTTCGTATGTGCGCCGACAAGAAAATATTGCAAAGGAAAGCCGCCGCACATGCTGGTGTATGAGAAAAGAAAAGAATAGCTACATAGGAATATACATTAATCTGTCTGCGGTTGCCTTTGTCAATGGGCACCCTTTTCCATTTTGCAAATCCACAATGGCGGTTGATTTTTGTCTCAATATGCACCTGAAAATGCCGCCCCAAGCTATGTGCCGCCTGAGACGGTCGCCTCACCCCTGGTGCCGGCCCTGTTCGTAATATTCATTTATTTGTTATTCACGGTCGCACAGTAGAAGTAAAACTCCTCCACCCTCCTGGCTGTGCGCCTGCTTGCAGTACTGCCCTGCTAAAGTTTCAAAGATTGATATCTCTGCTACTTTATATTCCAGCATAGGGCACTTGGATTAATGCTGGAGAACAAATAATTACTTTAACATGTTCCGCCTTTTCTTCTTCCGTTTTGCGAATGGGTTTCCGGGAAGTTTCTCAGCAAGTGCTTGGATTACTTGTTCCTTTACTATTGATTATACAGAATCCAAATGGCAACAAAAATGTCGGGAAAATTACATCCAGTCATTTGCATTCCTTATATTTCTTACAATAAACATTCGGAGATACAGCTTCAACAGAAGGAGTATGGGAGTGTTACTGCACTCAAAACATTTACTTATAGCCACACTTCAGCAGATTTTTGCCCGCAAATAAAACAAATATTTTAAGACAGCGCAGGGCCCAGTGCAGTCACACCATTTGCACCGCAATCTGTCAGCTCTGCTTGTGCCAGCATAAACTTTTAAATGCCATATGTAAAATCTTTGGGAAATGTGGGGGGGGAGGAGGGCAAGTGCCCCCCCTTGCCCCTTACTGCGAGCGCCCATGCTCTTAAGGTTGCCGATTAACTCATCATCCTGTAGCAGTAGCTTTGATACTCTTAACGTTGCCGATTACCTCATCCAGCTGCAGCACCTATGATTCTCTTAACGTTGCCAATTTACTCGTAATATATTAGATATACATATTTGATAAAAATCAAGATGTACATACGTTTATTACAGTTGCAGACCATTAGCCATAATAAACTTATTTTTGTGAAATAAATTAGGTGTAAAATTGTTGCCTATAGCACAATTTTACTTAGTTCAGGTCTCAAACAGGTCAGATACATGGACTTTTACTGCATCTAAAATTGTTTAGGAATTTTTTTACATATGCTTGACCTCTAGTTAACTTTTACTTTGAGATTAAATGATATTATTTTGGTAATTTCTATGCATATCAAGATACAGTAAATGAAATTGATTATTGTCCCCTTTAATGTATGCATATAAATAAAACTGTGTCTCATTCCTAATAGGTACTTTTCTCAAGTTCAGAAAATTCCCCTCGCAGTGCTGTAGCTGTTCAGCTTGCCAGTGAGAAAGAGTCTGACCAAAGTAAAAACAAATTCATATATGCCAACCGTGAAATCATTTTAGCAGCTGGGGCAATAAATTCAGCTCAAATTTTAATGCTGTCTGGAATAGGCCCAAAGGAGCATCTTGAAGATATGAAAGTGAGTTTAAATGGATCATTAAATGCAACCAATGCAGGAGTGAAATATTTTAATTTTCTTAAATTGTAAGTTGTTAAAGTATAACATACCGTATCTGCCCAAATACAAGCTGATGTCTTTTGTCAAAATCTATCATGAAAAAATCACCCCTCAGCTTAAATGCAAGTCCGAGGAAAATTTGGGTTATGGTTAAATTTTGTAGTCACCCATATATGGCAGCACATCTCTCACTTCCGTCACGTTCAAATGATAGTACTATATTTTTCATAAAGTAAATATTTGACCTACAATGAATATTAACCCTCTCACGACCAGCCGCCCAAAACCGCCCGAAAAATACGCTTTCAAATTTACCTCCGAAAACTGCAACTTTCACTTTTCCTCACGGAAATGATGTCGTATACCATGGAAACATGAGATGTAGCATGTTTGGCGTACGAATTTTCTTTCCAAACTTTCAATCAAAGTTTTTTATTTTTTTGGTGTAAAAACCACCCCAAATGCCGATAGTATGTAATTCTTCTACTTCCGACTATGATGTAAATTATAGTTCGGGTAGTGAATTTTTCGGATTTGATTAGAAGACAAAGTTTTCTCAAGAACGAATTCTTCTGCAGAACCTCGCAGTGGTTTACAATACAAGTCAGATATTGATATTAGCAACATTTCGGATAACAAAGTTACTATATCTAGGGTTGATGCTGAAAATGTTTTTTGGATGAAGAAACGGAAGAAAATATCCAGTGGAGTGATTCATTGGAGTCCGTAAAAAAACATTATTTCTCAATAAATTCTCTTCTCTTTAAATTGTGAATGTATAACTATTTTATTTAATGTTTCCCAAAATTGGAGGCCATCTTGGATTATTTCAGTGAGTGGCATCTTTGGTCGTGAGAGGGTTAATGAATAAATAATAAAGGCTAGAATATTGAATTTAGCACTACCTGTGCTTTGTTACCGTTTAAGGCTGGATTTTTCACATTATTTGAGTGGTCACATTATTTGCGTACATTGGCTATGCAAACGATTACGCAAAATGTGTTCACGGCTTTGTATGCTCAACTGTTTGAATTTCGGTAAAACTTTACATGGAACGTGTATAATTATAATAATGCAATTTCTTAAGGCAATGTAAATGCTAATTTCATTGGAAGTAGACTTGGATGAAAAATTATCTTTGCAAGATTGCTATTACTATATTTGACCTTTTGTGAAAATGAAGATGAATGAAATTATTGTCACTGAATGTGGAACATTATTCAACAATGCAAAATTATTAATTGGAGTAATATTTCAAAATGTCAACAACTAAACCATTTCCCACTTTTCTTCGATCGCGAATAATGTATTCTAAGCCGTGCATGAATACCCGGCACACTTCAGCATAAAATCTACGAAATTTACGTTTTTGCCAAAAAATTGTAGAAATTTTTGGGGGGGGTCGGCTTAAATCTGGGGTCGGCTTCTATTCGGGTAGATACGGTAATATTAAATATATCACATACATCACATATTTAGATTATATGAACCTCAGTAATCCATGTATTTTATAGATTCCTCTTGTGGCAGACCTTCCAGTGGGATGCAATTTATTTGATCACCTCAACATGCCCATTTATGTCAGTTTAGAAAGTCCAGTGAGTATCACCAAAGAAAAACTTAGCTCCATGCGGGCTGTCTGGGATTACATGATAAATAATAAAGGTAAGACTGAAAAGATGAAGTAAATGTAAATATTCAGATAAATAATGACTAAAAATAATTAATCATAATGCTTTTGAAAATAATACTATGTACTTCAAGTTTTTTTTAAAAATGTAAGTAATTAACTTTAGGTAGAGAAGACCAGTTTTCAGTAATCATATGGGAAGTTAAACATTAAATTATTTTTGTCTGCATCTGACAATGAGTCATATGTACTGGTACAGTAAGTCCCCTACTTACACGGGTCCAAGTTACATGGATCCATAGATACACGGATACATGACGTAACTTATCAGCACGCTCGATCGTTAGTTCAACTGCCGGTCAATAGATGGCGGTACTAGTACAGTAATCCCTCGGTATATGGGCAATCGGTTTATGAGTTTTCGCTTATACGAGTTGCACAAATTAATACCTGTTTTTCATTTTACGAGCCAATTTTCGCTTATACGATCTCCTTCCTCTCGCAAACCGATCCTTTTTCCCAGCACCTATTCTCGGCTTTCATCGGTTCCCGAATCTTCTCGAATGCGCATTACGTCACAGCATCCCAAATTTAATGATGTAAATATTGTTTATAAAATTTATAACATGGGATGTATGTATTGGGAAATTAATTTTCACCTGACGAGCAGGTTTTGAGGAACAAATTAAGCTCGTAAACCGAGGGACTACTGTACGTTGATGCACAGCTGACAGTGTCGCTTTCGCCATTTAGATTTGTTATCCCGTGGGTGCAAGTTGTGTCTCGTTACTGTACTGCTCTTCATAAACAAACTATAAACCCTCATCTCATAAACACCACTTTCTTAGCTTTAACTAGCCATCGAAACGAACGTATATGTCAAAAAATATATCGTATTTAAGCATTGTTGGTCTTACACGGTTTTCAACTTACACGGCGACCTTCGGAACAAATTCACAGTGTAAGCTGGGGACTTACTATATCACTTTGAGAGAGACTAGTGTTATCTACAAAGGAAACATGTAAAAACAATTATTTATAAAGAATAATCTCATTTAACATTCCCCTAATTTATTTAATTGTTTTCTGTAAACTGAAAATATAATTCCTGTCTAATAAATTTTAACAAGCATTTATTCAGATTAACTCTTATTAAACATTTCTGGCTAGCCAGATGTTTTTAAGAGGCAATTTTTTCATAAAAGATAATGAACGAAGAGTTTAGATAGCATTAGATACAACAGCAGAAAAAGATACAGTTGATGCAGTTGGTCCTAAGGTTTTTATGGAGATGTGCAAAGGAAAACTTAGCTTAACCAACACACATATATCCCTTAATTTGCATGTGTTTAGTTCATTTACTCTCCCATATAGGTATGCCTGATGCAATTTATTTATTACTATTTAGTTTTAAAACTAATTTAAATACATGTATAAGTAGAATATATCTAGTAGTGACATGAGAGAGAGAGAAAACTCTGCCCAAGTAGAATGGTACACCTTACTCAAACCTGAGAATATTAATTTGGTTTATTGTACATAAAAGGGAATGCAGGTTCATTATAATATCTGTATTGTAAGAATTTTGCCAAATATTTGTTGGCAACATCACTTTTTGAAAGCTTGTATGACTGATTCACAAAACTGTTTAGGCTATACTATATACCGTATATACTCAAATACAGGTCGAGTTTTTAAGACTAAATTTGTAGTGAAAAACTTGGGATCCATGTATACAAAAGAATCAAGTTAGTATGCGTATAATTCAGTGGTCCTAAGTTGATCTCTGATGCTTCGCAGGTAATTAAGCAGTTTTCGTTAATGCAACATTCGGTAACGTGACGGAGGCAGGACAAATAACAACAGCAAGACAGAGGTGCAATATGTAAACCCCGTAATATGTAAACAAAGAAACACCTCATATGGAGGAGGCATCGCACTACATAGCTGCTACTTGACACCATGTAGTTAATTTGATAGTCAAAGAATTATAGAGAGACACAACAAATAGTATTTTTTTGAATTCTTTACATGGAACTAAATGGATTAATATGTTCTGAATAAAAAAATTTCGTTTTACTACACCTGAAAAACTGGGGTCGACTTATGAGATATTCGAAAAAACAAAAGTTTTTATTAAAAAAGTTGTGACAGACCTATACCCGAGTACATATATATGTTTAAATATTTCTTGTTCGCGAGACAGAGTAAAAAAATCTATACTAGAAAAGTAGTAATAGTGGTTGAAAGTTCTTCAAAGAGCCAGGTAAAAATTACTGCTTTACTCCTGTTTTATAATCCACCCTTAGTGCTGACATCATCATTTTCACTCAAGTGAAAAATTAATTGCCTAAGCACCTGTTTTATGAGTTCAAATTATGCTAATAAATACTCTAATTCAAGAGGTGTTATGGTATTCTTTTGAACCTCTCATTTTGAGGACTGTGTTCAAATCAAAATGCATGCAATTGGTTATTTTATGAATATATTTCATGATAATATTTTTGTTATTACATATTTTGATTTATGATTCATCAGGACTTTTGGCATCATCTGGTGTACAAGGAGTTGGTAAAGTTCCTGGTTCGGGAATCATCTTATTCGGAATGGGAACTACTGATGAGGCATTACGAGAAGTTGCTAACTTTAGACCTGATGTAAGTATCGTTATTTTCCATCAAATCAGGAATAAAAACTCAGTGAAATAATTGTAATTGCAAAAATGGAAAGTTAAAAAAATTTAGTAACATAGGTACTATCTTGGAATATATAATATTGCAGTCATAATTGGTATGTTACTAAATTTAGAGAATACATTCATGCATTATTTAAAATTTTGTTATTAATTTAAATATATGTGAATGAACTATCCTAGTCACAAATTTTTCACTTGTATTACATTCTTTCCATATGTGACAAACCAGTATAAATCATTTAAGTTTTCACTGCTCAGCATCAGTAAAAACATACAACTAAATAAAATAGAATTCCTGTGCTATATTATCATATTTTATCCACATTGTATGACATTTCAGAATATAGTGTCAAAATCAATTCTTTTATGTCCATTCATAACTGAATACATCAGATAAGTCAAGTTTTAATTCTTTTTCTCAGACTTTTGAGGCCCTCTTCCCATTAGGCCATAACATAAGCCAAGAAGGGATGATCATCTTAGTAACTTGTTTACAGCCTCAAAGCAGAGGTATTGTGAAGTTACAGCATGTGTCATCACTGAGCCATCCGATAATTGATCCAAATTACTTGTCAAGGAAGGAAGATATTGCTTGCACAGCTGAAGGTTTGTATCTCATATAAAAACTTTTGCATTCGAAGCTAATTATGATAGGAAAACCAAACGTAGGAAGCAATGTAATTTATTGTGGTTGATATTATTGTAAATTCAATACAAACGTTTAAATCCAGAAAATAAAACTAGATTAGGAAAAGCTTTACATATGCTTCAATGAATATTTGAATAATTACATAATTAAAATGAAGTTAAACTATTTCAGTTGAGTTTTCAATGATTACTTTTAAAAGCGAGGCTTTAAACACAACAAAATAAAGAACAAAATTCTTATGATCTGGTTTTAGTGAACCCATAAATTTACAACTTCATTGTCACCATCTTATAATAAAGAATTATCAGGGTTACCTTATGGCTAAAGTAAAATTGATGCAATAGGTATTTCCATGAGCCATAAAAATGTTATGGGGATCAGATGCTACGTCATCTATCATCAGTGATGATTCCCCAATAAAGTTATCCATCATTAGTTATGTTCACTAATAGTCAATTCTAATAAAATCGGTTGAAATGAGTGTAACGTTATAAGTGCTTCACTGGAAAACCTTGGAAAAAGGTTTTCATATTGCTTTTTATCGAAAGTTCATACAGCCACAAGTGGTCAACATGAGAATGGGGGGTGAGCAGTAAAATCAGGATCACTGCAAGCTCAAAGTATACATGTAGTGAAATCAAATAAGGTTTCGCAGTGGTAAGGTCAAAGAGTATTACAATTATACGATGAACTTCTGAAGGAGCAATATGAACAGAGAGAGTTTAATAATTTCAGTTGAGAATTAAGAAAGGAAGAGCAAAGATTTTGAGATTATTCCACATAAAATTTTAGTGAAATGTAAAATTTTATGTAAAATATTAACAATAACTAGACTTGAAACATTCTTATAATTTGAATTCAAATAATTTATGCTAGGAAAGAAAATTTTAATGCATATAAACAAAAATGATTATCCATATTTATAGTAGAAAAATTTGCTTGTCACCCATTTCTCACTTCTTGTTTCTTTTTACTGACAGTCTGTTGACATTTCCTCCCCCTTCTCTAACCTCCCTGAGCAAATTACAAAAAGTAAAGGCTCCCATAGTTAATTTTAAATAAGTACATATACACTTCCCATTTGCCTTATTAACAACTTGGCATGTAACTTTTCAATAAGCAAAAGATTATAAAGACAGTCGATTCCAGTTAATTGGAACACATCGGGACTAGAACACTTTGGCCCAATTAAGCGGCTGCCCTAATTATGCGAAGTTTTATGTAATGAGTTAAAAAGGTATAAAACAAAAGACAAACTACCATTTACTGAGCAATAAAAATGTACTTAAATGAATTCTGGAACAAATGGTACAGATCAGACATAAATATTTATGCTAAAAACAATTTCAATTTAATGTATGTATCAAACACATACGTAGTTCCTAACAGTTAATGATGTTGGAGGAATTTATTGAGTGTACCCTGCCATGTTCTCTTGATTGACTGCAACTGAACAAAATCAGCACGGATATCTAGTGCAGATAAAGGACTGCCTTCATTGCCTTCCTGCATGAAGTAGCGTCGTAATCCAGAAATAAATTTCCTGGCATCCTGGTTAGTCACTCGCTCAAGCTCAGGTGTGTCTACCTCATCACTTTCCTGGTCTTCTGATGTCTCTTGGGGTTTTGCTGCAATTTGTTCAACAATTGAGTCCTCACAATCTTCATTTTCACTGTAACATTGAAGAGTATTGTCGATGCATGCAAACTCTTTGTAGTTTCTGACGTGTTGCAGTTCCAAAATGGCTTAATTTTCAATATCGGTCGTATTTGGCATCTCCAAGCCTGAATGCTTAAAACCACAGTGAGCAAAGCAGTTCTGAATGGTCTTGCTGCTTATTTCTCGCCAACTATCAGCGACAAATTGTAGTGCTTGTAAAAGGTTAACCCTCGCATTGACTTCCTAGGCTGTTGAAGATGATGTCAGTAGATTTTCTTCAATTGCTTCAAGGATGTAGTTTACCAACTTTCCGCGATACAACGTCTTCAAATTTTTTATGATTCCCATGTCCATTGACTGCACCAAGGATGTGGTGTTGGGAGGCAGAAATTCCAGATGGATGTTTTTCAAACAATCTAAATGAGGGTGTGCCGCACAGTTGTCAAGAAGAAGCAGAACCTTTCTTGACTTCCGTTGTAGTTCCACGTCCCAACTCATTAGCCATTTCTTAAAAATTTCAGAAGTCATCCACGCATTCTTGTTACCATAGTACAGAACTGGTAAACTGTCCATTCTAAGCCCCTTAAAGCATCGAGGCTTAGCGCTTTTCCCAATAACCAACAGTTTCCGTTTATCAGTTCCTGACATGTTTGAACCCAACAGTGTTGCGTGTTTGTAGCTCAGGGAACAGTTCAGTGTGGCATGATAAAACAGGCCTGTTTCATCGGCATTGTAGATGTCATCTGCACAAAATTTCTGAAGCAAGTTGGGCAGTTTTGTGGATTTCCATTGTTTAGCACTTACAGCATCAGCACTGTCCTTCTCGCTGTATGCTTTTCTTGAATTTAATGTCATGCCTAGATTTCCATCGAGACAACCAACCATCAGTTGTTTTGAAATCCTTGTGACCCAGCTTTTTAGCTAACTCCTCTGACTTACTTTTCAGCATTGGTCCACTGACACACAAACCTCGTTCAGTTACAATAGAGAACCATTGATTGAGGGCCTCCTCAATGTCTGGATCCATGCCTTCACACTTCCATTTTTGGGATGTTCCCTGTTGTCCTTCGCATAATGCCCATTCCTTTCGCAGTTTATCTTGCTGCTGTATCACAAATGTGATTGTAGATTTCAGCACACCAGTTATCTCTGCTAGCCGGTGATGACTGGTGTTAGGCGGGTGGCTTTTGACTTGGTCAAGTAAGGCAATTCTGTTAGCTAGTGTCAAATCTCTCCGTGGCATCTTGGCAGGGGTCTGTCACAAAATCAAAAATAAAAAAAATCAAAAATCGCTCCACTGTCTGAATACACCTGTTCGTTACTGAGTGAGTCAGCTCACATGCCACATACCTGTAGTGATCACAAGCGCGCCATCTAGCAGTCACTGCAAGCAGAATCGCTACACTATCTGAATACACCTGTTCATTACTGAGCCCACACGCCACATACCTGTAGTGATCACAAGCACGCCATCTAGCAGTCACTGCAAGCAGAATCGCTACACTGTCTGAATATGCATGCCATGTAGCAGTCACTGTCCCGATTAAACGACGTGGTGTCCCAAATAAGCGAAGCAAATTCTGGTTATTTTCTCGATTTGTTTTTGTTCTTTAAGATTTGTCCCAAATAAACGGCTGCCCCGATTAACCGATGGCCCAATTAACCGGAATCTACTGTACTTTTATCGTTAGCTTTATCTATGTATATATACTGAGAGCATGCCAGGGTGGCCTGCGAAAACTTGTGCACCAGGACCCAACTTGCTTAATCTGACCTTGGTTAGAATGTGCAGTCAGTCCTCACTTAATTTATATTTTGTTATTTGATAAGTTCCAATTGCGCTAAAGCTGCGTCAATTGTTTTATCATCATCATAGGTAGTCTGTCCGTTGACAAGTCCATGATTATTCATGGTTAAACTTGGTTCTCCATATACTCCTATTTTCCACAGTTTTCTTCGTCTTGATAGCTCTCTTTCCCCTTCAAGTCCTCTATTAGATGAAACCTTTTCCTGCCTCTTTCTTTTTTCTATCCAGTTTTCCTTCTAGCACTTCTTTAATCATGCACTCTCTCCTCAGGTAATGCCCAATCCAGTTCGCCTTCCTCTTTCTGATAGTCTGTATAATCGTTTGCTTCTCTCCTATTCGTCGTAGTACTTCCTCATTTTTCACCCTATCTGTCCATTTTATCTTCAGCATTCTTCTCCATGTCCACATTTTGAAGCTTCCCAAGCATTTAATATCATTTTTGCTTAGCGTCCATGTTTCTGCCCCATACAAAGGTATACTCCATACATAGCATTTTATCAACCTCTTGCGGATTTCCTGCTTTATATTTCCCGTTAGTAGGAGTTTCTTTCTTCTGAAAGCAGCTTTTGCTTTTGTTATTCTAGTCCTGATTTCATCAGTACATTTTGCTTCTCTCGTTATGATGCTTCCAAGGTATTTATAATCTGAAACTTGTTCTAATGGCTTTCCTCCAGTATTTATATTCAAATTTTCTTCTTCTTTACTTGATATTCGTATAACTTGGATTTTTCTGTATTAATTTCCATACCGTATTTTCTACCTGTTATCACTAGTCTATTTATCATTTTCTGGGGTTCCTGTTCCTTTCTTGCTAGAAGTACTTGATCATCCACGTATTTCACTGTTCTTATAATCCTTCCTCTGATTTTGAAATCTCCCGTGCCTTCTAACGCTTCCTGCATTAGCCTCTCTCCATATATATTGAATAGAATCGGCGATAGACAGCAGCCGTCTTACTCCTCTACCAATATGTACTCCTCTACCGATATGTACTCCGCTGGTGTCTGTATTCTCCAACCTGACCTTTACAACTTGATTCACATATAGATTTCTGATCAGTCTCCTGTCTTTCCAGTCTACACCTATATCCTTTAATATCCTCATCAGCAGTACCCAATTTACTCTATCAAAGGCCTTCTGCCAGTCAACGAAACATACGCAGCAATCTTGGCTATACTCCATTGCCCTTTCTGATATGATTCTCACTACACCGATAGCATCTCTGGTTCCTCGTCCTTTTCTGGAGCCGAATTGATCTTCCTCTAGCATTTCTTCTGCCTTTTTCTCTAGTCTTTTATTAAGAATCCTCGTGGTGATCTTCAAAGTGTGTGACAGTAGGGATGTCGTTCTGTAGTCTTTACACTGCATTGCCTTTGGCTTCTTCTTTAGAGGAATCATTGTTACATCTAAGAAATCCTGAAGCCAATCTCCCGAGTCGTAAACCTTGTTAATTAGTTTCGTAATCACTTTTAGTCCTTCCGATCCCATGACTTTAAGTACCTCTGCCAGTATTCCATCGCTGCCTGTAGCCTTTCTTTTCTTTAGTTCCAGTACCGCCTTTCCTACTTCGCTTTTCATAATACTTGGTCCCAAGTTGTCTTCTTCAGTGTTATCCTCTTCTTCCAGTTCCATTTGTACTGATCCTGCCTGCTTTTTGTATAGTTCCTTAATGTATTCTTCCCATACCTGTGCTATATCCTTTGGTCTGCGACTACTTTTCCATCTGTATTAACAATTCCTTTACCACGAATCCCATTAGGCTTCTTATCTTCTAACTCCAGTGCCCTAGTGTACCACATATCGTACCATCCTAACTTCTCCATCTGTTGTATTTCCTCACATTTTTCTTTTATCCAAATTTCCCTAGCTTTATCTGTTACCCTTCTCAACTCATTGTTTATGCATTTATAATTGGCTCTACCTTCTTCACTGTTAACATTTTTCCATTTTCTTCTCTCATCCATTTTCTCCAGCATTTCCTTAGTGATCCATGGTTTTCTGATTTTCTTCTCGTTTCCCAATCTCTTTATTCAAGGTATCTTTGATGCTGGCTTTCACTTCCTCCCATTCTGTAGGTATCCATGGACTTCGGTTTGTTTACCAAATTTCTAAGGCGATCTTCCAACTTCGTGCTGAAGGCATCTTTCTTTTCTTTCAGTTTTTCTAGGTCCCAAGTCTGTCTATCTCTTCTCATTTTCCTTATTTGTTTCAGCTTTGTAGTTACATAGACTATTAGAAGGATGTGATCTGAATCAATGTCTGCTCCAGGTAATGTCTTAGCATTTTTATGTTGTTCCTGAATCTTTGTTTTACTAGGATGTAATCTATTTGGCATCTCATTCTATCTCCTGGGCTTTTCTATGTATACAGCCTTCGTTTATGGTTTCTGAGCCATGTATTAGTCACTACTAGGTCGTTATTAACACAGAATTCTACCAGTTTTTCTCCTCCTCGGTTTCTTTTCCCAAGTCCGTATTGACCGACAAAATTTTCTTCTTGTCCTTCACCAACTATACTGTTCCAATCTCCCATTATTATGCAGTTTACCTTTCCTCTTCCATCTTCTTCATAAATCTCGTTAATTTGTTCATACATCTCAATTTCTTCTTCTTCATGAGTGGACGTTGGCATATATACATACCTGGATTATCAACATATCCACTGGGACTGCTTTTAGCTTTATTGCCATCAACCTATCGTTCGTTACTGTTATTTTTGTCACGCTCTTCATCATATCTTTCCTAAGTACCAGAGCTACTCCCCTTGCCCCACTATTTCTTCCTGAGTAAACTACCGTGAATTCTTCCGAGTCGAACTGTCCTTCTCCTTCCCATCTAGCTTCGCTCAGCCCTATGATATCAATCCTATTTCTTCTCATTTCTTCTTTCAGGTTCTCTAGCTTTCCTGGCTTCCTCATGGTTTTTACATTCGAAGTACCTAAGCATAAGTTACCTTCGACAAATGCTTTCCTCAAGGCAGTCCCCGCCCGGAGATCCGATTGGGGGACTATTTTACCTCCGGAATATTTTACCTCAAGAGAACTCATATTGTCCAACCATATAATCATTCCTAGGGAATTTTAATGTGGTAGTTTCCCTCTTGCTTTCCACATCGCAGTACTGTAGCCATTCAAATCGTCCTGATCACGCCTACAGCTCTATTGGATATAGACCCAGCCAACATAATTTGTTTTCAGCTCTATACCATACTGACAGTACTGCTGCCTACTGTCAGGCACCGAGGATAGTTTTTCTTGTGAAAAACCTCCATTCGCGGGGTTCGAACCCCGGAACTTTGTAACGGAAAGCCGACATGCTAACCACTACACCAATTGTTTATGTATAGGTAAATAAATTAAATTTTTTATTATACCTGCTTAACCTAAAAGGTTGATGTATGTTGCAAATGGCATAACACGATAAATAAAACACATAGGCAACCGTATGAACAAACAATTAAACAAATAAAACAAGTTAGTAATAGCATACAAATTTATTAAATTAATGTATAAGATTTTTAAACCCTAAGATGGCTCAGCATATGCACAGATTTACACAAATGGGGTAAAATAGACTCATCAGTGAAATTGAATGGTTTCTATCATAAAATAATATGTTTTTTTGTTTTTAAAAATGTAGGTAATAGCGTTTACAACACCACATACAGGTGCACATTGCAGGTTCTACCTAGCAAGACCCAGAAGCCTTCCATTGCACTCAATACTGCCACAAAAGCCTCCAAATGAATGTTGAAAACATTTATACATCTGAACAGAATAATTTTATCAGTTGCCATCCTATCTTGCAGTTCTCTTTTTGTTGAATTTGAAAAATAACCTTACATCTTCAAATCAGTTAATACATATGCAAGCTATATGGGCAGGTTTGGAGCATGGATTCCAGAAACTATCTCTGACGTATCTGTCCAGTGATTTGTCAGCTCTGGCAATTAGAAGCATTTTTAAAAAAGTGTCCAGTTAATATGAATACAATACAATATAGAATGGTGTCTTTTCTTCGCTGATGCCAATAAGTCTGGATTCTTGGTTAGTCCTTCACTACCTTGTGTGTGACAAATTATCTCCATGAGTCTACTTGTCCTTTGATCCAAAACAAAGCAAACGACATCTTGAAGTGCAGCCTTTTTAGCTAACTAAACAGAATCTCTATTCTATTGAGTGCCGTTTGATGTGGTCATAAGTTAGAAAGGTCTTTGAATATCTGCTTTATCCAATCTGCATCACTGCTACTGCCAAAACAGACATCTTGTTGTAAGATTTCCAAGTCAGTTGTCATTTCTATCTTCCAGATCAGACTCATCACTTGATTCTTCATTGGAATAATATATGTACAGGTGACTCCCGAGATTCGACAGGGATGCGTTCCTGAAAACGTGGTCGAATCTCGAACCGTTGAATGTCGAATCAGCACAAATTCAAACAATTAGAGCAGAAATAACAATGTCTAGACTGAAACTAAACCTCTCGTGGTCGGGCGGGCCAAAAATTACTTCGCGTAAACTAGTTTCTAATTCAACCGATCGATCGGCTGGGTCGATTCGACCGGTCGAATTCTCGAGTTGGTCGAATCTCGAACGGTCGAATCTTAGGAGTCGCCTGTACAGGCGACTCCCAAGTCTTGTTGGGGATGCATTCCTGAAAACGTGTTCGAATCTCGAATATTCGAGTGTCGAATGCCGTTTTTCCATATACTTGCATGTTATAATTGGGGGATACGTTCCCGCATCCCAGGAAAAAGTCTCTCCTCACTTTCTATAAAGATAAAATAACATTACTAATATGTTACCAAAACAATATCAAATTATGAATAAATTATATAATAAATATTTAAAATGTATAAATTATTTTTTGCACTAAAAAGGAAAAAATAAATTTTTGTTTCGAACTTCAAAGATAGATGTATGCAATATGCTTTACAGACAGCCCGGTCTGGATCGCGTGAGTCGTTTGTTACAAACGACTCGCGCGAGCTGGATAACATAACTGCGTACATCTATCTATACATACAATTATTTATCGCAGCGAAATTAATATAAAAGTTATTAAAAATGTACAAAATAACTTAAGAATAAAGAAACAATAAAATTAAAAATATTTTCATAGCTTAAATCTTTTTCAACTGTGCTTACTAGACTTGGTTTATTAATTGAGAAGTTGGAAGATTTTAGTTGGAAGAAGAGGAGCTATTGGGTGGGGAACTGTTTATTGTTGTTATCAAATTACCTGAATTTATCACGTTCTAGAATTTTTTCCTTCTGTTTCACATAGTTCTAATAGTTGACACATTCTCAACGATCGTACGATTTCAGTATAGCTTTCAGTATGTATTTCTGACACTGATCATCTACCCAAAGTTTTAAAAGTTTTTCCATTTTAGGAATCACAACACCGCGCCTAGGACTGTTAGTTGTTGTTATCAAATTACGTGAATTTATCACATCTTCTAGTATTTTCTCCTTCTGTTTCACATAAGTGCTAATAGTTGAACGACACATTCCCAATGATAGTGCGATTGCAGTATGGCTTTCACCTTTCTCAACACGCTTTAAAATTTCTAATTTCAATTCATAACTATGAGTCTTATGCCCTCTTTTATTTGATTCCCTTACATTATCACTATTACATTTCCTTTTAGATGCCATGTCAAGTGATAAATTTATAAATAAATCAATAAAATAAATAAATTTAAATAAAAGATTAACAGAAAAAAGTGAAATCAGCACAAATTCAAACAATTAGAGCAGATATAACTATGTCTACACCAAAACTAAACTTCGCGTTTGGTCGGAACCAATAACTATGCAAAATTTATTTCGCGTATATTATCGATCGGGAGGATCGAAATCTCGAATTAATCGAGACTCGAACAATCGAGACTCGGGAGTCGCCTCTATTTGCATTCTGAACACTTTTCTGACTTTTACTGTATTCTCCATCAATTTTCATATATTACTGATGGATGTTGCAATAATTACATCCCTTTATAATTTTGCTTGAATAATCCTTATTCTTATTCATGAAAGCATGATAATTTAATGCCTTAAAAAATTAATGACTCATTGTCAGCCATACATGAAATAGCATAAAGCATGGTAAAATACCAGCCATAGTATATATATTGCCATTTAAATCTATGACAACTCAAACTGGTAGAGACTGGCTATTGTAAGCCTCAGTCTATAAGTCTTTACAATCGAGGTTTGTTCTAAGGTTAATGTTTCAATTACCTGTACAACTCATTAAAATAAATTTATTTACTCGTTTAAAAAAACTTATTTTTGCAGCAGAATTATGATTATCCTGACTAGCCAAGGATGGTTTATATAATGACACATCTGGATGATTGGGCAGCTTTCAAAATTATTTCTGGAAATATTATAAAGTAGGACGATACATGCATTTCTAGTAAATATTTAAATGTTACTACAGTATCTAATTTACACAAATACAGAAAATGCATAGTGAAATTCAATATGTAAAATATAATTTACTAGCTGAAACACCCGGCTTCACTCGGGAAAGAGTTTTCTTTTAAGTGGCAAACGATTTTTATTGCTCCGGGCAAACGTTCCCCATTGCATGAATCCATTGTACCCTTTATCTTGGCGTTAGCTATTCTTCCTCTACGGCATGTCTCGGTGTGGATTTTCCTTGCATGAGTCTTTATGTGTATATCTCCCTTTGAAGAGGACAACAATTAAGAAATTTACTGTATATCTTCCAGTCGAAAAATTTCTTCCTTTATTAGGCCGATCAAACCCTACTTTCGACTTATATTCGAGTCGCAAACTAGCTGGACATTTTTCTGGGTCAATAATTAAACATGACTATCGAAAAACAACATTTGATTGACTTGAAGTGCATTAGTATGAAAAATTCACGCTAACTAGCGGAAAATGCGAAGGCTACTGATAAAATTATACAACATCACCGTACTTACGTAGTTTGAAGGGAAACCTTAAAATTTACATTTTATCTTTAAAAAACCTGCCCTAATGAGTGGATTGAAAAGAATCAATTCAGTACTCAAGCGTTGGTTTTTTTATTTTGATCCTGAACTCAAATTGTTAAACACTGTTCCATTTCTTCAACAATGGCAGTTTGTTTTTTACTTATAATCACGGACTGCACTGCGAATATGATAACCAATTTTTCCTGTCTTTTAAAATGGTTGCAATTGTTGAACGACTGAGATCATAAACATGACCAATCGAAGCAAGAGGCTCCCCTATTTCTGTCCATTTTAGTTTCCATCGAAAGCACTCGATGTTTTTTTACCACTTTTAGCACTTTCACAAACACTACGTTTACAATTGTTTTCCATATTTCAAGGGTAATAGAAAACCAATACGTATATAAACACATACGGTTTCGAATACAAACGACAAATGGCATGTTGACAAGTTTACGTGTTCTTACTGTGACCGATGTTCGTAAGTGCGTGAGGGTGTGTTCGTAAATTTTCATTTTCTTTGCTTTGATTTATATTCGAGTCTTGGATTTTAGACGCTTTTTTAGGCTAAAAAGTACATTTCGACTTATACTCAAAGCACCTTATACTCGAAGATATACGGTAGCTTTGTTGCCGCCTGGAAAATGGACATCTAAACTGATAAATTTTGCGCTTTAAGGAAAATTTCGAGCGATTTAACATGTAAAACGACAAAACATGAACAGAATTAAAATATTCAGTCTTTTGTGCGTAAAATAATCCATTTCCCATGATCGTAAGTTAATATTTAGGTATATTTATATCCACATCAGTGAAGGGCTGCATGGCATTTTGGGATACCTCCACACCATTTCCCATGCATTCTTATGGAAATAGTATTTTGTTGAACCCATGGGGTAAAAGAGACCCCGCGGTCTGCAAACCTAGACCAAGTTCTTCCTTTGGTCCATAGGATGGCCCATGAAACTTTTGAATTCGATAGCTTCAACGGTGTAAAAACGTATAAAGAACATACATACACACACACTTATACACTAAAATATTTATAAGATTTGAGTAAAAAACAGCTGCTTTAAGACATTCTTTTTTGCAGCTAAGTTGTTCTCTTTTATAAAAAAGCGGCTGAACAAATTCACACTTCCTGAAACACCGACTCTGTTGTTTTGGTATTCCAGCATTTGAAGGCTGTGATTCTCCCCTTAATCTTTATCATATAATCATTTTTTTATTTTGAATTGTTTTATGAAATATTCATATGTACACAGTGGGGGATTAAGGTATCTGGAGGCCCCAGGTGCAAATAAATTCGGAAGGCCCCTAACTGACTGGGAGGGGGGTACTCATGTACTCAATCTACAAAAATTTTTACAACTTACGAATGGAAAAAATGTATGCGGCAGGTTAAATAAATTAAATTACAGAAATGCATAAATAGAAAATTTAATATTTATTATATAAACTTGCACATATTGAAAAATAAGCAACAAATGAAATATAACCGTGAGGTTTTTTTTCGAATGACGCAAGGAATGTTACATTGTAACAAACCTAAGTAAAAACACGAGATGTGTATGTAAGTAGTAGATTATGCTGATTGTGAAATATTTTACTAAATAAAATATTGAGTTTTGACTGTTTTGAGGCCTCCATTAGTGTCGAGGCCCTAGGTGAGCACCTCATACGCCTGTGCAGTAATCTGCCACTGTATGTACATTATATCCAAGCATTTGAAGGCCAATGTATGTGATTCTCCCCTTTAATAATTATATAAACATTATTGTTATTTTAAATTGTTTTATGAAATATTTACATGCACAGTAAATCATTGTACCTTGAGGGTATCTCCAACAGGGATGTTATTATAAATGGTCAAGGAAATGTGAAACTTATTCACTCAACGTCCATAACATTTAATTATACATGGTCCTGAGTTAGAAACAAACTGCATTTTCATATGTACGTGAAGTAAGAAAGCTTATAACTTAATCATCTTTCTATAAATTATTAAATTTTCTTAACGCCTTTACCAAACAGTTTTCTACAAGAATGTAACCACCCTGTTGTGCAAGGGATTACAATATTACCTTGTTTCCTCATTTGCATAATCTCACATATAAAGAAAACACAGATGACAAGAAAAATACATAAACATTTTTCCGCAAACAAAATATTTTTTATTTCCAAACTTACTTGGAATAACTGCCAATTGGAATAATTAGCAATTGGGTAATTCAAATTCAACAATGTATAACTGTAGATGTTTATTACAACCTGCTGACAAAAAATCCATTATTCTTGCTTTCAGCTTACAGACTTGCAGTGAGAGTTGCACAGTCAACATCTTTCAAGCAACTTGGAGCAAAGGTACATTTGCCAAAGCTACCACAGTGTCACCATTTACCAGTGGATATTAACAATGACGACTACTTGGAATGTGTCATAAGGACAGGGGGAATCACTGGTTATCACCCAGGAGGAACATGTAAAATGGGAAGGAAGGAAGACCCTTCCACTGTCGTTGATAGCAACTTAAAGTGAGTCTTTAAATATTATATTAACTAACAACCATTTCAAGGCAAGTGGCATATAATCATCGACTTTTCACCACACATGTGAAGAAGCAAACTATTCTCTTTTTTTATTATTGCATTCAGAAAAATCTGTTTAAAATTACTACTTGAGAAAGTTCAAGTTAGCTTTAAAACTCCAACCACTTCCAATTAACTCTTTCCCAAACAACCCATCATGGAATAAATCATATAACTCCATAGTTGGTGACCACAGGCTACTTTCTTTTAGTTATATGCTTTTCTTTTTGGCATGTTTGAATCAATTGGACTCGTGCATTATCATATTTTTTAAATTGTTATTTAATACTTTTTCATAATGAAGGAAAACCAAGTAATGCAATTCTAAAAGTCATTCTCTTCTTATTTTAGAGTGAAAACTGTTGAAGGGCTGAGAGTGATGGATGCAAGTGTTTTACCAACAGCTATTTCAGGGACACCAAATTCAGTTCTTGTAGCAATGGCTGAGCGGGCGGCAGATCTTATAACATGGGCTAATAAAGTATGAACAAAGTAGTAAGTATTTTTTCATAATCTTAATAGCAAAAAGAGGTAAAGCCTGATATGCCAAAGGTATATACCATATATACTCCTAATGAATCATAAATCAAAATATGTAATAACAAAAATATTATCATGAAATATATTCATAAAATAACCAATTGCATGCATTTTGATTTGAACACAGTCCTCAAAATGAGAGGTTCAAAAGAATACCATAACACCACTTGAATTAGAGTATTTATTAGCATAATTTGAACTCATAAAACAGGTGCTTAGGCAATTAATTTTTCACTTGAGTGAAAATGATGATGTCAGCACTAAGGGTGGATTATAAAACAGGAAGAAAGCAGTAATTTTTACCTTGCTCTTTGAAGAACTTTCAACCACTATTACTACTTTTCTAGTATAGATTTTTTTACTCTGTCTCGCGAACAAGAAATATTTAAACATATATATGTACTCAGGTATAGGTCTGTCACAACTTTTTTAATAAAAACTTCTGTTTTTTCGAATATCTCATTTATAAGTCGACCCCAGTTTTTCAGGTGTAGTAAAACGAAATTTTTTTATTCAGAACGTATTAATCCATTTAGTTCCATGTAAAGAATCCAAAAAAATACTATCTGTTATGTCTCTCTATAATTCTTTGACTATCAAATTAACTACATGGTGTCAAGTAGCAGCTATGTAGTGCGATGCCTCCTCCATATGAGGTGTTTCTTTGTTTACATATTACGGAGTTTACACATTGCAACTCTGTCTTGCTGTTGTTATTTGTCCTGCCTCCGTCACGTTACCGAATGTTGCATTAACGAAAACTGCTTAATTACCTGCGAAGCATCAGAGATCAAATTAGGACCACTGAATTATACACATACTAACTTTATTCTTTCGTATACATCAATATTTAAATATCTGATAGTTATCAATAGTTTAAATGCAACAGTTGTTTCAACTGCATCAAATTTTAACAATCGTATGGCAAATAACGTCATGTGTTTTAACCTAACCAAAATATTACTTGTGTATAAGTCAATCCCAAGTTTTTTGCTACAAATTTAGTCGTAAAAACTCAACCTATACTTGAGTATATATGGTGTGTGTTTGTGTATATATATATATATATATATATATATATATATATATATACACATACATATACATATATTTATATATATACATACATATATATACATATATATACATACATATATATATATATATACATATATATATATATATATATATATATATATATATATATATATATATATATGGAGAGAGAGAGAGAGTGATTGAAAATATGGCACCATAACAGCATAGTAATAGCTGACTTTTATATTTCATGAGTAGGGAAATGGTTTTAATGAATTTGAAAAATCAAAATAAAATAAATAAACAAGGAAATTAATGTTATAATGTTTCTCACTGCACATTTCTATACAAACTTTTAACATTAATGAAAGTGTAATAATGCAGAAAAATGAAATAAGTATGTGTATATATACAAGCATACATACAAAACAGTCATTTAGAAAAGTTTTTTTTACAAAATATGTAACTCAATTTAAAGCCTAAAACTAATATATGAGATATTTTAAGACATCTTTTAGCAAATATAATTTGATATCAACCCTCTAAATTTCTACAACTCAATGTTAAGTTCATGTACCATTTTCATACTGCATTACGTTATACATCCTTTAACACAATGGTTCCCAAACGGGGTCGTGACCATCCAGGAAGGCCACAAAAGGTTTTCGGATAGTCATGAAGATGCAATGTTTTTGTTTTATTTTTCAAAATTTTGTACATGAGTATATTTAGAATGAAATTAATTTTCACACAAATAAAAGATATATTTATTATTTTAAAATTAATATCGCATTTTATATTTATTGGTTGATGGGTTGGTTAAGGAGGATCTCAATAAGGTTGGTTGTCTTAAGAAAGAGTTGCAGATACATAAAGTTTGGGAACTGATGCTCCAACAGTTACTTATAAATATGTATAGAACATTTATGCTCTAGCTCCTACTCTCAATGTCACTTTGCTTAGGATGATAAATGATCATTTAAAAATTTATTAATTAGAAAATTATTTCTAAAATTTTAAAATAAACCACTTTTTAATGAAAATAATTAGGTCAATAGAGAGTTAAATTTACATTCCTTACAAAACAGAAGATTGTCTTGGAGAATCACTTTTGTTTCTTGGCCATGTTTATATTTTCATTTTCAGGTAACTCCAATTCACAACTTTTCCTTTTAGTACCAACACACATGCTTAGGTGCAGGGAATTTTTCTCTTCACTATTTTCTCTACAACGTTGAACAGGATTCTCAATGCTTGGTTTGAGAGTTGAAATATTTCTACTTCTATGGCAAAGGTCTGTTATTTTGTCATATTTTTTAGTTAGCTCTTCTTGATTGGAATTACTAAAACCTGCTGCTTGGAACCTTTCTTCTGGTTGTGAAGGATCATTTATAATAGTTTGCACTACAGGTTCATTTTGGCAGCTACTAACTGTATTAGTAGCATTTGATGAAGGAGTTATTTCTGATATATACAGCTGCCACTCAGCAGTTTCCTGCAGTTCTTCAGCTGATAAATATGAGAAATCCTCTGCTCTGGTTCCAGATTTCTCTATAAAATAAATCAAACTGGACAATGAATGTTGTTGTATAGATAAAAATTTCTCTGATTAATTTCACTATTTTTATTTTATTTTCAATTTACCTCAGTTACCACAACAGAAGTAAATTCTTTAACATTAACTTAGAAAATCTTATTCATATTTAACAATTTCGCTGCAACATGCGGGGATGTCTGCAAAAACATTTATAGCCATTATGTGCGACATGCGGGGATATTCCACGACCTCCAAAAAACTTCTCCCTTGAACACGACATGCAGGAATGTATCCATGTTTTTGAAATTGTCACCATATGTTCGTATGTGCTGCCACCTGTGAAGATCTCAAGCGTAACTACATTCGTGTATGTTTGCTCGTTATGCCTGAGCCTTTACGTAATAGGGTAAGTGAATTTGTTGTTTTTTAATGTAATTACTCTTTTTGATAGTTATACCATACTGAAGTAATGACAATTATATCATCTATGATCTGATATACCACTTTAAGCATTATATTTTGTAATATGGTGGTAAACTGTATTTATACATCCGTGTTTATAATCAATGGCGGATTAAGGTATCTGAAGGTCCCAGGCACAAAACAAACAGGAGGCTCCCAACTGACTGGGAGGGGGGGTACTCAATCTACAAAAATTTTTACAACTTACGAATGGAAAAATGTATGCAGCAGGTTAAATAAATGGAATTACAGAAATGCATAAATAGAAAATTTAATATGTATTATATAAACTTGCACGTTAAAAAATAAACAAACAAGTTAGGAAAGTGAACAATGTATCACAAATGGGCATGTTTCGTGTAATGGAGTATTAGAAAGAGATGATATATCTGTACGTAAGGGAAATAGCATTTTAAAGTTTTTTCTTCGTCATACATAATCCATTTTCTTTCTATTTAAAAATATTGCCTGCATACGTAAGGAAATTAAACGTTTGTTTGTTAGATTGTTTATGTTAGCAACAATGAAGAAGTAACCATGCAAGAAAATTTCTGTTGAACTCAAATTAAGACATTCTTGTTTGATTTTATCGATAACGGCTACTCCTATGATAAAAATGTATAGGAAAGGAAATTCTCGAAAAGCTATAAAGAAAAGAGGTCACAGGTGTTCTGACCCAACAGGAGCTAGGTTAGCAGGCGTCACTTCTGTATGAATAATAAGCTGAAACAAAAATCTCCACCAAATTGTGTTGTTTGCAGCATAATGCCCTCAAAGTGTACTAAAAATGGGAAAGGTAGCTGCAAGCATAAGCAAACCTATTATTGTCCCATGTGCATTGATAAACCACAACTATGTCTTGAGCCTTGCTTTGAGAAGTACCATACAAAGGTAAAATACAAAAAATATTGTAACTGCACTACAAATGTTGCATAAAAACACTGTCACTGAAATTTTTACTTTTTTCGTATTTCCTTGTAATTTACATTTATTATATTGATGTATTTTATGACTCACATATCTTTTTTGATCCATTTTGTATTATAGTTATAACATATTTAATAAATGAATAAATTAGCAGTTTATTGACTTACTTTGATCTCTTTTTCATTCATAGAACAATAATTTTTACCGATTTTCCACATTTTAGATAAAAATGAAAAAATTTCTTATAATATACATCTATTTGTGATTTTTTTGACATATATTGAAAACTAGCAGAAATGCCTGGCATTGCCCAGGGAAATTTGGTTCAAATCCGACCGGAATTCTAGATGATACATGGTATTTAAGAATTCACTTGGCCGCCGTTTTGAATAAAACGGGCAGAGAGAAACAAAAACCACGTATGAATTATTTCTGAGAGCCCTCCACAATCATACCAAAGTTGATTCAAATCAAAAGTAGGACTTGGGAAAATACGTGTAGTTTAATCAATCCTCACTGCCCTGTTATGGATAAGGGAGTAGTTTCCCACCTTTCTCACTGTGTATAAGATGTAGAGTTACCTGTTCTTTGAGAACAGGAAGTTTATGAGAACAGTTATTTTATTGAACGGTTTAAGCATCAGAACAGTTCGAAAAGAACTATTCTGTTCTTTCTGACCCATCTCTAGCATTCACTCATTGCCATTAGCATACAAAGTTATTTTGCCTTTTGTATAATTAATATAAAACATTTGGAATTAAAAAGTAGCCTACAACCTTCCTATTTGTGAAGAAAGTATCTGTTGAAAGTTTGATTACTCTAGCTTTAACGGTGTGAAAATGTATAGATGCACAAATAAACAAACTTTCATAAATATATAGGAGATATACCAAAACCTCACTATTAAAAAGCAACTGCAAATGTGATACTATTAATCTGATTATTTTATGGATAATTAAACTTTTTAAGAACTGCTGTGAAACCTAATGATGCAGCAAAAGGGTTAATACAAAATCAATCACCAAATCATGCATCTTTATTTCGTCAAAATTAATTTGGTTTTTTCTATGAATTTAATAGAACAACATCTTCATGGCATATCTAGTACAGGCGACTCCCAACATTAGACAGGGATGTGTTCCTGAAAACGTGGTCGAATGTCATATCAGCTCAAATTCAAACAATTAGAGCATAAATAACAATGTCTAGACTGAAACTAAACCTCTCGTGGTCGGGCAGGCCAAAAATTACTTCACATAAACTAGTTTCTAATTCGACCGATCAATTGGCTGGGTTGATTCAACTGGTCAAATTCTCGAGTTGGTTGAATCTCGAAAGGTCGAATCTCGGGAGTCGCCTGTACTTTATTTTAAATTACATTTTAACACAATTTTTTTATTTATAAATTTATATGGTAACTACCTACCTGGTAATATAAAATTTTCTGCATTAGGAACAGATTGGTCATCTTTAGAAGTTAAATGATGCCTTTTGTTATGCCAAACTGTGTAACTTTCTATGAGCATTTTCTTTTTAACGTCAATCAATTCATTTATTCTTCTTTCTTCATCCATTAGTTCTTTTTTAATTATGGCTTTATATTTTATTAAGAGTTTTTCTCTCAACTCTTTTTCCTTAATGATTAATGCAACTTTGTCCATTTCTTTTGCTTCCTAGAAAAAAAAATATAGAATTAAAATATCATATGTCCTAATATTTTAATTAAGGACAAGCATTTGTAAATAACGTACCACACTCTTTTTATTCTTCATTTGTTTAATTTTCTTTATTAACTCCTGCTTTCTTTTCAGCATACGTTCCTTTTCCACTCTCACCTATTTCCAGAAGGAAAGGAAATGTGATTGTTTATCAAGTATGAACAAAATAATTTTCTACTGAATTCATCAATTTTATCATCAAGATAACTTTTAACAAGTGCATGAGAAGTATTATCAATAATGGAAATAAATCTATACCCAATCAAAATGTAAGAAAGCAGAAATTCTTAGATAAATCAAATAGTCAAAATTATCTACAACCAGAGTCTACTACCCAAGATGCAATGCAGTGCTGTAGCCCATGATGAGATTTTACACATCACCAGTTTTGAATGCTGAAGATGAGTGGAAAATGTCAGAAAAATGCTGCCAATGCTGATTCAAGAATGGTCAAAAAATCTCAGCAAATGCTAATGTATTTTCTTGATACATAAATTATAACAATTTAAAATGAAAATAAGGCTTATCTCTTGTGTTTTTAAAAAGTTTTTCTCTTTTTACTTTCTCCATATACATAGTATAGAAAGTATTGTTTTCATGAAAAAATTGACCAAGATTTCAACGGAAATACAGTCATGTAGTGCAAAGGATACATTCCGAACGGTCTTTGCGCTAACCAAATTTGCACTAAACAAACCGATTATAACATGTACTTAGTAGTGATCAGTTTGTGAGTTTGCAAGATTTGTTAATGTTTTTTTATTTATTTATTATTAATTATCACTAAAAATCAATATTAATACAATATTAAATCTTTCGCAGTGGTGCTTGCATTTATGCATAGATTGGTAGGTTCTGCGAGTTATCATTTTCGTCACTGAAGTGCTCACATCTATGCGTAAGTTACTTATTGTACGTATGTGTGGGGGTATTCACCATTTTCAATAATTGCTTGAAATTCGTCAGGAAACTTTATAGCTGCAACTTTATCAGCGCTTGTTGATTCACCTGTAAAACGAATGTTATGTATATTTGCGCAGCGTTTAAAATTTTGAAACCAACCGGAACTGGCATAAAATGTTTCTGAAGAATCTCCACCCTCTTCTTGCTTTACACATTCAAACAGGGAAAGTGCTTTACTGCAAATTATTGCTTGACTAAGGGGCATGTGTTCATTAGAACGCTTAGAATCAATCCATAACACTAGCAGTTTCTCCATTTTTTCAAGCATATTACTAACAATAAGTGATCGTGTTTCTTTGCAGTTACTGCATTGTCTGCTTCAATTGAACTTTTTATTTTGTCTTTATTTAACAAAATTGTATAAGTTGTGAAGTTAAACTTACGTGCAATATTGCTCTGACGCTCACCTTGTTCAAAACACTGAATCACTTTTAAGTTTTTCCTAAAGATTTATGTTTTCCTTGATAATTTAGGATTATTTTCTACACTTTGATTGCCTTTACTCAATTTTCTCCTTTCCGCCATGATTTACTGTAATTATTCCCACCTATTTACTGTTAAAATTATATTTTGCCATAGATACCGTATTTACTCGTGTACCCCGAGCACATTTTTTTCCCGAAACGCCGGGGAAAAATGGGGGTGCGCATCTTACACGAGGATTTCTGAACAGGTTAAATTAATTGTTAGTATCGATAGTAAATTCTCTGCAATATGCTTGCGTCTACATTTATATTCGTAAAAGACATTGAATTCTATGAAATATATGCATATTTATGCGAACAAGCAAACATGTAAGTTACGCCCTCGCTGCAGGCAAAAACTCGCAAAAGTAGGCAGAAAGAATACGCCGACTAACTGATAACTATAGTTCAATGACTACTGAGGGTTTGCTGGCTTGAAAATAGGTAGGTTCAAGTTTGGTCCTTTTCCCTCATCCAATTGAAGTGGTGAAATTTTTTTGTAAATGAAAGATTTCATCGTTCAAAAGGAAGACAGAAATCCACATCTCAAGTGTTTGGACTCGTTTGTTCGTAACCTCCCAATATTTACTCACGAGACAATATGCAAAAAGACTCCCCATCCACCTAAGGAAGTTCCCATTCATAGATGAACAAATAGTTTGTGAAGCTCAACATCTGTTCGTAATATTACATCAAAAACAGAAGCGGGGATGAAGTTGCATAATAATACAACAAAAACAGTTAAGGGATTAATAAAAGAGGACTATCGGTGAGGAGATTTCTGCTAGTATCGTCATAAAGAGATCATCCAATAAATTGCGTCACGTAGAAGGGAGAAATGCCTAACTTGAGCGACACTTGTTTCAGGGAGTGGGAATCGGTGACTTAAAAAAGAAACTTATTCTGGCTCAAATTAATTTTTTCCCTCCGAACCGGCCCAAAAATAGGAGTTCGTGGGTTACATGAGTAAATACGATATTAAACAAAACACCGCAAATATGTCATTGGACCTGATTACATGAAAACAGCTTTCCTTTATTTTTTAAGCAAACAAAAGCCAGCAAAAATACACACCGTGAACAGTATTTTCATTTTGCAGTACGTACGATACATAAGAGTATTTATTTTATTAAAAAATAAATAAAAATGTGTACCACGGGATTCCAATTGCACTAAACAAACATGTGCTAAACAAGGCATGACTGTACATGTTTTGAGGTCCCTAGAACACGTTTAGACTAATTTCGGAATGATGTCTGTGTGTGTATGTGATTGTGGGTGCTCTAACTTGAAAAGTACTTGCCATAGCATTACCAAATATCACACAGCAAAATGAGCTGATTAGTTTTTGGGCAATACCAGTTAACCGGAAGTCAAGGTTTATTCTAAACCAATTCGGTTTTGGCGAAATATCTCCGTTAAAACATCATTGTATATACAATTCGATACAAAGGTTATAGAGAATGTAATTTCCTACAACTTTCATTTGAAACAATTTTCCATATCAGTTATTGTTTAGGAATTATTTATAATCGGTTTTTTCGGTTTCCATCAAATATCTCCTTAAAAACGTCGCTATTTGTAATCTTTGTGAGGACCAAAGTTGTAGAGAATAATATTCCTTCCAACTTTTGTTTGAAACAAATTTTTGTAGAATCATCCATTTCAGAGATATTTAACCCATCAGTGACGTCCTGCGTACTGGGTACGTCGGACAAAAACTCCACATGCAGTCGGCCTGCATACAGGGTACGTCGCGGAGGTCGCTAGCTTTCTTTATTTTTTTGACACAGTAAATTTTCTTAAATATGGATAACCTTTATATATTTTAAAAGAGGAACCTTTGGCCTACCTATTTATCATTATTCTGTGATCTTTTTGTCTTTTTTATTACACTTAATGTGCATTAAATTTTGTTATTGATTTTTCGTGAATTGGGGAATCGTGCCTTCTAAAAATCTCCTATCCAATGCTGAGAGGAACCGTATCTCGATACGAATGCTACTACAAAGTGAAACAAGATCTAGACTACTCATGTGCCCACAATCTTTCTTTTCTTTCATTTTTCTTATGAGTCAGAGGTATAATACGAGGGCAGCCGAACAACGAAAACCACTGTTCGGCTCTCTTCGGGCCATGTGCTTAAGTGCTTAAGCAATTTTTGAGACACTTGAGACCATTATAGTATAAGAGAGAGAGAGAAGTCGCTTCTTGGGTCCAAGATCTGTTTACAAAAATAAATCACTGAAGATGCGTAGTAAGCTAAAGTTTCGGAGCGAGCACCTGCGTAACGCCCTTACTCTCGGGTCTTTGCAGGAGAAATATTCTCGTGTTGCTCTCAAGAAGTTAGTCTGAAGTGAATGCTAGTAAAAAAAATTCAATAGAGATGATTCATTGAAGCTATATTTTCTTGTAAATTTCATCGTAAACGGGATAAAGGAAATGCCTTTTAAAAAACTTTTAACTTTTCTAATTTTCTTATTATGCGTACATTCTGATACATACAACATCATAACTCCATTTCTACTGAACGAAATAGGACAAATTTCACAATGTAAAGTCTATAATGACTATGAATGACTACTGTACAACTCAAAACTCAAAATATTTCTGAGAACGGTGATGTCAAGAGCAATCATATTCATTGCTCTGTATGGAAAAAGTCGTGTTGGCCACATCAGATTTTTCAATATGTGCTATTAAAACAATCAATCAATCTCATGTCAACAGTTTCTTGGAAATACCTATTTCTCTTTCTGCAAAATACAGGCGACTCCCGAGATCCGACCGTTCGAGATTCAACAAATTTGAGATTTCGACAGAGTTGATCGAATTGGGAACTACTTTATTTGGAGTAATTTTTGCTGAGTAATAGATCGCGACCAACCACTCGAGGTTTAGTTTTAGTGTAGACATAGTTATATCTGCTCTAATTGTTTGAATTTGTGCTGATTTCACTTTTTTCTGTTAATCTTTTATTTAAATTTATTTATTTTATTGATTTATTTATAAATTTATCACTTGACATGGCATCTAAATGGAAATGTAATAGTGATAATGTAAGTGAATCAAATAAAAGAGTGCATAAGACTCATAGTTAGGAATTGAAATTAGAAATTTTAAAGCGTGCTGAGAAAGGTGAAAGCCATACTGAAATCGCCCAATCGTTGGGAATGTGTCGTTCAACTATTAGCACTTATGTGAAACAGAAGGAGAAAATTCTAGAACGTGATAAATTCACGTAATTTGATAGGAACAACTGACAGTCCTAGGCACGGTGTTGTGATTCCTAAAATGGAAAAACTTTTAAAACTTTGGGTAGATGATGTGTCAGAAACACATTCCTATTAGTGAGACCATGATTAGCGCAAAGGCTGCAGACGGCCCAGTTAATTTAAGGTTATGCAAACCTGCCCTTCTCTTAAATCTGTCAAACCAGCCATGACTTGCACTAAATGGAGGCTCATCAACAGAAATTTCATCCATCCTTTCCTTCAAATCATCATAGAGATCCTTAGCCTTTGCTCTCATCATTGTCTCACTAATACGAATGTGTTTCTGACACTGATCATCTACCCAAAGTTTTAAAAGTTTTTCCATTTTAGGAATCACAACACCGCGCCTAGGACTGTTGAACGACACATTCCCAACAATTGTGCGATTTCAGTATGGCTTTCACCATTCTCAACAGGCTTTAAAATTTCTAACACTACTCATTCCTCCATTTAAATAACATGTAAATGGATGAGGCGGATTTGATTTAATTTAGATTTTTAAATTAAGTAAAATAATCATACAAACAAAAATTTATTTTTTCCTTTTTAGTGCAAAAAATAAGTTATAAATTTAAAATATTTATTATTTAATTTATTCATAATTTAATATTGTTGTATTAACAGATTAGTAATGTTATTTTATCTTTATAGAATGTGAGGGGAGACTTTCCCGAGATGCGGGAACGTATTCCCCGATTATAAATTGCAAGTATATGGAAAAACGGCGTTCGACAATTTGAGATTCGACCACATTTTCAGGAACGCATCCCCCTCGAGAGTCGCATGTAACTGACTTAAAATGTCAATGTATCATAATTATGATGCATAACTATGGTATAGTAATATTCTCGTCTTACATAAGGTAAAGACTAATATGAAATTCATCATGTCATTAATCCCTCAAGCTGATATCACTTATGGGATATGTTAGCCTTTATAAAATTCAAACTCTGCATCTAGATGTGTTTTTCAACAGGTAGATCGGGATCCCCTGGTGGGCTGCAAAAGGAGCTGAGGTAGGTCACAAAAATTACAAAAAATTTAAGATCAGATAATACTGTAACCAAAACTTAATACAGGTAGACCCCGATTTATGTTACCCTGTTTCGAAGTAACGGAAAAAAATTTTTATCCAGGGTTTCGTTATACAAAAAAAACTCCAAAATACGAAAAACCTTATTTTTCTCATAAAGAAAACGAGTAACAGAAAATAATAATATTACTAATAAAAAATAATACAGTAATAATGATTACAAAAGAAAAAGCTAGTTTAAAATACATGTAATTTAACATAGATTACACTATTAGACTTAAAAATCCTAGTTAAAACCCACAAACTCAAATGGACGGAATCATGAATAAACAGAATCTTGAATGTATGGAATCTCGAAAATTAATACGTATTTATTTCAAGACGACCCTTTAACAACATAGCATTAATTATTTTTATTTTTACCTGCTATCTTGAAACAAAATAGCTGCTGTTTAGTTAGGATAATGTTGGTTATTTTAACAAGTTCTAAACAATAATCTGCTACAGCTATAAGAATTTAGAATCTATAACAAAAAAGGAAGTAGGTTACAGTAATTAAATATTAATTTAATAAACTTATTGCCACATGCATAGAATATTTTTGTAATAATTTCCGATATTATCAGTTATTATTATGACCTATGAGCGAATAGTCCAGACGAAATTTGCTTTCTTTGGAAAAACACTGAAATCTGAATGTATGCTCTTGCGAGGTTTTGTGCATCATATAATGTTTTCGAAAATAGTGTGTAAAGAGATATATCTCTTGCCTTCAGCTGATTGCAGGATCAGAAAAAATTTTTATCATGATAGACAGCAAGCGTGATCATATTATGAGGAGAAAATTTTGTGTTAAAATAATGCTTGGTTTTACAATCCATATTTGTTTACAACAGGTCGCTGTTAAAAATAACTGGTAATAATAATAAGCAGCACCCACTCTACTCTGAAAGAAAGTAACCCTCCTTATTTTAGTTACTTCTTATGGAGAAAATTCTCTCTCTTAACATATTTTTGCTTAGAATCACGTTTTTAAGTTATGCAACTACGGCGCTAAGCAACAGATACTTATAATATTTAATAATAATAATACGTTGAAAACAATTGTTTTCCATAATAAATATACTAAGAAACATATACAGTGTCATTTTACTATATTTAGGGGAAGAATTTTTTGCCATAGTAAGGTATCTCGCCTTCTATAATGGGAGTCAATGAGAATTTATACCTCGATTTACGAAATTTCGATTTACAAAAGGTTTTTGAAGAATGTAACTCTTTCGTAAATTGGTGTCTACCTGTATATTGTAAAAAAGACACGTTATAAATAGCTAATGAATATTTTAATAAATTGCTTTACATTCTTTAAGTGACCTGCAACTTTGAGTCAATAACATAGAATTTTCTCCTGTCTATATATTCACCTATTCATATATAGGTGGGCCAAGGAGATTTTCTTGCAGTTAAGGTGCGTCACAGATGATTTTCTGTAGCTTAGGTAGGCCGTATTATAAAAAGATTGAGAAAAGGTTAACTAGATAATACATACAATAAATTATAGCTTTATGATTTCCACTTTAATTAGTGACTGGTTTCAGTTACCACAGAAAACAGATAGAAAAATAAATATTTTTTGAGAAATATACCAACTTAAAATTAATAAAAAAAAGAACCGTAATTGAAAAGAAGGTTCAGATACCTGTAATAAACATCATTTTTCCAAGATGTTCCACATATCATGTGTAGTGTTGATCTACATAAAAACTTATAAAATTTACTATCAAGTTATAAAATTATTAGCTTCAAGTCAAATATAATAATATAAAACTTTAAGTAAATTTTGATTCAAAGCCAATTTATGAACAATTCACTATTACAGAATATAAATTGATCTTAAAATATGTGTCTTTATCTGAACGCAGAAATGTTCAGCATAGCAATTTTATACTCACCCTTGCTTTTTCGAAAAGGACCTCCAAGAGCCTCATGCTCTTAATTCTCATGGTCTCTTTTGCCAATAATGCATTTTCTTCAGCAATCTTGGCATTCTTCTCTTCCAGCTCTATTTGCTTCTGTTTTTTAATTTCCTTTTCTTTCCTTCTGTCTTCTCTTCGCTTTTCTTTCTCTTCCAGCAACTGCTTCTCCCTTGCAATCTTGGCTTCTTCTTCATGCTGCTTTCGGCTGAATGTTTAAAAATGTGGATTATTTTTTACCATCCAAAACAGGCTATTTCATCCCACAACAAGCGACAGAGATACAAATCAAACTAAGTACGTGCTTTGGTATAGTAGACCAGTAAGCTATTCTGGAGCAAAAACTAACACTGAACAAATATGCTGAATTTGCTTATGCAATATCCACGTGTAGTTAATGATGGTACCCCCTATTTAAAACAAAATACCGTGAGTCCTCATTGTTCCTCTTTTGATTACCATATCTACTTGAGTACTCTGCGCACCTTTATTCCCAAAATATCAGTAAAACAAGTTAGGAAAGTGTACAACGTATCACAAATGGACACGTTTCGTGCAATGGAACATTAGAAAGAAATGATATACCTGTACGTAAGGGAAATAGCATTTTAAAGTTTTTCCTTCGTCATAAATAATCCACTTTCTTCCTATTTGAAAATATTGCATGCACACGTAAGGAAATTAAACGTTTGTTTGTGAGACTGTTTATGTTAGCAACAATGATGATGAGATTTTGTAAGATCAACTCGAATTAAGACATTCTTGTTTGAGTTTCTTGATAATGGCTACTCCGACGATAAAAATGTATAGGAAAAGAAATACTCAAACTTTCCGTCATATCTTGTAAAGTATTAGTCATCAAAATATCTTTCAAATAAAAGTTGTAGAAATAGTAGAGTATTTCTTTTCCTATACATTTTTATTACAATTCCTATACATTTTTATTACAATCAAAGAAAATAAGAAAACCACAAAAATGAATCACGTACACCAATCAGGGGTACCACTTTACTGGTAACAAAAATGAACTTTCCATCATATCTTGTAAACTATTGGTCATAACAAAATATTTTTCAAATAAAACTTGTAGAACTAGTAAAGAAGAGTATTTCCTTTCCTATATGTTTTTATCGTAGGAGTATCCGTTATCAAGAAAATAAAACAAGAATGTCTTAATTCAACTTGATCTTAGAAATTTACTTGTATGATTACTTCTTCATTGTTGCTAACATAAACAATCTCACAAACAAATGTTTAACTTCCTTACATGTGCATGCAATATTTTACATAGGAAGAAAATGGATTATTTATGATGAAGAAAAGAACTATAAAACGCTATTTCCCTATGTACAGGTATATCATTTCTTTCTAATATGCCACTGCACGAAACGTGCCAATTTGTGATACACTGTACACTTTCCTAACTTGTTTTGTGTTGAGGATAGTGGTATTTATGAATATTCCTACGTCCGAGATGTTTGGGCACCTGCACTTCTTAATAGATAAATTTGGATGGGCAAAGTAAAATTGCATTATAAATAAGGTATGACTGTGAGATATGAATTAAACACTCGGACATGTGAGTGGTTTGAAAGATATTATTGTCGCTCGTCCTTTCATATAAGCCTAAAAATTGTTTTTAATCCAAAAAATATATTAACTCGTATTAAACAGTAAATTTATTGCACATCTACAATGCATAATGCAGCCCAATTTTAGCCCATCAAAGGAATTCTAGTTTGCTTTTATGTATTATGCGAGCACTTCGATTTAAAGTTTTCAATTTTGTGAGTTTTGCTTTTTTTTGTTAATTCTTGGTTACCTGTCGGAAATAACGAAAAAACTGAACTGAAATAGAACATTTCTGACCCATTTATGGGGCTTTGTTGAACTTCCTTTATAAATGGCATTTCAAATGACTTGGCGAGTGAGATTTTGGTCGTATTCGGGTCCGCTCTCGTGTCTCCGCTGTTAAGAGGTGGGGTAGTACCTCCTAGCTGAAAGCTCAGGCTAGACATTGCCAACTCCACACTGGAACACATGTAACATCTGGCAGGCATTTAAAGGGAATTCGCAAATGGAAATATTTTTTATCATTTCACACATGTACTACATGCTCTTAATCAAACAAGTCAATTTTGCCACTATATCCTTGATAAAGCATTTTACTATTTAGAGTATTGTTACATATACATTTATTATAATGAGCATGCCAAGAACTGCGTAAGCATGTGGCAACACAGCACACTTAGACACAATGTTACCACTAGGGAGACCTGATGGAGAGTGAGCTGGAGTGAGCTCTCGAACGCTTAGGCTCCCCCTCCTTTCCTATTCGTTCACTCAGTGTCTCACCCCCATCCACTTTCAAGTCATTTGAAAACGACCATAGTCATATCAAAATATCTTTCAAATAGTAAAGTAATTTCTTGGCACCAGTACAGTGGTACCCCTGATTGGCATACGTGATTCATTTTTGCGATTTTCTTATTATCTTTGCTTGTAAGTCCTTAATATCATCAAATTTCATGAAAATCCGCTTGGTAGAAGCCGAAAACGAACATGAGGACAGACGGGCGATAATAGGCACTGACACTGGAAGCAAAATGTGCCTAAACAGGGACTGCACATCTAGGGTGACCACATATGTTCCTCAGAAAATGTTAGCGCCCAACTGTCGGACTAACGAATGTAACTCGATTTCTCAGGATACGATATTGTACAATGTTACATTTGCCTCAAATGTCATACAATATTTTCCTCATAATAAGAGAAATCGATAGGATCGCCAATGGCTATAGTTTTTTCAGAAAAAACATTTTCACTTGTTGCTATGCCCCTCTCTCAGAACGTTATAATGCTCATGCGACAATGTATGAATCTTCAATGACGTTACAACAATGTATAACATTGCATCACATATACATATGTTCTCCATGGCTTATGAAATACAAGGTGGAGTCCAAGGTGATCTTATTGTCTTCAAGGTACACATACAAAAAGATTCATTGTAATGACTTATAGAGGAACAAAATTTAGAAAAAATCATGAGAAAACAAAACCAGACTTATTTTTCACATCACGTATTTGTTTTCTTAAATAGATATTGATTGAGTACCAATGGAATGTTCCACTGAACATATCTGAAGTCAATATATTTCTTATAATAAAAAATATGGGACATAGTGCATCCCGTATTGATTTCACAAGGGATACGGGACATTTAAGGAAAAATTGGCCGAAAAACGGGACGTCCTGTAAAATATGGGACATGTGGACACCCTATGCTCATCATACATGAAGATTTCTGAACAGGTTACATGAATTGTCTCTCTCGATAGTAAATTTACTGCAATATGCTTGCAGATGTGGTTATACTTGCTGAAGACGAAGAATTCTATGACCAATCAAACCTTTAAAGATAAAATGCATGGTTTATACTGTTGTTGGTGCATCTTCAAGATCAAGACGGACATTTTGATGATTAAGATAACGTTTGATTTTTATAATAGTAAAACTACTTTATAAATGATTTTTAAGTTTATTCTACCCTTTTGTAGGTTAGGCACACACCACTAAGTCCTGGTTATCCAAAGTCTTTCTCTTAAAATTCACATATTCCATTCCTTCTTCTAATGAATTTAATATACCTATCCTCTTCTTACCTCTTTGCATAATTTTTAAGTTTTCTTTTGTGAGATGGTAGCATATCCGTTGTGATTCCGAACATTTAGCGAAAATAAAGCATTTACACCATACAGTGACTCCAAACGGAACATTTTGGCGATATTAATGCAATGGCCTTCAAAATATGCTTCCGACTTTTTTCCTTATAATATAATATTGTTGAATGTCAATTTTTCGTGACTGATTGCGTTAGAATAAGCATTAAAAGTTGTTTTAATATTTACGTCTTAAATACGTGATTTTTGCTGCTTACGCATCATCAGACTCGACTTCAGATAGATTAGTTTACCGATGTTGCCATTAAATAACAAAATTGGAATTTTTAAAGTGTGGGCATTACACGAATACCTTTTTTCCCAGATATTTACTTCCAAAAACAGGGGTGTGGGTATTACTCGAGTAAATACAGTATCTCACTTGATGGCAAGGTGAGAACTGTCTCGATACTGCTAATAACCAAGTGAAAAATTACAGTGATCGTTTTACAAAAAATGAGTTGCGTATTATACATGGTGATAAGACAATTTTCACATTTCACCCGTAAAAGCATGGGTGCGTATTATATGGCATGCGTATTATAATCGGAAAATTATGGTAGTTCTTTTGGGAGTGAATGAGTGCTAGTGTCCCATTGAATATTTAGAGTTTCACGTTTGTTGTTTGAGTGTGTGTGTGAGTGTTCTTCTGACAGGATTAGTGCTTTGGGAAGGGAATGAGTGCATGAACATTTGACACCAGGTCACCGGCGAGGAGTTATCCCCGTAAACCTGTAAGTGTAACTTTTTTGTTTGTCTCTCTGTTTTTCTTTCTGTTTAAAATTCAAATATGTTTTGTGCTATTGATGTAGTATTGTATTGTTTGTGTCGGGTCTGTTTGGTCACGTGATGGTTGCCTGCATTGCCGCAGGCGCTGCCATCGTGACGAACAGTTCCAGTTCGTAAAAGACTCTTATCTGGGATGGACACGTATTGTGCGGAGCTCCTATCCTGCTAGAAAACAGTCAGAAGTTTTGTTTGAAATAAGTGCAACAAAATCATAGGTTCTTTTAATCGTGTTGAATAACTTCGTATTCTGCGAGCCTCAACACGTCGAAACCAAACAAGATAAAGTGTGATTGAAAACAACACGTGTTCATGTGTCGATGTTAACTTGAAGGAAAGTATCCATCTTTAAAGTGAACATCATTAATGTCAATTGTATATTTCTTTGCTATGATGGTCTCAATGTTGATTGTATTTCTTGTGCTATTATGTTCTCAATGTTATTCGCGTATTTCTTATAAGTGCTTCATGTTGTGTTGTTAGTTGCATATCTAGGTTGAACGATCCTGTGATTTTGAATACAGTGCCATGATTTTAAGTTTATACAGTCCACTAATTCCTTATAACAGCCTGTTTAATTTTTACCGGTTGTATTTCCTCTAATTATTCTACTTTGTATGGTTAAGGAGTTCTTAATTTTGATATATCCATCTTGCCGTGGTCTCCAACCCTTTTTAACTATAATTAGTGAAAAAGGTGCCAGTCAAACGTGCTTTTACTATAATAAAAATAAAAAATTGCTGGTGTATAGGGAATTAATAAAAACTAATGAAATTGAAGATACACTGCGAATTATGGATGATGATGGCAGATGCTTTCTCTCCATAAAAGTAATTGTCTCCCATAGGTAATTTATTCTCCTGTAACTATAGTTATGACTACCTCTTCAGGCCCTCTTCCACCTGAAAACCTTCCACAGTGGTGGGAGCAGCTTAATTTATTTTAACTGGCTCATAAACAGCTGTTATGGCATTATAAAATGAGCAAAGTAATGATAACAAAGACGGCAAAACACAACCATGCCCTTGGAAGGAGTTGAAGCCATAACCCTAGCATTGGGAGTCAGATATACTAACCACCTCTATAGAAAAGCCATCCAATTGATAATACTGTATTTACTTGTGTAATCCATGCCCCTGTGTCCACATGCATCCCTATTTTTGGGCCACTTTGAATGGAAAAAATTAATTTGTGTCAGAATATGCTGACATCTACGATTTTAAAAAAGTCGGCCTTTTCACTGATTCCCCTCCCTAAAACAAGGTTTGCCCTCCTACCTACATGACACAATTTATTGCTAGCAGAAATTTCCTCCTCGGTAGTCGCTGCTCTTACGTTCAAGGAGTTTCAGCAGCTCACAATGAATTCAGCGAACACAGATACCAGAAAACAACTTATTCTGGCATAAATATAGGTAGAAATTGACAGTAAACTATGAATGACAGAACTGCTTGTTTTTAGTATAACAAATTTAAAACTCATTTAATTGGTACAACTTTGACATTACAAAAATATAACATCATCTTAATTGTCAAATTGTCCATCATGATGTTAAAGATGCACCAATGGTAGTATAAATCTTATTTAAACCGTAAGTGTTTGCTTAGTCATATAGATACACATATAGTTCATAGACTTCTTCATCTTCTATGAGTACAAATGTAGATGCAAGCATGTTGCAGTAAATTTACTATTGAGATTCACAATTTATATAACCTGTTCAGAAATCTTCATGTATGACATACGGTTCATTTTTTTACCAACATTTTGGGGAAAAAAGTTGTGCGGGATACAGGTGTAAATATGGCAAATATGATTTTTAAAAATAAAATATAAGTATAAAAATGCCAAATAAGGAGATCACTGAATAAATACCAATATTATTAGAATACTTACATAGCAAATGACTCAAAGTCCTTCACATATGAAAAGGAATAATACAGTGATAGCGTTATTCAGTTTTTGAATTATAGTTATAAGGCTTTCCATCATTAGCACATTTTACAAAGCCATCAGCTGTGAGAATTCATCCATGTATTTTCAGAAATATTCAAAATAAGATTTTTAAAGCCTTAAACAGTACTTTAAAAACAATAATCACAGTTAGGTTGAAAAATAGAAGAAATAAAGGATAAATGTGAATGTGTCCATGACTCAAAGAAAAAGTTAACTTTAACTAGCATATATCTGATCGGCAATAAAAAATTCAAATTGTTATTTTTTTCAAAAGAACTAAAGCTTTGAAGTACAATACCAAATCTTATAATCATAAACTGTTGACTTCTCTCATTAGCCCTGATAAAATTTTATGATTTTTGTTATTATTCGATGCATGTTAATGACAACTAATAAACATAAAAATGAAGCTCTGAACTAGCCAATGTAATTTTTAATAAGCTAAGGTAATAAATAAAAAATAAATTCACCGTTCCTCTTCTCTCTTTTTCTCTTCTAGCTCCCGCTGACGGCGTTCTTCTTCTTCTCTTTCCAACTTCCTTGCAAGCAACATTTTCTCCCTTTCTAGGACTCGTTTGTTAATAGATTCATCACTCAAATGTTTGGTTTTGTCAAAGTCCACCTAGAATTAACCAAATCATACTATTATGAGATAATAAATTAAATTAAAGATAGAAAAGTTAAAAATAACTAGATGCAGGATGCTAGAATTATGTCATATTCAATAATGCTGGGCAACATCAATACTTCTTCATTAATCGTAATAACTTCTGAATCATTTAGTTAAAATCTCTATAAAGGGTGTTATATTTTAGAGAAAAAGAACATTTAATATATAATATATTTAGGTCAAAAGAGGGCTATTACATCCAAGCTCTCATTCTATATACTATTTTCAATGCATGAGAGCATTCTCTTTAAGACTGCTGAATACAAAACTAGTCAGCATTTAATCACTTGTGTGGTGCAGCTGGGCTATGATTCCAAGTTGACAGAGAATTATTTCTTAGATTAAAAGTAACGAATTATTTCCTTAATTAACCAAAACATGATATTTGTAATAAATTTCAATTCTATGGCAGCATTATTATCATTATATCCTCTGAAGATATGATAACACAACTGTATTGTCAGGACTGACAGGAGTGATTAAAATGGCAAAGATATTTTCAAATGTTTTTACACAACTCTGTGAACCCTTGTTTTTACAATTAATACTTTTTAAATTTGAAAATAATTAAATTTGTTCTTAACACGCTAACCTTCTATTCACTTAAGTATGGATGTTTTAAATTACATGAAACTTTGAAGTTTTTTACATAACTACATACCAAACATAAATGTAACTCACGGATTTTGAATTTTTGTATTTACTGCAGTCAAATAAACCACAATTCCAGCAACAAGAAATCTACATACAATTTCAATATGTTCACTAAAGGTGTATTTTCATGCAATTGTTCAAACGGTTTGAATCAAAGACATTATTTATTGTTGCAATGAAAAGGAATTCCATGTTGATATAATGAGAAAAGTGAATGATCTCTTCCTTGAGACTTTATACCGAAATTAATACATTACCAGCAAGAAAAAGTTAATAACATGCCCTTGTATTCTCTTAACATATGGAATAATTGCGTCAACATGAATTCCTCCTACTGACTTGTAATAACACATCTCCAGTAGTAAAGAAAAATTTTATTCATTCTTCTGGCAAATTTATAAGCATTTACTTTCATTTGACCACACTCAAGTGATAGCAACAATTTCCTGAAATCTGCAAGCTCTAAATCTATTTCTGTGATCCATATTATAAATATTAAAGGACTTAGTCACATTATTTATCATAAGAATCAATTAAAGTTTTTAGGTGGTTTAACGTCGAAACTCCAACATATAGCATCAATTAAGTCTGGCGATAAGAGGTAATGAAAATGGCAATAAAAATATTCCACTACATTCTGTTGTTCAAAGTTTTGTTACCTACCTTTATATTGGCAGTCCATGCTTTTTCTCCATCCTTATATAGTAACTTCATACCTTTTAAAGCTGTCATGGCCTTCACAAAACATACATACTCTTTAAATTGAACGTAACCTTCAAATGAATGATCTTGCCCAAAATAAAATGTGTGAATTCCGGAATCATTTTTTGTTATGTTTCTTAATGGGTCCAACATTGGAAGATCAACACATCTTACTTCACCAAATGCTTCAAATACTTTTCTAAATATATACTCGCTAGGCAGGTCTCTTCCATCAGATTTACTCAACTTTTCCGTGAACCATTTGCAAGGCAAATTACAAATATGAATAGTATCAGGTCGCTCACCTGGCTTTATATCATTCATATACTTTGAATCTCTGAAATATGAATCCCACATATGACGAGTTGGGTAAGGAATTTTAGCTTCGGCTGCACGAACTTTTAATACATCTGTGAAACCGCTCAGTTTGATAGTTCTAGAATCAAGTTTGGCCATCATTAACGGAATTTTACTCTTATTTTCAATTTCTCCCTCTAGCCTAACAAACTCCAAGGTACTTTTAGATACTTTTAATGAAGAAAACTGTTCAGGCTTTACAATATTTCTAACTTTTTCCATAACTTCCCAATTAGAAATACTCTTTCCAGGGACCTTAAGTTGAGGTAATTGTACAGATATGTTTAACCGAGCAATGGGTTTTAAGTACAGATTTTGAGGTAGAAAGAGTTCTACAGTGTCACTTGTATCGAAACACGCTTGATAAACATTCATTTTATCATAAATAGATATTTCTCCTTATTAAAAACTCCCTACAATTTAACTTAGCATATGCTAACGCAGTATCGTCCTACAATCCTTCTCAGTACTTCTATCACAAATCCATCATAACAAAATACTTTACGCACCATTTAACTTTCGACGTAAAACAATGGCTTGAAAACACTGCGCTTCATAATCGTCATATAACTTGTCGCTATCCGCGATTTTCAAGAACAGAGGCGTCGCCATGCGCAATTTTCTCTAAGTTTTCTAGCGAGATCATAGAGTAATAATCATAGAGTAATAATATATATATAATAATATTATATATATATATATATAATATATAAATGCATAGGACTCTCAACTTCGGAGACAATGGGGGTTGTTATGGTAGTTTATAATTGGTATTGTCATAAAACTGGTAAAATCACGTATTTTTCTGATTCTAAACGCATTTTTACGCTAATTCGACCAGGATTTAGATTATGTCTTCATTAAAATAAACTTTGTTCTTTCCTTCATAGAACCATCTAATTGTAAGTCTCAAGTTCGTACCATGTTTCTAAGTAATTTAAAAATTCAAATGAAAAATAAGCTGCACTCATCCATATGTTATTCAAATGGATAAAATGAAAATATAAAACATTTTGAAAAATTAGAAAGGTCAATCAAATCGATATAAAAACCTGACTACACCACTTAACTCTTTATTCCGAATAAAATGACACCTTCCGCTTGTTTCTACGTGCTGTAGTTGCTGCGCTATAAAAAAACATACATACAAACAGTTTTCTTTATAGATATCTATAGATTACTATCTGTTTCGTAAAGCTTTCAAATTTATATTTACGAAACGTTTAAGTCGGTTATATGGAATAAATTGGGAAAGTAAATCTACTTAGTGAAAATTTTCGTATTGACGTTAACGAAGGAAAATTGTAAATTAATTTTTTAATGTGAAATAGCATGACTATTTGGTAGCATCATATCCTATTCACGCAATATCTGAGAAATCATAATTATTGGACAAAAAATGGCGTTCCAATGAGATGTTTTTCTTAGCTTATCTTATGGGATTCTATTCGGTGCGTGTCAGCATTTACCCGGATTTGAAGCGGCTTGTCTGAAAATTTTTTGATTCATTATGTGGATCTTATTAATTCCTGTTTTAATTATATTATTTGTGCTAACACGGAAATTTATGCAATATGAAGATATCAAGAACAAACATGTAGTTGTGAGTATTATCAGTGGAACATGTATCATCCAAAGCAACCTGTTTAACTTTTTATATGTTTGAAATTTCACACAATTTTAGATTACCGGAGGATCTAGCGGCATCGGAAAATGTATTGGGATAGAAGCAGCGAGACGTGGAGCTAATGTAACGATCATTGCAAGAGATATGGATAAGCTGCAATCGGCAAAAAGTGAAATTATGAACTCATGTGCAGATAAACAAAAGCAATTAATTAAATGCATTTCTTGTAAGTAGTTTTTTCACTTGACCATTTTGTGATGCTTTTCAGCTGAAAACGAATGGACAAAACTTTGAATGATGATTATCGTTAAGTACAGAATGGGCCAAAAAATGTATCCGATTTAAAAATTAAAAAAGTAATTGAATTGCGATATGTGTGTAACAATGTCCAATTAATAGATGGATCTTTCAAATTTATTTCCATCAATTCAGGTTTTCAAAATGTCTTCCATCATTTTGAGTACACATGCGAAAGGTGCATTACAGCTGCTGATAGCCTGTAGGTTTTCAGATCTAACCTTGGCAATAGCCGCTGATGTAAAGTTATCTGAGACATTTTGAATATACAGTAAAAAGGGCTATTTAGTAAAACAATTTTTGACTTTCTGATAAATCCACTTTATTATTCAATCCTATCTTGTAGGGTTTTCTTGCAATGTCATTTTGAAATTAGGCATTTTTTCGACCACCCTGTAGTATTACATAATTTTCTTTTCACCATATTACAGTGGATATTTGCCAAGGAGATGATAATCTTAGCAGTGCATTAGAGCTAGCAGAGAGTGACTTGGGACCAATATATATGCTAGTAAACTGTGCAGGAATTGCAAAATGTGGAAAAATAGAAGACATGAAAATGGAGGATGTAAAGGTTGGTAATAAATTCTATTGACTGGCTCAGTAATATGAATGTTCCAGGGTTTCTTAGTGAATTTCAAGCGAAATATTTTAATCTATTGCTATAAAAAGGTAAGGTAAATTTTGAAATAGATCCCCATGTACTTCCTTTGACAGGCTTCTGAGGAACTATCTATGTAACTGATTACCTAACTAAAATTCTGGCTGCCATTACCAAGGGCCTTCTTTAGAACTGCAAACAAAATTTTTGTGTCCACATTGCTATTTCTCAAAAAGTGATATCGGAAATTTACAGTATCTAAACTTCTCATTGTCACTATCCCATTAAATTATCCAGAATAAAAATGAGTGATTGCCCGACTCCCTCAGGAGTAATTTTTTATCTCAGCCATCATCTGAAATGTTTTATCAACTTCTCTTTTATATATTTCTCGGCTTTCTGCAAGATTTTGTAGAAGTTCAATTTGTTGTATACTTTAAGTTTAAATTTTATTAAAAACTGCTCTGATTAATTGTATGGGTACAAATGTAACGGTTCTAGGATACAATCCTCTTTTGCCCTCTACAAGAATGGCATGGTACATCTGACTATATCCTGCTCTGGCTAGTATCTTATTCATAATTAGATGTTCATTTACTGTGCAGTTGCTTGTATTCTATGTATGTGTTTATGATTTATGTATTTTTGAACTTTTTCCTTTTTTTATTTGGCATTGGCAACCTATAGGAAACTAGGAAGGGTTCATGTAAAACTTACTGGTCAAATTTGCAGATGACAAGGAAATTTAAGTGTTAGGGACACTTTGAGATGTGTGGTAGGCAGCTGCATCTATGTATTCAAGCTCCCCTTGCATTGATACAAAGTTGATGTGGGGGAGAATGAGTACATTAAAAGGATTTGACGTACATGAGTTGTATCAATAAATTGTACAGGCCTCATCGTTTGTTAATGAGGGGTTTATTTTGAAAAATATACATTTATACATATATATATTTTTAAAAACTTATCTTTCAGTATATGATGGATTTGAATTTTTTTGGAACCTATCATTCAGTGAAGTCTGTGGTGGCCAATATGAAGAAAAGGAAAAGTGGGAAAATTGTTATTGTTGGATCTCAGGCCTCATTAATAGGTATTTTTGGCTTTGCAGCATATAGCAGCTCCAAATTTGCATTGCGCGGTCTTGCAGAAGCTTTGCATATGGAGGTGAGTACTTAGGGACAATTTCTAGCTTAGTTTTGCATTATAATCTATAGAAATATTAACCTTAATTATATATTGTAGTTTTTATTACTCTTTAGTGATCTTATTTTGTCAAACCGAAACCAGAAACTTCACAGATCAAAGGAAAATCCAGATCACTTCTTTCCACCACTGCTGACAAATCTACTGTATCTGTCCGAATAGATGCCGACCCCAGATTTAACCACTCAACTGGGTAATTTTTTTTATCAAGTCCCACCCACAGTGGGTAATTAAATTGATAAAGTTAAATATCATCCAGTTTCCGCAAATATAAAACAGCGTAACTGATAAAAATGCTTCTCTTAGAAATGAAACGTCTCTTTCAACTCTCAGAAGCAAACTGAGCCTTCCATATACATTTGTTTTTCACATATACCATTAGGATTACTAGCAGGAAAAACAATCAAAAATAGCAGGATTACCCTGTAGACAAAAGTGCATGCAGAGAAAAGTGTGAGTTTTCGCAAGGGAGTGTGAAAAAACCCCGAGTGTAGAAGAACCCATCTATAAGTGCGAGATGCTACGGGACGGAAAATCCCGGCATACCCATAGCAATAAACATTAAAAATGCCATGACGTCTAAATCCGTCATACCCAACAACGGTGCGTCCGGCCATGACGTCTATACACGGCATACCCAGATGAGTGGTTAAGCCAACCCCCCCCAAAAATTTCTACAATTTTTTGGCAAAAACGTAAATTTCGTAGATTTTATGCTGAAGTGTGCCAGGCATTCATGCATGGCTTAGAATACATTATTCGAGATCGAAGAAATGAGTGGGAAATGGTTTAGTTGCTGACATTTTGAAATATTACTCCAATTAATAATTTTGCATTGTTGAATAATGTTCCACATTCAGTGACAATAATTTCATTCATCTTCATTTTCACAAAAGGTCAAATATAATAATAGCAATCTTGCCAAGATAATTTTTCATCCAAGTCTGTTTCCATTGAAATTAGCATTTACATTGCCTTAAGAAATTGCATTATTATAATTATACACGTTCCATGTAAAGTTTTACCGAAATTCAAACAGTTGAGCATACAAAGCCGTCAGCGCATTTTCCGTAATCGTTTACATAGCCAATCTATGCAAATAATGTGACCAGTCAAATAATGTGAAAAATCCAGCCTTAAACGGTAACAAAGCACATGTAGTGCTAAATTCAATATTCTAGCCTTTATTATTTATTCATTAACCCTCTCACGACCAAAGATGCCACGTGCTGCTGACCCCAAAAGTCCGAAATAATCCAAGATAGCCTCCAATTTTGGGTAACATTAAATAAAATAAATTTACATTCACAATTTAAAGTTATTTATTGAGAAATAATGTTGTTTTTACGGACTCCAATGAATCACTGCACTGGATATTTTCTTCCATTTCTTCATCCAAAAAACATTTTCAGCATCAACCCCAGATATACTAACTTCGTCATCCGAAATGTTGCTAATATCAATATCTGACATGAATTGTAAACAACTACGAGGTTCTGCAGAAGAATTTGTTCTCGGGAAAACTTTGTCTTCTAATCAAATCCGAAAAATTCACTACCCGAACTATAATTTACATCATAGTCAGAAGTAGAAGAATTACTATCGGCATTTGGGATGGTTTTTATACCAAAAAAGATAAAAAACTCTGATTGAAAGTTCGGAAAGCAAATTCGTACACACTTCGAAAAAGTACACCAAACACACGCTACGTCTCGTGTTTCTATGGTATACGACGTCATTTCCATGAGGAAAAGTGAAAGTTGCAGTTTTCGGAGGTAAATTTGAAAGCGTATTTTTCGGGCGGTTTTGAGAGGCTTGTCATGAGAGGGTTAATATTCGTCGTAGGTCAAATATTTACTTTACAAAAAATATAGTACTATCATTTGAACGTGACGGAAATTAGAGACGTGCTGCCATCTATGTGTGACTACGAGATTTAACCATAACCCAAATTTTCCTCGGACTTGCATTTAAGCCGAGGGGTGATTTTTTCATGATAGATTTTGACAAAAAACATCGGCTTGTATTCGGGCAGATACGGTATATATTTAAAATCCCTACTTCCCTTAGAGTATTTCTTTCCCTTGTCCTATGAATCTAATCCGCATCATAAAATCAAGGGATTTTGAGTAAAATGGGAACATCCAAGGATGGATCTGACAGCAACAGAGACATGGCACAACTTTGTGGAATACTGTTATGAAAATACAGCATTAACTAATTAATATTAATTTTCTGTAACCACTATAGGTCTTACATATATTTTGTAAGGATGCTTTAAATCTTTAGACAAATTGTCTTAATTGAACAGTTTAATTTGTAATCGTTTTGCAGTTGCTTATATATTAATTTATGAAAAATTAGAAATATTAGTGCAAAATAAATATTTTCATATGATTTCAAAATAAAATACTTCCAACCAAAAAGTTATACAGTAGAACTTGGTTATAATGGCATTCAGGGGACTGGAAATTTATTGTCGTTATAACCAAGTGTCATTATAACCGAGGTGAATGGAAAAACAGAATTAATTTCCAAATTCTAAATTTTATATTATGATAAGTGCATTAAACATTATATTATATTATGACAATACATAGTACATTATATTATGACATAATAAGTACATTAAACATAGTAATAAAAATATTTTTAATCATTAGTAAAATAATCTGATATATTTTTCTTTCTTATGTGCCAACTTAAAATGTTTTTCGAGGTCCTCTTCAATGCAGTAAATAATACTGTCTTTTTATTGGTCTCCTTCAATTCATAAAACTGTGATATCACTTTATTGCTTGCATAGCTTCATTAACCGCGGGAACTGTTTTGTCTCGATCCTCTACCATTTCTTATCTTCTTCTTCGCTACACTTTCCATGCTGCCCTTCCATGACCTCCCTCATGTCTATGTCCGTTTGAGCTTCTGTAGTTATAACATCATGGTCAATTTCTGTATATGAATTGATATCTTCATAACTTTTAAGACTTTGTATGTTCATCTTGGCTAACCATTCTGTTAGTGTTGTTTCATTAAAATTGACGTCTACTGACTTGGTTTTAGAAAACAGCTCGTGCGAACCACACCGAGTATAGAGTTTCCGCTGTTGGATCTCTCCGCACCCGGGCTGTCAAGAGGCTGCCTTTGGTCCTTCAATGTATTGGCGATCAGCAAAAATTAATAATAAAACCTGAATCATTTAATGACATTTATATGATATTAGTTCTCTTCTTCTCACGCACACATACAAAAATGTGTTGCGCCGACCTTGTGCATATGCATACAAATATTTGTTACTTACTAACTTCAATTGCCGCTATAACCGAGTGTGGTAATACAGTATAACCAAGGTGAATATATTGCAGTATTGTAGATACAGGGATGGGACCTGAAGCATATGCTGTTATATCCGAGTTGTTGTATTAACCGAGGCCGTTATAACAGTTCTACTGTATTTAAAATTCAATATGAAAGAATTCAGATTTTCTAAGGCTGCTTTTTTCCAATTTACATTTTAATTATACTATAATGAGGGTGTAATATGGGCTCTATGATCTCTTAAAAGCAGCAATACCTAAGAATCATATTTTACCCTCATTGACCTGTTCAAATGGCAGTAAATATGCTAAAGTGGCAAAAAAAACCTGATGGGGACTGTGGGTGATGGCAGTATGAGGTGAACTTCTTTTAAATGACTGAATTATAGTGTGAACTATTATTATTTACACTGAATTTTGTGGCAAGCAGGATTTAATATTGTAATACACTTATACATACTAGTGATATACCCGGCAGTTACCCGGTACCTGGCATACCCGGCCATATTTTCAGTACCCAGAAATTACCCAGACCTGGCACTGGGCGCTGGGACTCGGTGCCGGGTACTGGGTCCCTCATGAGCAAAACAGGATAACAATAAAAACAAATGGAACAATATTTTACTTTTACTTTTTAGCCTGCAAGAAACATTCGGAGAAACGATATTTTAATTATAATAAACTTTTAAAAAATCGATTACTCTAACAAAAGTTAAACTGAACCATGAAATAACATTTTCCATAATATGCATAATTATACTTAACGACCGGTTAACAGTACCAGATTGTGAAATCTTATAATCTTTATAAAATCTTCTTAAGTAAAGAGTGAAATAAAAGTAGTCAAAATTTTAATGATTAAATTTCAACAATGGGGGATTATGATGAAGAAACAATAGTTTTTCTGCATTTTGAGGAAGGATTTTATTCCTTCGCTCTTCGTATATGATTCCCGCCTCGCTAAACATCCTTTCACTGGGTATGCTGCTTGGAGGTGATGACAAGTAACGTCTGGCCAATTTTGACAGTTCAGGAAAGATAGCTGCATTTTTTGCCCACCAAGTTCAAGGATTTTCTTTATGAGGGATGTTAGGACATTTAAGAAAATTTTCAAATTGCCTCTCTTCCTTAGAATAAGACGTATTATCCTCAGCACGAAGTTCTTCTTGTTTGCTTTCATTTTCAAACAAAATTTCATATAAGCAAGCCCACACATCTTGAACCAAATTGGTTCAACCTACCCGGCTAGGTACCCGGATACCCAGTTGGGTACCCGGATACTCGGCCGGGTAATTTTTCTTTGCTTCCCCGGGTACTTAGTATTTTTTAGTACCCGGTACATCACTAATACATACAATCTTTGGTTCATAAATAATGTTAATTTATGGTGGTTTTAGGAAATATTAATATAGAGCAATTGACTGTAAATGGAAATAAAGGCATGTTATTTCATCTTAGGTCGTAGCATATAACATATCAGTCACGATGGCCCTTCCTCCTGATACTGACACTCCTGGTTTTGCTATTGAGGAAAAGGGGAAGCCAATGGAAACCAAACTGATATCCCAATCTGGTGGGCTTTTCAAACCAGATGTTGTGGCAAAGCAAATCATGGATGATGCTTTGGTGAGATTAATTTTCATTAAATTGCATCGATGCATTTAGTGCCTATATGGATAAATAGCACAATATAATCTGTATTTACAAATTGTATTCTTTTAATTTTAGGTAGGAAAATTCTTTAGTACTATCGGATTTGAGAGCTACATGCTTACAACACTGTGTGCAGGAATGACACCTGTTGCATCATTGGGCAGTCTATTCCTGGAGGTTGGTGCTTCTAAAGTTTTTTGTTATTTGTTTCAGTTACCTTAATTTTTTAACTGAGGTACTGTTTGATTGTTTGAAATTGAAGAATTGATATTTATTTTTAATTTTTTCCAGGCAATGGTAATTGGTCCATTTAGATTAATAGGCCAGTTTTATTTGTTTTCCTTTCATCGAATCATCAAGAATTGTATGAAATTGAAGGACAACATGAAAAAATCAGAATAAGGTGCTTGTATAGTGATTTATATCTCAAAATTCATCATTTAGATACTTATAAAATTACCTTGCGTAAAGGTATATTTATGCATTTAATGAGCTTTGAAATATGGGATAGAGTGAAAGGCTTTGAGGCAAAATGCTGGTAACAATGTATGGAAATGGCTTCAGTGGTTTTTTCCAACCTTTTGTCTTCCCGGACAAGTGAATAATGGTCCTCAGTCTATTCAGTTTGGATCTATTGTCTTCCTTGAAATGGGAAGTCAGATTATCAAAATGTTGGTTCTTTTATTAATAAGTATGAAAAATATCTTATTTCTGTGATTTTTTGTCATTGTGTTTGTCCAAATCAAAGAAGTCAATAATTTTTGTGTTCTCCATTGTTCTTGAATACTGTTCAAACCATGTATGATAATTTATAGTCGGGCCGGCGGGAGTTGATCTCTGAGAAGTAGGCAGTGCTGGAGAGGAGGGAGAGGAATGAGCCTATTGTGAGCCTTTACGTAAGGCTCTGTTGCCAGTTTATAATTTTCACTTTCCTGCCTCCCGCAATTCTAAACATAGCAGTAAAAAACCCAGGGGGATTTCCCCCATTCTTCCTCTTACAAAGGATGCTTACATATTGACATTTGAAAAACACTTTTGGAAAAAATGTAAACACTTCAGTGCAGTTGTCCTTAGATCAGTTCTTTAAAAGTTCACCAGGGGTCTTCCATCAGTGAGTCTCGACAAGGCTCTTGAAGCAGAGAATGAAACTGTGTCCAGCTCAATTCAGCAGGATTTACAAGTCCAAAGTCTCAACTTGATTTTGCCAGTTCCACATTTATTTTTGTATTTTAATTCCTTTCTTAATTTTAATTTTCATATTTTTTACAATAAATGAAAACCCGAATTGTGCATTACATACTAGAACCGTTTTCATAATGGAAGTTTTCATTTATTGAGACCAGTCGCGAGAGTTAAGGTATGTTATAGTAATGCGTATTTGACGATATTCATTTATTAACATCATAAAACACGTTTTAAAATTTATATGTGCATCCTATCATTCATCTAATCTTATTGGAAATTAATTTTCATTTGTTGTATGTTTAAGTAACGGGGTATTTTTCAGGAACGCATCAACAGCATTAAACGAAGCATTCCTGTACTGTACATCTACTTCACATAATGCTGCTATAAGTATTCCATGAACTTTACCGCATAGATTTTCCTTTTTGTTTGTGAATTTACAGTCCATTAACCTTCGGCCAGGTACCAGTTAATCCAGTATAACATTGTTCATATGGGTTTTTAATATTCACATAATGTTTTGCATAAGTACGCTTTTTCATGGAACAAATCAACGACGTTATGTGAGGGATTGCTGTATGTTTACTCCTGCATCTTGTTAATCATCTAATGATATTCTTCTTTGAGAATATGATACCGAGGTAATTTTTGTTTTGTAAGATGAACCGATAATTTGATATGAGTGCTTGAATTCAGAAAATATGGAATTTGGTGACCGAGTCAAATAATATGGCCAACCACTGTATGATTACGAATAAATAGAATATCAGTAAAATAATTTTTCATTAATTTAATCTTTTTGACCTAATGTTTCATTAGAATGATCAAGTGATAGGTTAAAGTATTTCTAAACAGTTTAATCAGTTAAAGCAATGATTGATTAATTTTTTAAAATGAAGTATTAATCTCGAAAAGTTAATCATTCGATAAACTCGCCCGTGAAAAATTTTCTTTCAAAGAATTAATCTATAGACCCGTTTGTGTTGCTCGAAAATTTACTATTCCACGCTTCGGGATCGGAGCGATTACGAGTCAGTCAGGCGGAGGGGAGGGGCATTCAAAGCAGCAACACTGCATCCCTTCCACTGCAACTCTCAGGGATCAACTCTCGCCGGCCTGATTATATGTATAAATGTTAGTACTAGTATAACTTTCTTTACATGAATGTATCTTTCTTTGTGTAATAGTTTTTTTTAGACACTACTAAGGCACTTAGGCATCAAATAAATGATATACATAACCCATAGTCATGAAAGGGATATGAACCATATGCAGATTACAGCTACAGGCGACTCCCGAGATTCGACAGTTCAAGATTCGGCAAATTCGAGATTTCGACATAGCCCATTGAATTTGGAACTAGTTTACGCGAAGTAATTTTCATCCTGACCAACCACACGAGGTTTAGTTTCAGTGTAGACATAGTTATTTATGCTGTAATTGTTTGAATTTGTGCTGATTTCACTCTTTTTTCTGTTAATCTTTTATTTAAATTTACCGTATCTACTCGCTTAATATGCAATTTTTTTAGACCTATTTTTTTCCCAAAAATTAGGAGGTCGCAAATTACACGAGGTATGTTTTTGAAACGGTGAAATCATCTCTTGTTTTGAACATATTTCTAAGTGTAGCCTTACCCGTAACCTCAATCTGAGGTCTTGTCTCACGAATTTTTATGTAACTTAATATTACGCATGTAGATTTAATGAAATTCTCATATAACCTTATTTAATCTTTCTACCTCCATTATGAAAAGAAAAAGAAACATCCAAAAAGTTACCAAAAATTCATAAAATAAATGTAAGAATAAATGTTTGTTTACATGCAAAGACCTCGGTAAAATCAGGTAGCCGTTCACGCAACATATTCTAACGCTTACGGTATTAGACTGAGTTGCCAAGCGTACATTTTTTAACCATTTTATATATTGATGAAACTTTCATCATGAAAGAGGTATGGAAAGAAGGAAAAATTATTATACTGTAGTTTATTCAAAATATTACATCATACAAAATGAAACATTATACCGGTAATACTGTAAACAGAAAACAGACAAGTGAGCTACTAACTGTGATAATTACAGTTATTCACTCATTTTCCCTTCATTATTATATAAATATAGGTAATTAAAAGGTAGTTATTCAATTAGAAGTACAGTTATACATTTAAATTCTTTCCCTTAACTTTCATGAAGATAGAAATCATATGGAAACGAACTAAAGAAAACGCACTATATTTTAAAAGGAACTGAAGGTTGCGCTACCGGAACTAAAAAATTTCAACTCGCACATTATACGATACATAGGATAAAAGCAAGATTTTGAGGCAAAAAATAAGGGATCGTATATTAGGCGGGATTGCACAATACGCGAGTATATACGGTATTTATTTTATTGATTTATTTATAAATTTATCACTTGACATGATATCTAAAAGGAAATATAATAGTGATAATGCAAGTGAATCAAATAAAAGAGTGTCGTTCAAGTAATAGCACTTATGTGAAAAAGAAGAAGAAAATTCTAGAACGTGATAAATTCATGTAATTTGATGGGTGGTTTGACAGAGTTAAGAGAAGTGCAGATTTGCATAACCTTAAATTAACTGGCGAGGCTGCAAGTTGTTTTGTGCTTTTTAATAACTTTTATATTAATTTCACTGTGATATATAGTTGTATTTATAGATAGATGTATGCAGGGATGTGCTCCAGATGGCCCAGTCCTGCTCACGCGAGTCGTTCATAACAAACGACTTGCGCAAGTCGAGATGCGGGAACGTATCTCCCGATTATAACATGCAAGTCTATGGAAAAACGACATTCGACAATTCGAGATTCGACCACGTTTTCAGGAATGCATCCCTGTCGAATCTCGGGAGTTGCCTGTATAAGGTAGTTTTTGTTGTTTTCTATTTACAGAATTTTGATTTTATTGAGCATAAAAACATCTTTCCGTGATTATTGTAATGATTACCTAGTGATTGAAATAAGTATTTAGTTAATTTGACATTTTTGTGGCTAGTGGAGGGAATTTTTGTTAAAAGCCATAAACTAACCTTAAACATTACATTTTTGAACTTTTTGCTTTGTTTGCATCACTGAGAGTAATGATTTAAATGGGTTATAGGTACAAAATACATTTGAAAATATTATGAAAACTAAATGTTCATTCTGTGTGTTCATGATAAGTTGGATGGGTAAAATTGCATCTGTTAAAAATATTGCTTTGTTTTCAATTTCAATGATGCTCTTTGAAGTATAATTTTCAAAATTGCTTAGACCAAACAGTATATCTTCACCATTGGTTGATCTCATCAAATAATGTCTTTTTGAAAAAGATATCTCTAAGGAAGTAGTAAAATATATGCAATAAATTGTGGTAAATGCATACCCACAAGTTTCAAAGATTACCAAATTATAGATATTTTTGCTGTTACAGCTCTAATGTTTTTATGAATTCTGAAAAGGGAAGCTAAAATTTTTCAAATAAATTATTACATTCATTTCTAGGACACCTTGAAAGTTTTTGATTGATATTACCTGCAAAATAATTTTTAAGATGTTCTTTGTTTTTTTCTTGATCCAAAACTTGTTTTCATAATTGTTAATATTGTTACTTTATGACCCAGATTACAAAAATATTTCATTGGTACTTAAGAAATTACTTTTGCATGAACTAGTAAACATATCCAGTTGAAGAAAGCATTTGCTACTGAAATGCATGTATATCAATGTTTCATGGCGTTGCTCAAAATGGATAAAATTTTATTTGTATTGTTTTCAGAAATATGCTATTTTTCTAGTGATCTCTTTTGAAAGAGTTGTTCCTTTGAAGAAACAATTGTTGGTTGGATCTTGTGGTAATTAATGTCCAAATTATTATCCATTTACTTGAAGTAATCTCAGGTAGTTTCACAGAAAACTCTTGCAATCACAAGAGTGCCTGAATGTTTGGTCCACCACTAAAATTGATCCTGCCTACTCATATAAGTTTCATAATCTGAAATTTTTAAAAGTTCAAACTCAGACTTCTCTTCCCATTAGTTTGTAGAAATAATGTTAAGTTACTGAAGTGTTATATAATTTTAACTCTACCTCCAAGGTGACCAAGTTTCTCAACTATACTTTTACATGTACTGGTTTGATATTTCTGACAATTATGTCATGGTTTTGGGTGGATCTAAGAATGAATTAAGTAGTAATTAATTTTGTGATTAAGTACACAAGTAAATGTTCTTGAAAATTCCAAAGATAAAGCATTATTGTACATTGTAGATCATATTGTAACCACAGTGATTGTTAGAAAACAATGTTACTTCAAACTGATATTTAATTTGATAAGCATTCTACCAAAGTGATCCGGTTTGATCTCACATTCATATTATTTCAAATAAAAGTTTAGAACACACACTGCAAGATGGAGATGTGAATATCTTGCAGTATTTGTTCAAAAAGGTGTTTTATCTGTGCTATATCACAAGTTCTCGATAATGGGTGCTAAATCTCTAAGATAACTTTTTTATAAAGGTTTTCAAATATTTTTCACTTTCCTGTTTTTATTTCAAGAGACTGAATAATTAAAATATTATATTGGGTCATCATAGTTTATTAGAGTTGTCATATTTATGTCAAAATCCAATTATATAACCAGTTATAGTATAATGAATCATGTGTATTGCATATAAGTAAGATGTTGAATTTATAACTCTTAAGTTTATAATTTATAAGCTACCATTATTACTTAAATTGTATCATTATATTATTTTCTTTAACTTTTCAGTTGAAATAGTTTTCTGGGAAAATAATTGTGCCTTCATTTATATTATTTGGTCACATTTTGCATTAATTGTATAATGTAAATAAAAAAATCCTGAGTATACATTTATTTTTATAGGTCCACATTTGGATGTGGTGTGAAGATTAGTGTTGCCAACCGTCCATCTTTCACAAGATTTGTCCATTGCCCATCCCTAACCTTTGGATGGATGCGAATTGTCCATCTTTCCATAAATTTTTCTATTTACTAGTAAATCTTTTTTCCATAATCATTTAAAGATAGGCCACTTTGACAGAAAATTTTTTGTCACATAATTCTCACACAAGTTATGGTAACACTGAAGCTAAAGACTACTTATGGATGTTATGGATCTTGTGGGTTCTTCACAAAACTTTCTGCTAACAAACTAGTGCCAATTGTGGCGAGATTTTGCATAACGGGAATGAGACAGAGGGAATCGGCAGGAATCATAGCTTGTCGATAGACAAAGAGCTCGTGGTCTTCAGTCCGTTTGCCAGTCCTTGCATTGACTTTAATTGTTTCCATCCTTTCAGTACAGCTGTTTATTCAGTGTGATTAAAAATGTTTTAAATGAAAAAATCAGTTTTGATTTGGATTTTTTAAATTAAAAAATCTTGTGTGGCCAACACATGACTTTCTCCATATTTTGGGTATAGATATTTAAATTATTATGCATAGCATAATAAGGCAAAATTATTATTTCGTATCGTAAAAGAATACAGTCGTATATTTTGAATGTTTACAGAATTCATCGCTAAATGGTGGCGCTCTTTACAGGAAATTTATGAATAAATTAATTATCTGCTAAATGGAAGGTTCTACAAAAATTTGTTCCCGAGTAAAACTTGGAAGAAATATTATTCTCTATGACTTTCGTCCTCACGAAGATTACCAATAACGACATTTTAAGGAGATATTTGATGGAAACCGAAAAAACCGATTATTTATAAATAATTCCTAAACAATAACTGCTATGGAAAATTGTTTCAAATGAAAGTTGTAGGAAATTACATTCTCCATAACCTTTGTATCGAATTGTATATACAATAATGATGTTTTAATGGAGATATTTTGCCAAAACCGAATCGGGTTTTGAATAAACCTTGACTTCCGGTTAACCGGTATTGTCCAAAAACTAATCAGCTCTTCCTGCTCATACCAAATTGTTATACAGATGACTCCGAGATTCGACCGGGACGCGTTCCTGAAAACGTGGTCAAATCTCGAACAGTTGAATGTCGAATCAGCACAAATTCAAACAATTAGAGCAGAAATAACGATGTCTAGACTGAAACTAAACCTCTCATGGTCGGGCAGGCTGAAAATTACTTCGCGTAAACTAGTGTCTAATTCGACCAATCGATCAGCTGGGTCGAATAAGCAGTCGAATTCTCGAGTTGGTAAAATCTCGAATGGTCTAATCTCGGGAGTCGCCTGTATATGAAATTTGGTAATGATATGGCAAGTACTTTTCGAGTTAAGAGCACCCACAATCACATACATACACAGACATCATTCCAAAAATAGTCTAAATGTGTTCTAGGGACCTCAAAACCTATTTCTGTTGAAATCTCGAAGTCGATTTTTTTCATGAAACAATACTTTCTCTATATTATGTATATGGAGAAAGTAAAAATGGAAACAAATATTGAGAGTGGTTAGTTTTTGGCTGAATATTTTAGATTTTTTACTTAATAAAACGGTAAGTACACAATTTAATATTAGTAAAAGTGTTGATTAGAAATTGAACTTAATTTTAAACTTTTTTGTTTTGAAATAGCTTCAAGGTATCAACCCATAATTATATATAAGAATCAAAGTAGTGCAGAATCATCTAAGGAGAATGTAAGGCATTTATGTTCATATAATAAGGATTGGGAAGAGCAATATACATGGCTGAAATAGTCTACCAGAAATCCAGAAGCAAATTGTACAGTATGTAAATGTTATTTTACTGTGATGTATTTAGGATTGGGAGCTGTCAGGAAACATAAGGAAACCGATTCACACAAGGCCAAATCACACTTTGCAAGTTCATTTATGACAATGGAAAGATTTATAGTTAAGCTCAATTCTTCTGAAGAAACCCGTGTCATAGCTGCAGAAGTATCCCAAATATACTACGCAATTAAACATCATCAATCATATAATTCTCTTGACTGCAGCATAAAACTAAATTAAAAAATATACTATGATTCAAAATTAATTCAAAAAATTTCTTGTGGCACGACCAAATCGGAAGCCATAGTATCGGTACTAGGGATGAAATAATATCGACAGTTTTTAATACCGGTATTGGGACAGTTTTTTGCTGATACCGGTATTGAAACCAGTTTTGTGCAGAGAACAGTTTATAACCATTTAGTGTATTATTTTAATAATAATAATAATCCTTTACTAACGGGATAAACTCTCTTACAAAATATCAAACAGAGTTCAAAAGCAAGATATGAGTATTTCAACAACTACATAAATCTGGACTTTTCAAAAACACTGTTCAGGGTGTTTTTACCACTCTTCAAAATGGTGACACCCATCCCGATAAGGGGTATTTTTCAACCCCAGGCTAAAAAACATTTTTTTTCGAAAAGAAAACTTCATATTCCACAAACAATAATGGCAAAGTAAGAAGAAAGGATTACATTACACAAAATAAATTTATAAACCAAATTATATGTTTGATATGAAAATAATGAGTCAATTTGTGGACCTGAGGTCAAAAAATACCACGCTTCGGGACCGAAGGGTTCAGGAATGCATTTCAGGAGGACGAGACCATTTCCAATCGTTTTCTCTCATCGAACTAGATAATATTATAAAACTCTCATACCGATCCGTCAGAATCACTTTTCGGAAGAATCCCCCCACTTTATTTCTACTCACACAGGCAACAAATACATTTTTGGAAAATTGGCACTGCTCCCACAAAGTGCACTTTTCAATACCGAAAACCCGGTATTGTAAATCACGATATCGGTATTATGTGTCTAATTCAATACCGGTATTAATTCCGGTTTTCCAATATCGGTATTCATCCCAAATCGGTACTTGCAAAACGATTACTCGACAATGTTCTAAATATGATAAAAAAAATCATAAGCCTCAACTGTTTTTTCCATTCAAATGGATGCATCGAATCAGAAAAATAGCAAACTTTTTCCAATTTGTGTACAGTACAACAATCGAATCATTAAAAAATTCACTCCAAAATTTAGAATTGGATTTTTAACATATTTCATCTCCTATAGCCGACAACAGTAATTCCAATTTAGGGGGAAATCATTCCTGGTTTACAAACGTAAAAAAGCAAAACAATGACGTATTTAAAGTTAATTGCAAGGCTCATGTTGTGCATTACTGCCTTAAATTTGGATTAAGTACCTTAAATTTTGATATTGAGAATCTTGTATTGAAAATTTATGTATATTTTTCTATTACAGCAAAAAGAAGAGAAAACTTGATCGAGTTCTATAAGTTTGCCAATTGTGAATGGAAAGAAATTCTTCGACATGTATCTACAAAATGGCTTTCATTACAGCCATGAATAGAAAGGTTGTTGATGTCTTGGAGCGGTATTAGTGCATATTTTTTAAGTAATGTAGAAGATTGCCCAAAAACATTGAGAAAATTATTACAAATTGAAGATAGAACTTCAGAAAAGTTTCCGTCAGTGGAAATTTATTTATTATTTGTAAACCATGTTTTAGAATTTTTCAAAATAGCTATTCTAAAAATAGAAAGTAAGACAACTATCGTAAGCAATGTTTTCTCTCATCCATGAGTTCTGTTATGAGAGAATTGTTTATACTATCAACAATACTTAGGAAACAATGAAATGATTTATCAAATCACAATTTGTGGAAAACCTACGTCTAATTGTTTAAGTTACGTAATTTTAAAAACAGCTTGCTTTGGATAACTACGCCACACGAAAATATCATTAAAAACTATTTATTAGTAATATTTAAATAAAAATCAAAAATTATTTGGTTGTCATGTAAACAGCAAAATCGCACACAAATTGGAAAACGACTTTACGTTAAAATTTTTCCCATATAAATGCATAGGACTCTCAACTTCGGTGACAATGGGAGTTGTTATGGTAGCTTATAATGGGTATTGTAATAAAACTGATAAAATCACGTATTTTATTGATTCGAAATGCATTTTTATGCTAATTCGATCAGGATTCGGATTCTGTCTTCAATAAAAATAAACTTTGTTCTTTTCTTCGTGGAACCATTCAAGTCTCAAGTTCATACCATGTTTCTAAGTAATTTTAAAATGAAAAAGAAGCTGCACTCATCCCTATGTTATTCAAATGGAGAAAAAAAAATAAAATATTTCTGTCTGTCTGTGTGGGGTGGTTGTCATGGTTCCTGGGTACCCTATGTTACTCGTAGAGTCATATGAAGTCAATTTGCAAAGTTTGGTCCCGATAGCTCAAAGGGCGTGGGAATGTATAAGGAACAGACAGATGGACAGACATTCGGTTTTATTATATAAGATTACGGTCGAGATGAGTGAACAAAGATATTCATACATTTGCTGCATTGAGTAAATACCTGTGAAAAATTATGCCCACCTTCAAAAAATCCAGAAAACTATCACATTGAGACTTGTTTTCTCAGTTATTCTACTACTTATGACATTACAACAAATTAAAGCTAAGAAGGAACTATATTTACAAATAAGTATGCCAACCTGTCCCACTTCTTAAGTCATGTCAATGTCTTCTTTAGCTATTTGTACCAATCTTTGCTTCCCTAGATTATAGGTATACATATTTGATAATCCCTGTTAGTAAGTATTGATCCTCAAGCATACCAACATTTTGTTTTTTTGAGCATGTAAAACGAACATTTTATTCAAATTATAAATTGGGACTTGCTTTGAATGTCTGTAAATGAACTCCAAAGGAATGGTATACAAATTGGGGCTAAAGAAATGCATTCAGAGCCAGGCAGTAACCATCGTACATTGATTGGAGATATGTACTTGCATTGCTATATAGAGTTATAAGAAATAAACTAAAAAGCTTCTCTAGTAATCTCTTCATTCATTTTTTGCCAAGCTCTCAAGAAAAGTGCTGGTCACATGCTAGCAAAGATACAAACCGTTGACTTTTTTAGCTTATTTAATTTGTCCCGTACTCTCCTCACACACCTCCATGCAGATTTGACGATTACAGGTTTGCCTTTATGATTGTTATTATTTCCTCAATAAAGTGCATTTTTGTACTTATTACCTATTGTTTCTGTAAATTAAGACCAAAATTAATTCCCTAAGAACATTTCAATGTATATCATTGATTCTAAAAGAAAGTGTTTTAATTTACATTTATACATTTAATATCAGGTATTTCATGGATGTATCATGACATAAAGGATTTCCTGAATATGAAATTGATTTTTGCAGCAATTTCATATTAGATTTAAAAATTGAATTCATTACATCATTTTCTGAAAAAATATATTTTTATTTTAGATTATTTTAAACATAATGGACATAAATTGTTAACAATATCTTCATAGCAGGAGAATTGAGAATAAATCAAGCAAAAATAAAAATTAACAACACGATCAAATTGTTTGGATTTGAAAATGTCAATTTTGTTGCATTGGTGCTTTATGTTGAGGAAAGCAACTTCTGGTGGCAGGTTTCACGATCTCAGTTGGGTGCATTATTTCTGAAATGTATATAAAGTATTGAAGTTTACAGTAAAAGATTTGTATTAACGAAGCTGAGTGATGTACTTTTTACTTGTCTTTATTTTTGGACAATGCATGTCATTTAGCAGTTCTTTAATATAGATGCATTGCCTTTTTTAATTTTTCCTCTGTCATCAAGTCTAGGTTCAGCACTATTTGTAAAAATTTTGTGAAATTTCTCTTAGCAGTGAGTTGACAGAGAATGTTTTTATTTCAATGATGCCGTCTCTGCAAAGGCTTGTCTGCAGGTATGGGAAAAAACCCTAAAACGAATCACAACATCCATGCCCGAAGTGGGATTTGAACCCACGACCTTTGGGTTAGAAGGCAGGCACACCACCCACCAGGCTAACCTGGCTGATTACTAAAGATTTTTTGAAATTTCCATGATATATGCAAGTGACATCTTGAACTTGCAAACCAAGACAACATTAAGATATATATGAAGGGGTAACTGAGATATTATACTGGTTATTATGACATTAAAAAAACGACGATGACTTGCATAATATTTTCCAGGAAGAAATTTTTCTTACCTCATTTGTTTAGCATATCGTACTATATGTAGAATTCGATCAATTAGTCCAGTTGGTTTCTCATAACTGTTTATACCTAGCTGACTTGCAAGCTGTTGAAGTGAATTCTTGGACAAAATTTGATCAGGAATGTGATCTTCCATCTTTTTCATTGGTGAGTCTTTCTTATGGGACTTAATAGTCACTTCTTGATTTTTGAGGGGTGCAAGTTCAGTCTAGAATTTTTAAAAAATACTGTAATAATTATAAATAATCTTATGAACATTTTTTCTGGTTCACTTTTTAAGAGAGCATAACTTAACATTCACAGGTAATTTCATTGTTATAAGGGAAAAGGAAACATTTGTTTTTTCCTAGTATTATTTTTAAAACTTTTACTATATGAAAATATTAACTACCTATATTAAATAATATATAAATGCTATTTATGGAGTATAGTTTGTATGGGGCAGAAACAAGGACGCTAAGGAAAAATGATATTAAATACTTGGAAAATTTCGAAATGTGGGCATGGAGAAGAATGCTGAAGATAAAATGAACAGATAGGGTGAAAAACGAGGAAGTACAGAGTATCAAAAAGAGGAACTGGTTTGGACATTACCTGAGGAGAGAGAGCATGATTAAAGAAGTGCTAGAAGGAAAACTGGATGGAAAAAGAGAAAGAGGTAGTAAAAGGTTTCAGCTGGTAGACGACTTGAAAGAGCTATCAGGACATGAAGAAAACTGCGGAAAATAGGAGTATATGGAGAACCAAGTTTAACCATGAGTAATTATGGACCTATGTTGATAATATTGAATTGAATTTCAATTTCCAGAGAAAAAATTATCACCATAAAAACAAAAATATTAATCCATCATATGGATCTTTTTCTACAGTATTTGAATAAATAAGTACATAATGACTCCATACCATGAATATATTTTAATATGACCAGCATAAAGTTAATTAAAACAGTGATTACATGAATGTTGAATATTTCTAAATACATATTACAGTATTATTAAGTACAAATTGAACATTTTAAACACGGTTAGGGAAAAAATGTTTGAACAATTTTGTAAAAATTATATGTAAACCATTATATATAGGGTTGCCAACTTTTAGATTGCGACTTTAGGTTGTGGGTTACCTACTTTAAGATATTCATGAGACAGAGTTTGCTTGAAAACGAGGGGCATAACTCAATTTTGGGGCCCCCACGCAAGTCAAGTTTTTGGGGCTCCCACTTATATAAAAATTTATATCGTTTTGATTTTTATCAATTTTTTGTTTCAATTCTAAAATAAACACTTCCATCCTCAAGGAAAACAAAAGGTATTCGACTCATTGAAAATTAGAATTATAAAAAAAATCTGATATGTCCAGGACATAACTTTCTTCATACAGTGCAATGAATATGATTGTACTCGACATCAGCATTCTCAGAAATATGTATCAATTACAGTTGTGAATCATTTAAAAACATTTTCAATAGTCTTTATTTAAAAGAACAATAAGTATGATGGGAAAAATTCTAATTATTTTTGTGGGGCCCCAAAAATCTTGGAGCCCTTAAGCACTGCGTGGGCCTACGTCCCCAGGTTACATGCCTGTTGAATACCTGCATGCTTTAGAAGAAACCCAAGATGAATTAAATGTAATGATAAATATATTCAATATTCTGACAGGCACTCATGATTTTAGGACATATGATTAAAATCGTTTATTTTTTAAATATTGCTAATTAACGAATTTGTATGAGCATCATCAATTTAAGTTTTTTGTATAAAACAAAATACAATGGAAATTAAGGCGCAAACTAAATTTTAATCATTTATAAAAACAATGCAAGAAAGTCATAAAACGGGGTTTCTGCTGCAATCGAAATTGAACTGCAGATTTGAGCTACTCACCTGGAGACCGTAGATTATGGCGATGACCCGGGAGGTTGACAACCCTAATTATATAGTTGAACCATAATAAAAATAAATTTAAAACACAAAGAAAGAGATATATTTATTTGAATCTTACTTTTTTGTGCACTCTGTTATATTCATTGTTATATTTTCGAGGGCCAGATTCCATGTGTGTTGGCACTTCTTGGGTACCCCTTAGTATAAGTACCGTAGATGGCCCTACCCAACCATGGTTCGTGTTGGATCCAGTCTGTAAAGATAAGGCATAATTCTCTACTCAAAAAATTATTTTCTTGAAAACAATATATTTTGACCTTATCATAAGTGATTGTATAATGAGTCAGATATAAATAATACTTTCTAATCAGACACAGGCAGTCTGGAAAGTGACCTATGGACTCATGAATAATCATTCAGGGTAGCTTCCTACTGACTCAAGGGGAGGTTTAATTGCAGATCCAATCTCCCTCACCCTGATAATTCGGAAGCCACATCAGGAGTTTGATGGCTTATTCTTATCCCTTTCTCATCCACTGCAAGGTCAGTCTCTCATAATGATCAACCACTCATCCTAATGCAATCCCAAAGGGACAATCAAAATTGGGAAATAAAAGGGGAAGAAGAAAACCACAAGAAGGAATCAACCCTCGGAAAGCTACAAGTGCCTGACTCACTTGTATAAATATGCTGTTGTTAATCCTTTTTTTAATTGTTCGTGTCCCTTCAGGATGAATAAAGGCTTGAGAAAGCCTGCCAATTCTCTCTTACTTTCTCAAAACCTCCAGGGCAAAAACCCCTAGGTTCTGATCCTTGTTTAACATCAAGTGGTGGCAGCAAACAAATGCTACCTGCACCGTCATGTGCAACAATTGCCACCTTTAGATTTTATGATTTAGATTTAAATTTTAAAATTATTATCTTTAAGTAAAAGAATTATGAGTTATATCTTTTGTTGAAGAAAGGGTCACTGAACATTTTTGAGTTTTAAAGATAAATATTTGTGTTATTAAGTAATATTCATTAGCAATACCAACTAATATCAATTATAAAAACCCTCTCTATATTATTTAATTTATTAAATTTAACTCAGTGGAGCTAGAGCCCCATATAAGAGCACCACTGCTGGCAATGGGTCTGTTGGACCCAGTTGCTTTTAAAATTTAATTTTATCATGCGATACGACGAAAATTAATTAATAACTTTCATATAGGTTTAAGGACATTTTTATGACATCAATAAATTTCCAATTCTTTCCTGATATTTCTTTTTGAATAAACTCATCTGAAAAAATTCTAAACTAGCCAAATAACTATTTTCACATTTGAAGTATACGTGAATAATTTGAAGGTATTGATGGCCATTACAGGAGGTAGATACATAATTATGTAATAAAATTGCAATTATAAAATGAAACAAACAAACCATGTAACATAACATTGTCTCATTCTTACGTTTGCTTTCAATATTTCTTTTGGTTCACTGTATTGTTGACCATATGGATTGTTGTGTGTAAATTGAATTTCACTTGAATTATGAAACTAGCCCTATACCATTAGATCAAGCTGTAAGAAAAAGACCAAAACATTCAATTGAAACCAACAAACAATGAACTAAATGACAGGCAGATCAAGATGTGAGGCTTGGAAATAACTGGGAAAACAAAGGGGAAGACCAACGGATCCAGAGACTTGCAAGACTAGTCGTAAAAAAAAAGATCATGGTAAGTAGAAGCCATAATTTAACGTCAAAGAAAATTACAATTATCTTATCGGATATTCAGTTGGAGTATTCAAATGTAATAAATTTAAAATGCTTCACTTTCTGGGTGAGAAATGTTCCACGGTTCCAAAAGGGGGCTTTCAAAAGGGGTGTTTCAAAGGGGGGGGGGGGTCTCATGTGCTTTTAGGGTTTAAGCATTGTAATTTCAAATAACCTTCCCGCCCCAAATACAGCGACCCTTCAATACTAGAGCTTTTTAATTACAAGGGTTTGTCTCTTTGTGCAAAAGCATGATCATAAAGTTGCAATATAAAAATATTCGGTAATATAATCATTACATAGTCATTTTTTTATAAGGTCAGTGAATGTTTTATTTCTATTTTCTGAAAATATTCAGCTGAATATATTTTGAAAAACAAAACTGAGTAAAATAAATTTATTTTCCTATTGTAATATATAATTAATATTATTTCATGCCTTTGATATCCAGAGGGGCGGAAAATTTTTACCTCGCTTACACACATTTTTTAACCAAAACCGGCCCTGAATGTGGGTATTCAATCGCTTCCACGAGTGAATACCTATTCTAAATTTAAATCGATAAAAAGTTTATTATGAAATTTTTATGGAATGCTTTCAATGGGATACAACTACGTTCGTCGAGGTTTTTTCTGTAAACTACTTAATTGCTGTAAAATTAATAACTATTTTTTTAATAATTAGACCGGTACTAGTGCAGCGATTTTTCCTGTGCCTACGCACTTAACGAAGGCCGTCATTCATAATCACCGAACAGAAATGCCATGACTTCTCTTGCCAATGGCTCGGCCTATAGCAACGCGCTTTATATAGGGCGTATTACCCCTATTTCCCATTTCCTCCTTTTTCCCATGGTTATATAATGTAATCAAGAAATTAACCAATACGAAGTCAAGGAGTCGCCCGTTCAAACTACCCGCCAAATCTCCCCTCATCCGCCCCCGTCACATGACCACGGCTTTCGGGAGAACAAGAGGCCAGATACTCCAAGACATGGACAGCTGAGCATTCGACGCTGCGAGATGAAGTGATCACCGTTTGACGGAGAGAGAGAGAAAGAAGGTTACGTGTGTGTTGAACGGTTCCTGAGGACACAGTGTAACTATAGACAATACCCATGAAGTGTTTTATGTTGCGAGACAAGTTTTACGTCTGAAGTCTGCTTGCCTTTCATTATGTCATGTTTGCTTAATGACAAGATATGTTATGTTATTCATGTAATTTAAACTACGAGACGTGTGTCTCAAGAGCATTTGTTTTGCTGTAATGTTATAATTGGTCTGTAAAATATAGCATTTAGTTAGAGGTTGATGTGGCTTTGTGTTTTGGTTGCCACACTAGCATAAACTACCTAGTCCCGGGTTTAACTGGGAATCTATGAATTCGGCCGGTAGTGTTTGATTGTGAGATCTTTCTCCAACAGCTTAAATAGTTAGACTGACGAACAAATGACACAGTTCAGGATCCAGGGGTAGAGAGGATGAGACAGTAACTTGGAGAGCACCGACCTCTAAAAGAGGAACTTGAGTATAACAAGTAAGTGGAAAACCCTAATCCTAACGAATATTGAAAACAACAGTTTGAAAGGACGATATACTGGGAGAGGGAACAGCGAATGTGAAAGTGGCACATACATTTAAGATCAATGTTGTATCTTCCTCATTTCTTCTCTTATGCTTCCTGAAGAAATTCTTTCTTTCATAAATGTGGAAAAACCCAAAAGGACAATGGGTGATGGGCGGGGTAGGTCTCTTTTCGCGACAAGGCGGTAGAAATGGCTCAGCGGGTGACAAAGGGTTTTAGCCCACTTTCACTCACACAGATGCCGTGTGTGAATGTCCCTACAAGCTTTATTGCCAGCTAAAGCAAGTAGTAATGAATGTGTTAACGAAATAACGAAATTAAATTTTTGGTTTTCGTTATGTTTTTCGATACAGCTTTTTGAAAAATTTCGTTAACGTTTTTCATTACGTTAACTCAAAATTATTTCGTTATTTCGTTACGTTACATGTAACATTTTCCAGCACTGGTCACAACAGCTCAAAGTGTTAAGGAGGACAGCAGAACAAACCTTGGCATGCACCATGGCAAATGTCGACGGGTGCCATGGTGCCTGCAGGCACCATGTTGGGAAACCCTGCTCTAGTCTATATAATTGTTCAAAGACAAAAAGACTACATCTCCCATAAACTTGTCAAATATGATTACCACTTGCAGGGAGAGAGAAAAATTTTTAATTAATTTTAATTAGTTAATTTAAATAATTAATCAGAAACATTTTTTCTTTGAATTTGAAATTATACATTAGATTTGCTTATTGTACATTGATTCTATGTTAAGACTAATTTTGAGCCTATTTAAAATTTAGCCCAAAAAGGGGATGGTCATGTGAGGAATAGGAAAGTAATGTATATATTTTGCAACAGTGACCAAATATGGCAATACACAAGTTTTGCAAGCATTGACAAGCTATTCAGCAAAAAAAGCTTTGAAACTAGGAAGCCTGAACTATGGCTTCTTGGGATATGAATGGCTTGTACTGACAATGAGACTCCATCATTTTTTCAAAACCTACATAGCATTAGCACATGAAATGTAGATTTGATGGCTATGAATGAGATAGAAATATTTTAGCTACCACGAAATGCAGTTCTTTTTTAAAATTTTGTTGCAAGACACAATGTTTTTACAAATATGTAAAAACTGCCACTGCATGCAGTCAAGACAATGATTCATAATATATAATGTGCCCTGCTAAGTGAGTGGAAGTGCTGCATGACAAATGCTAAAAAAATGACTGTGGCTTTATTTATTTCTTTTACAAACTTACCCTTAATACAAACAGGCCCAGTGGTAATGGTTTAGCACCCTCAATAAAATACTGGAGCATTGCTAACACGACCTTAATAAACCATGCTTAGGGAGCTTTATGAAAAGATGGCTCATATAGACTTTAATTGAAATATATGAGTAAAAAATAAACTTGTGAACCCAGTTTCAACACAATAAGTCATCTTATCAGATCTTTCAACAAAAGATCAACTTACTCAATTTCTTGTTATTCAGCCTCTAATTCTACAGTAACATTTCAGCAGTTTTAATGTGTGGGTAATATATAACTTCGTGAAAAAGTGACTTTCACATCATTGAGGCTATTGAGAAATATTAAGCATTTTCAAATTATGTAGTACATCTTCACTTATAGTCAAAGACTCCTAAGCATACATATTCTTGATTAGGCTAACAAAACCACTTCAAACTACATCTTCAATTTTATTAAGTAGTGTCTATTATGTTGTTATATTAGTGTAACTGATTTATATTCTATGTCATTATGTTGCATGTGCAGTGCTTAGATCTCAAATTTAGTGAATGAGTAATTTGAATATATGCTTAACAGAATTACAGTTATTGATATTTTAATGAGATACATACAGGATCTTCAATACGCAGTTCCCATTTTCCAGTTGGTCTCTCACCCCACGTTAAAACTGACATGAACCTCCAACGCTGGAATCCATGATCAGATTTATCTGCTGGTCGTATTTTGAGGAGCTGAACCGTTGTACCTTTGAAAAAGCACAGTAAGATAAAAAGAATTACAATTTTGTTGGTATTTCCATGAACAAATTTGTTTAAAGAATATTACAGAATATCAATTTATGATACTTTAATAACTTTTTGAAGCAAATTGGATAATCCTATGAATTTTGATAAAAAGGTTATCTACTCTGTAATGAATATTTTCATGAGAAAAGAAAATATTTGTAAATTATGTGAGCAAAGAGTGCACTGTGGCTATGAGAATTTTGAAAGCAGTTAGATTTAATATAGAGTAACATTTATTTTATCAACACACCATACAATGGGGTCCAGGGGCCCACAGTGCTTAGCATTTTCTAAATGTAGAAAAAATCAAAGATATTTTGTGATTTTTGTTTCCATCCTAATTACTGAATAATTTTGGGACAGAATAATTTAAAAAGCTTAATATTTTCAGCATATTTCTGATAACTGATTAATAAATGCAACTTGGTTGGTTTTACAAATGTTTTCAGTTTTAATTGAGCATATGCATTTGTAGGGTGTGAAGGATCATTGATAATATTTTGCTGCAGGCCCTTCCATTTTTTGTTATGCCACTTACACCAAAGTGAGAAAAAATGAAAGCTTTCACAATATTATATTTCAAAAGTTGTATTCTGTATAAGAAGCAAAGAAATAGGTATTTGTAGTTATTGAGACAATATCACTTTAATATCAGATTTTCCCTGAAGAGAATTATATAAGACTGTATTATTATTACATTATTATTTACATTTTTACATCATTCAATGTCTATTCATAAAAATGTTAGAAATTCATAGTTTTTTAATACCATAAGGTGATGTCAAGTAGATTTGAAGTGCACCTCGGACAGAATATGCTATGCTTGCTTCTAACTCTATATGTTCTAAGTAATTTACTTCATCTCCCTCTTCTAAGATGCTGTTACTTTCAAAATCATTGTTGAGGCTTTCCGTATATCTCTTTTTGCATCCTGTGGTATGAAATGTCAATACCACAGGTGATGTTGGAGAGAAGATGATATTACCACTGAAAAGTTAAATAAATCTGTTGTAAAAATAAAATCCAAGAGATTTGGCTGAACTGTGATAATTGATACTCATATTAACGAAGAAAATAATAATGACTTTGTTAAATTCCACAATTTTTTATATCACGACCGGTTTCGCTAAATAACTAGCATCATCAGGTGAGAAAAGTACTCAAAATATCCTTTATATAGCCTTTTTATTATTGTAATTCATAATTCATGTAAAACTTTTTACTTTTTATAGCAGTATTAATGTAGAAAATAATAATAACCTTGTTAAATTCCACAATTTTTTATACCACGACTGGTTTTGCTAAATAACTAGCATCATCAGGTGAAAAAAGTGCTCAAAATATCCGTTATATATTAGGTTGACGGAGGGGAGGAAAGCAAAGGAGGGAGGAGAAAAAACCATGGGGTAATTGGTGGATGATGGGGGTGGTGGTGGTAACCAATAAGGACAATGTAATTAGGGTTGCCAACCTCCTCCGGCTTTCGGGCCAGAGATCTCCATCTCCGGGTCATCGCCATAATGTCCGGTCTCTGGGTGAGTAGCACAAATCTCTGGTTCAATTTTGATTGCAGCAGAAAGCCCTTTTTATGACTTTTTTGCGTTTTTTATAAATGATTCGAATTAAGATAGTTTGCACTTTTATTTCCATTGTATTTTGTTTTATACAAAAAACAAATTGACGATGCTCTTACAATTAACAATTAGCAGAAGTAGTCAGGCGGCACCCCAAAGATTACTTGCTGCGCATTAAAGGTCGAGACATCATGGTTTCCCTTAACCGCCTGAAGCCGGCGTATGTGACCGCCAGTGAGGCGCCTCGTTCTATACCAGTGCATCCCTCAGCTGTGAGCAGCCCTGCAGAACTACCGCAGCCATCGTCGCCTACCGCTGGTTATTCTACTAGGACAGGAAGACAAATACGTTTCCCGAGCCACCTCAAGGACTTCATTCCTTAATTTCTTTATTTTTCTTCCTTTGGCAGCCACGTTTATCTAAATATTTTGTTTTTTTTCTTTCCTGTATTTTTTCCTCGTTTTCCATTTACTCTCAGGGTTAATTACTGCCAGGGGGGTGATGTAGTGGCAGAATAGAACATTGTAGGCCATTTGTACATCGGTTGTTCGCGGCAACTGCGGCGCCATCCGTCTGAGGCCACTACAGGGGACGGCGCGCAGCCTGGTAGCCGGGGCAGTCTTTTGGAGAGAGTGAAAGTGTGAGGTCGCTCGCGGACGCACCTTTAACCTCACGCCGTTACCAAGCAATCGACCTGTAGTTATTTACTGTGTAATAAACCTTCAGTTGTTCTTCCCACCTTTCATTCCGAGAACCCCGATCACACCTAAAAAAGCTTCAGCTTTTTGTACAGTATTTCAACACTGAAAAACATGTCTGATGGTGATTTGCTTAAACGGTGCAAAGACCTAGAATTATTGCTTTCTGAGCAATGTGGTGAATTTTAAAATGGCATTGAAGGATTAAGCATTTTTACTGAACTTAAGACTTTGTCACTAATTATGCCGGACCATTGTGTAACAGCACTGGATACCTTGCGATATGTTTGTGACAACCGTTTTGTTGAAATTATCCCAAATTATTATATAGCTCTTACAATTTTACTGACAATACTGGTCACTGTAGCTAGTGATGAGCGTAAGTTCTCGAAGCTAAAATTAATTAAAACATATTTGCGTTCAACGATGACACAAGAAAGGCTTGATATTTTTTCAATTAAAAATTGTTTAGCATCATCGCTTGATTATCCCACATTTTGCAATTCGTAAACCAAGAAAAATAAACCTTTGATTGGTAGAAGTTGATTATAAAATACTTTAAACTTAAAAAATATTGTACCTTATAATGATTTTTTTTGTTTTGAAAAAAATTTTCATCTAGCTATTACCGTTTTTGTTTGTATTAGTTTGTGGTTGTTTCTCACAATATGGGGCCGTCAAACATGTTTGCCCAGGGCCACCAACTGCCTAGGACCGGGTCTGGGTGCAACGAACATAAACGGTGTTTTGCATTGAAAAATCAATCATCACATTATGCCAAGCATCTTATGGAGGATGGACACAACAGTGATTTCATCCCGAAAGTGCTCCATGTGGAAACGAAGGGATTCAGATTGTATGCTCTGGAGCAATTGGATATTGCAAATTTTGAGTCAAAAGTTTACTTACTAATGAGTTTCTTTTTCAAAATCTCTCCCCCTTATTGTGTGCAACCAAACTGACCTACTTGTAACACTTTGTAAATACTTTGTCTTTGTTTGGCCTCTTCCAATTCTCACCTGCTTCCTTCGCCATCTTTGGTTGGTCTATTACATTGTCCTTAATGGGTACCACCCCCACCCCCATCATCCACCAATTACCCCATCGTTTTTTTCCTCCCCCCTCCTTTGCTTTCCTCCACTCCATCAACCTAGCATATAAAGGATATTTTGAGCACTGTTTTCACCTGATGATGCTAGTTATTTAGCAAAACCAGTTGTGCTAAAAAAATTGCGAATATAACAAGGTTACTATTATTTTCTTCATTAATACTGCTATAAAAAGTAATAAGTTTTACATGAATTATGGATTACAATAATAAAAAGACTAACTATTAGAATAACCCTTCAATATCATGTTAAAAACTCAGTACTGGAAATTAATTAGAATACCCCCATTAACCTTCCAGCAGCTTGCACAGCACAAAGATGTTGTGGTGGCACAGTGACCCACGTTTCTGCTTCTGACACAAGAGCAAGGGCATCCATCAAACCAAATCCAAAACTTGGGTTGACAAGAAAACCTGCCCCATTTGTCTTCCACCCAGTATTATCAGCCAATGGTGATGGTTGTGATGTCCAAACCACCAAATGTTGCACATCTCTCCATGTAAGTGACGGGCTAACATTGGAAATATTAGTTAATTATTTATTTGGCTCTAGGAAATAATAACACGACTTCAAAATACATAGATCAATACAATAACCCAGAAATTAAATGATAATACCATAAAAATTGAGCAGGTGTAAAATTTAATTAATTTCAGTGTAAGAGGCACCATTTAATGCAGTTGTTCCAATCTCTAAAATATAATGATATGCTTCTATAGTTTCCATTTATTTCACTTACCGTTTCATTTTCAATTTAAACTCTGTAATTTATTCCTATTAACTTACTTAACCATTCTTCTGGCATTTATTTAGTTAACATTTGTCACCCAAAATTTAAGAAAGACCTACAAAATTTTAACCATATTCAAAATTTTTAGTTGTTAAGGTAATACTCAAGAATATTAATTTCTTCTTACTTGACTTCTAAAGCAAGGGCTATAATTCCAGCTGCTAATGGTGCTGCTGCTGATGTTCCTGTATGCTTAATCGTACATCTTCCATGCAAATCTGTGGTTGCCTGAAAAATATATAAATGATGAAATAGGATCTTTAATATAATTTAGTTAATCATGGGAAGAGATTAATGTGGTAATTTTACAGAAAACATTTAAGAGGTCAAGGCTGAACTTGGAATTATATACAATTGTGTTACATGGACCAAGCTTCCAAGATTTTAGGTAGGAATATCGAATGCCTTATTAAAAATGGATGTTTCCAATAAGAAGTAGTGAATTACAATCATTTGATCTGTGTATTCTCCACTTGAGTATGTTGCTGCCAATGTTGACGGGCACCTTTCTCCATACCATGGAAATTGTCCTCTTTGTGATGCACTACCGACAGATAGAGTGTAAGGACTTGCGGCATATCCATCACAGCTACAGTCATCCCCTCTGCTTCCTCCATTCCCAGAAGCCCACACAAAAATTGTCCCTTTACCTCCTCTTCCCTGTATGAAAGACACAAATAAAATTTTAATAGCAGTTCTAATAATGATTACTTCAGAACAGTTATCAACATCATAATTCTGTTAATGGCTATTAAAAGGCTGAAGTGCAATATGCAACTCTTTGTGAAAGTGGTGCCACAAATGACAACTTAGGGGACTTCGTAGGAATGAAGGCATAATAACATTAAAACTAAAAAAAATTGATTTTGACTGGCTGGTATTGTCTTAAAAGAAATATCACAATAAATAAACAAGATCTACTACAAGTACATAAAATTCCTTTTTGTGTGCACGCTGAACATAATAAGTGAAAGGAAATGGATTATCAACCGGGAAGAAATTAATGTAAATACTTTAATTTTCCTTTCATGGTAAGTGAAAAAAATGGATAATTTATGATGAAGGAATGAACTTGAACATAAATATTACATTAAAATTACTCAAGTGAGGTGTTTTATATAATTTTGGATTGTTTTACTTATATGTCTGAAGGTATAAAATATGGAAAGCTAAAGCATTCTAAAATTAAACATCATTTTGGAAGTATCAATTATCTAAAAATGTATTTTTTATGTTAAGTATGGTTTTGTAGAATGATGATGAACATTACAATGATAACTTAACTATTAAGTCTTTCTCATTTTAAAGCTAACCTCACCTTCATGTTATACACCAAGTTATAATAAAAACGTGGTTCTCAACCTTTTTGCTTTGGCAACACTTTTTAAATGATCCAGCTCTCGCGACACACCATGAAATAATTGCGACACACCATGAAATAAAAAGTCAATTTTCTTGGTTAAAACAATAAAAATACTTAAAATTCATCATTTAACAATAAAACATCATAAATATAACAAAAAATATAACAAAACGTTTATGTCTATTAACATCAAATTAGTACAAATATGACCGAGTCATTTCAGAGTATGTACAATGAAATCTATATATGTTTATTTTAAAAAATAAATAAAAAGAAATAAAAATCTGTCGAATAACAATTTTTTAAAAATTAATGTGAAATTTGAGCTTTTTTTCTAAATTTTTGCGACACACCTGGACCTCGTCCACAACACACTACTGTGTTGTGACACACTGGTTGAGAATCACTGTTCTAGTGATTGTATGTGTGGCGGTATAACCATGTGAAAAACAAAAAAATGTCCTAATTTCATCTACTCTACACTCTACTTATTTTTAATTATTTTCATTAACTCTTAAACATAGAGCTTTTTAAATAATAATAAAGGCCATCACAGATATAAATCCCCACAGGAGGGTTCAAACCCATGGCCATTATGAGGCAGGCACACTAGTCACCCCTCTACTATGATGATTTAGCAAACTTTACATCTTCTAGCTGGAAAATTCCTTTGGCTGGTGAGGGTATTGGCTGTTTGTCTGTATAAATAGTGTCATAAATCGCAATAGATATCAGACAGTGATACTATGTGACATACAAATGAAGGAAATGTCCCTTTTTCTGAACATCATATCAAATTTTTGGGATGCTTATTTCCATGTTTTATTCAAAACTTTGATTATATGAGACATCTATTTTGTCTTTATTTAGATGTTTATTTCTGTTTCTCAAAACTTTAAATGTACAAGATCTTGATTTTGTCCTAAGAGAGATTCCATAAAAAGCATTTGTAAAGAGGTTGGTCTACTTATACTGCGAGCACGTGCCTGAACTTGTATTTTCATGCAAAACAATTAAGACCTACTTATATGCTGCAATATACGATTACATTTTTAAATTTATGTAGATAAATAGGTTATCTTATGTACCCCTAATTCATTCATTACTATAGTATACTGTAATTATGTGGCTGCCATCTTCATGTATCCAATTAATAAATTTGCATTCTATTGAAGTAGGTGCAGGAATATTTCTACTGGTTTATAGTTACTATATGGATACATTCTAAGTTCTCCGCATTTTCCATTAGCTGTAACTGGTCAATATTCTTATAATACATGAAAATCATTTGAAAATGTAAAAGTATTACATACAGAAACTGAATTTATTAGGGCCTAATCTTTAAAAAATTTTCAATTACATGATCATTTGAATATGATTTTTGTGTAATTACCTAAAAACTGGTTTTTATGGGCTGCTATTATATTTGCTCAGTTAAATTATGCCATAGTTATTATGAAATATTTGTTAAAGATGAAGTTCTAGGGTTTTTACTAACTCTGAGTCATAAGTGTTTTATTTATTGATGTTACAGCTCTTAAATAATCATATACAGTAAACTCCCCATTATCCGGCACTCATGCAACCAGAATTCTCAAGCAGCCGGTATCTCTTGCATCTTGATTTTTTTATTACATCTAGTTCAGAATGTTCCCTTTAAAATGGGCACTTTCGGAAATTTTTTGTTTACATCTAATTCGGAATGTTACCACTAAAATTTGCACTTTCAGCAGTCGTAATATGCAACTGTGGATGTTTCTTGAGCTCGGTGTTTATGTTAAATAAAATATTTCGCATGTCCTATTTAAATGCCTCCTAAAACTCCAATATGCACTATCTTATACATATTTTAGAGAGTGTGTGTGTATGTATGTATGTTCTTTATATGTTTTTACACCATTGAAGCTATCGAATTCAAAAGTTTCATGGGCCATCCTATGGACCAAAGGAAGAACTTGGTCTAGGTTTGCAGACCGTGGGGTCTCATATACCACATGTGGTCAACAAAATACTATTTCCATAAGAATTTATGGGAAATAGTGTGGAGAAACCCCAAAATGCCATGCAGCCCTTTACTGATGTGGATATAAATATACCTCAATATTAACCTACGATCACGGGAAATGGATTATTTTACGCACGAAAGACTGAATATTTTAATTATGGTCATGTTTTGTCGTTTTACATGCTAAATCGCTCGAAACTTCAAGCGCAAAATTTATCGGTTTAGATGACCATTTTCCAGGCGGCAACAAAGTTAAATTTCTTAATTGTTGTCCTCTTCAAAGGGAGATATACACATAAAGATTAATGCAAGGAAAATCCATGCCGTGGCGTGCCGTAGAGGAAGATATGCCTAAATATAGTCTATGAATACTTTTAAAGGGAGTCAAATGATTTTTAAGGAATATTAGAACATTATTATCTTTTACCATTAACATTGAAAGATTTATCACAACATCTATCTACTTACATTTGTTCGTTAACCAAGATGTTGTTTATTGTTTACATTTTGGCTAATAGTATTGACATAATCCACATAATTTTATTGCTGCTTCAAAGGCTTCAGTGCATCTATCCATGTGAATATTAAGTAAGACGTTAATGTGTAATTATATTAATGGTAAAACTTGACAATATGCAATACATAAAATAGTAAATGTTAATGTAAGCATCGCTTGCATAATTAAGGAATGAGGAACATTTGCCCGAACAATAAAAATCGTTTGCCACTCTTTCCCGAGCAAAGCCGGGCGAGCCAGCTAGTAGGTGATAAAAGGAAACAGGTTGTGCTAACCTTAACCCAGAAACTTGATACAATAAAACATTTAGAGAAAGTTGATAACTGCAATGTTTTAATGAAAGAGTTCAATGTCGGTTCTTCCACTATTTATGATATTAAGGCACAAAAATCGCAGTTAATGAAATTCATTACGTCTTCTGAGACAACCAGAGGAAATGAATATTGGTGCACTCTTTGTAAGCTGAAACTTGAGCAATTGGATATTGCTTTTTATGAATGGTTTTCTATCAAGTGTTCCGTGAAAGCACCTATTTCCGAACCAATGTTGATTGAAATGGCCCAGAGATTTTTATGAACAAATGGAGATTAGCGAACCGTGTGCATTTTCAGATGGGTGGCTAACATGTTTTAAGATTAGACAGGATCAGACATCTAGATGTTTCAGGTGATAAAAAATCGGCCAACCAAGGAGCTGTCGATAATTTTTTTTACTTTCTTGAAACATTAGTTAAGGAACATGGCCTAACCCATGCTCAAATTTATTATGCCGACGAGACCGGTTTATTTTGGCGATGTTTACCACATTCAACTCTGGCTAGTTTAAGTGAGACTCACACTGAAGGTTTTAAAGAAAATAAAGACAACTTAACTGTGTTTACCTATCAATTTGCCTCAAGAATTTTTGCTAATACATTGTGTTGGGTGTGGATAGTTTCTCTCCTTTTCTCAGACAAGGAAACAATTTTTTTGGTCAGAAAATCCTAAAGGTTGTACTAAGTTAACCTGTACCTTCAGTTGTTATTAGAACAAAAGATAAGCTAATAGCGATAAGTATACGAGAAACTCCATTGTATGTAATATTAAAACATTGCAGTTAAACGAGTTGAATGCTTGTATATTTGTTCATTACTTCCTTGAATGTCAAGGAATTATTTAAGAACAATTGTGAGTAGAATACCTAGTCTACAAGTTAGCAATTCCAAGTTGAATGTATAATTCGGCATGGTTCTTATTTTGATATCCAAATGCTTTATTGAGGCCTATCCAATAAAACTCTCAAGCAACCAGAATATTCACTTAACTGGAAAACCCAATTCCCCGAGCATTCCGGATAACTGGGAGTATACTGTAAATACAAACACCTGTCAATGAAATATGTATTGTGCATATCTTAGCATTACTATGTTTTGCCATTTCCCTTTAAAAGCACCAAAATCTAAAATTGTGAATAAAATTATTAAAATGGCTAAAAATGAACATGAAGCTTGCCAGAAAAAAGTCTTTTTGAAAAATTTTTATTTTCTGTTGAAGTGTATAGCACGCCACAACATATTTAATTGAAATTATTGCTCAATATGTGGGTAGATGCATTTATAAATACTAACATTTGTTACACCATTCAATAACGCTTGAAGTGCTAGACGTCCTGGTCCCTCTACAGTCTTTCCATCATCTTTTGGTCCCCAAGAGGCACTGTATATGTCCACCTTGTCTTGTGCCCACCCTAGGGCCATTCCTTCAATTAAGTCACTTACCATTCCATCCAACATACGGACTCCTACTTCACTCAAAATGAAAAGAATAAATGGAAGGGTGTAAGTTACTTTAAGAGCAGTTGCAACATAACATTTTTTGCATTAATCCAACATTTTGGACAAGATTTTATTAAAAATGTTTTTTTCATCTGATAATTTCTTAAACCTATGGATTTTCTGACTATTTATCATACGATTATTTTGTGACAATCTCATTTAGGTTGAGAAGTAATTTCATTGTCAACAGAAATTTATGAAATCTTTAATTTATTTTTGACATTTTCATTGTATTTTTTGTACTTTGTGCTCACAAAACTAATAATTTTTAAATTAACACAATTAAACCTCTTTCAATGTTTCTAGAACCTTGTCTTTTTTTCTTAACTAGCTTTGATTTTAATGTTACTGACTTTCAATAAGCTCAATAGGCTTGATATAAAATGCTCTCCATATTGTAGAGGTGAGTTTCAAGGTTTTTTTTCATGTTTTTTCACCTCCAATTCTTGCATTAAAAGCCACACCCACTCCACATAATCCATTGTTGGCTGCCATAGCAATTTCTCCAGCACATCTAGTTCCATGGCTATTTGAGTTACTGCCATCATATCTTACAGAAGGGTCGTAGTCTTCATCATTCAAATCTATGCTTATCTCTGAATCCTGAAATATTAAAATCGTTTTACTAACTAATAAAAATGTAATGGCGGTTCATTATGAATTCGCAATGTATATTTGCCAATAATAGTCTGAAAATACTCCAGGAATTCAGCAAGCAGTTCTCCACTTCTTTCAGTAGATCTCAATAACAATACCAAATTTTACCTAATTAAAGCTGTCCAAGTTTATTTTTAAAAAATGAAATCTATATTCTATCTATAGTCTATAGATATCTAGAATGAAGAGTGTTTGTATGCATGTATGTTTTTTTATTTACCTAATTAAAGTTGTCAAAGTTTATTTAAAAAATGAAATCTATATTCTATCTATGGTCTATATATATCTATAATCAAGTGTGTTTGTATGTTTTTTATAGCTCAGCAGCTACAGCACATAGAAACAAGATGAAGATATTATTTTAACTGGAATAAAGAGTTAAGTGGTGTAGTCAGGTTTTTATACCGATTTGATTGACCTTTCTAATTTTAAAAAATTATTTCTTTTTTCATTTTCTCCATTTGAATAAAATAGGGATAAGTGCAGCTTATTTTTCATTTGAATTTTAAAATTAGTTAGAAACATGGTGCGAACTTGAGACTTAGATGGTTCTATGGAGGAAAGAACAAGCTTTATTTTTATTGAAGATAGAATCCGAATCCTGATCAAATTAGCGTAAAAATGCGTTTAGAATAAGGAAAATGTGATTTTATCAGTTTTATAACAATGCCAATTATAAGCTAACATGACTATTGTCACCCAAGTTTCGAGTCCAATGCATTTTTATGGAAAAATTTTAACGTAAATCGTTCTTTAATTTCTGTGCGCGAGTTTGCTTCGTTTACATGGCAACCAAATATTTGCTGATTTTAATTGAAATATTACTAATAAATAATTTTAAATGATATTTTCGTGTGGGGTGGAGCTCCCCAAAGCAAACTGTTTTTAAAACAACGTAACTTAAATAATTAGACGTAGATTTTCCACAAATTGTGGTCGGATACATCGTTTCATTGTTATTATAAACAATTTTCTCTGATTTTCTCGTAACAGAACTCATGGATGAGAGAATCAAGCTAATAGTCGGAGTATAATAATCACTCTGGGATTCTTAAACGTTCTCTATTTACTTTTTGTCTTTTGTTAAATTAATTAATTTCTTTTGTTCATACATTTTCTGTTGATTATTGTGTTCTTGCTGGTTTTGCTTCCAGTTTTCGTTTTGAAGATATCGTTACGAAACTTCCCATAGGTATACAATTTTACCCTGCGGATAATGTAGGCTATAAGGCGATAAAAATTTGGGGGGGGATGCCTAACTGAATAATTATTTTCCCATAAGTTTACGCATAATTTTCGATTTTTCAGAATGCAAGATTTTCTTCCTTCATTCATCTAAATGGATAAATGCGAGGTTTTTTTCATTTTTGCTTTATTCGATGGTTAAAACTGTAGGTACTACATTATTCTTGCGATATTTACGTTACACGGTCGAAGTTTTACATTCACTAATTCCGTTGAAATTCAACGAGCACTTCTGCTAGTACATTTATAAAAGTACAAGTTTGGTAACGATGTCATCAAATTTGGTCAATTGTATTACACTGTCGATATTTCTTTCATACCGTATTTTAATCTTTAATTTTAGAAATAAAAACTCACATTCATTACGTAAACAGGATCTTCAAATGTGTTACTTACTAAAGGAAGCAAAGTCTGGATATATATTTTATAAACATCATTATAAAGGTTGTTCATAATGATTCGTATAACTTCAAAAATTCACAGTACGTACCATAAAATATTTAACGAGAAGGGCGGAGCGCGCACATTATATCGGAATACAAAAGTTTTTCTTTAGAATGAAAACATTTTCTGAGAGAATCCCATTGGAGACTCGATACACATTTAACTTATAATCAGATTCCTTTCAAACTTCTAGAGTGTCGTCGCCCACTACAACAATAGCTGTGACCTTTTGCTTGTGTTCGTCAGCAGACAGAGCTTGTTCACTTGATTTTCCTTGTCATCAAATAAACAAAATTCAAGAGATTGTTAGGTCGAGAGACAACGGTGTCCAATTTAGTAAACACAAAATCTCCGTGATCACCCCAATCTGTCATTTTGCTATTACTGCGACGTGAGCGCCGGGCGCGGCAACAGTAATAACTGTTGCTAGAGTAAAACAAAAACTGAAGAATTCTGATAATTGATGCGCACAACGCCATCATAAAATAATTTGTTTAATAAGTGTTGTGAATTTATCAACTTGTACGAAACATTATGAATTACCTGCTTGCGAGATATGCTCATTGCTGTATATTTATGGTAATTTACTGATATCTAAAATGCATTTTACATTAATAACTTTAGAGTACTCACGTAATTGTCTTTCAGGTCTGGATGCGTAATTTCAATTCCGTCATCAAGGACGCAGACTCTTACACCTTTGCCGGACACTCCTTTGTGATAGACACCAACCACATGTAGGTCCATTTTGGGCATATCCGTATTGGTCCTGGTATCTTGCTGCACTCCGGGTGAGTATACGAAAGAATTTACTAATTGTTTTAAGTATCACGTATTAGTTTTATTTCCTATTGAATCTGCAATACTTGTTATGCAATTAATCCCTGCTACACGTCGGAGATACGTTCTTGAAAATTTCAACGTATAACGAATCGGCGTGTAGCGGAATATTATTTTCCTGTTTAGGAATGATAAAATTAAGTTGCCTTTTTGGCGGACTTTTCATGACCAAATGTACTATTTTAAACTAAAATAAAACATGATAGTACGTCACACAAGGCATTTATGTCAAAATAGGTAGACCAAGTAAAATAAATAAAGGTAATACTCGGGAAAGTTTATATTGGCGAAAACTAGTTACGTTGTGATGAGCGTAACAGAGAAACATGCTTATTTACGCGTTATTATCTTATACATATTTTAGAGTGTGTGTATGTATGTATATTCTTTATACGTTTTTACACCGTTGAAGCCATCGAATTCAAAAGTTTCATGGGCCATCCTATGGACCAAAGGAAGAACTTGGTCTAGGTTTGCAGACCGTGGGGTCTCTTATACCCCATGGGGTCAACAAAATACTATTTCCATAAGAATTTATGGGAAATAGTGTGGAGAAACCCCAAAATGCCATGCAGCCCTTCACTGATGTGGATATAAATATACCTCAATATTAACCTACGATCACGGGAAATGGATTATTTTACGCACGAAAGACTGAATATTTTAAATATGGTCATGTTTTGTCGTTTTACATGCTAAATCGCTCGAAACTTCAAGCGCAAAATTTATCGGTTTAGATGACCATTTTCCAGGCGGCAACAAAGTTAAATTTCTTAATTGTTGTCCTCTTCAAAGGGAAATATACACGTAAAGATTAATGCAAGGAAAATCCACGCTGTGGCGCGCCGTAGAGGAAGAATAGCAAACGCCAAGATAAAGGGTACAAATGGATTCATGCCTAAATGTAGTATATGAATACTTTTAAAATGAGTCAAATGATTTTTAAGGAATATTAGAACATTATTATCTTTTACCATTAACATTGAAAGATTTATAGCAACATAATGGGTAGTCGTCTACGGGCGCTATCGCGCCCTTCGCCTCGCCCGGAACCAAAGAAACCCTCCACGTTGTCCGGAGATTGGGTTTGTAAATGTCGAGACCGGCCAATCAGATGATTATTATTATTATTTATTTTATGGGGGCTCCGCCCCAAAACCTCCGAGCAAGAGGGGGGGGGACTAACTACAGTAGTGCCGTTTGTTTTTTGTCATTTTGTTTACATCTTGTAATAGGGGGCTACCCATGTAAAGAAGCGCCCAAACATCTTTACGACATTCCTTTCATTAGAATTGGATTCAAAAGGTTAATCCTTTATTATTAAAAATGGTAACTATTAAGAAAACTAATAAATAATTGCGTTTCGTTAGCAACTATAAATAAAATTGTAATTAATTGCGTGTGGGCGTATAACCGACCAATATCGAAAACTCTCCGACTACAAAACATGATATTTCAACGCTAATGTCTGGCAATGAAGATGTTTCTCTTATTAGCCAAGAAGAGGATGTACCAATAGTGAAAGATGCTGCAGAAGATGCTGAGTGTGATTCCAAAACTCGGGAGAAACATTCAGAACTCGATCATCGGAAAGAATTCATAAATACTTCTGATTTGACAGTGACTGACGTAGGAATGATTGATAAGTGTAAGCTGCTCAGATGAAGTCATTCCTTACAATTTCTTGCTTCGAAATTCCAAGTAAAATTTCTCGAGACACCGATAATCATGCTTTCCCAACCAAGGCCGGCTCAACAATACAAGCAGACCAAGCGACCGCTTGGGGCGCCGAATTTTTAGGGGCGCCAAATTTTCCTGGCAAAAATTTTCCATTTGGTTTTCCATTGATATGTTTAGTGTTTGCAGGTTGCGAATGAATGTGAAAATTTGACTTCAAATGAATGTTCAGGGGCAGCTCTACTCCGAATGATAAAATAGTATTTCCGAAAGCGGCTTCCGAGAAAACTACCGATTAAAGATGGCTGGATGTGGTTTTTCCAACATTTTATTACTGTTAAGGTATGTACACATATGCGCATTTCCCGGCAACAGAACAGCGAACCGCGCAGCGGATCGAGCAGCGAACCAAGCAGCGAATCAAACCTTGCAACAAGAGGGCGCTCGGCACGGTGTTGTAAATCGTTGTTCGCCTGTTTTCCGCCAGTATCCTTTCGGTCTCCGAGTAGACATGACTTCTCTTCAAGTAGCTGCTGCAGCGTATATTTTTGTGCATAAATACGCTTCCAAGAAGAAAAGAAGGAAAATTGGTTTCGTTAAATAAATAAATTATGTATCTGTTCGCGCCATTTAAAGAATTGAATACGCGCGGTATACTATTTCCTTGTACTGTCGTAATATATGCGGGAGTGGGACCCACCTTGGGCATGAGTTCACGGCTCACGGGTTGGTCGCTGTCGGGGTTTTATGAAGGCACTGTGTCTCGGTGGAAGTGGGTCGAAGGTTGTCGTCGTTGGATACCGGAGGAGTGGGGATCGACAAGGAGGAGCCGAAAGTTCCCTAATACTGAAGGCAAAGGACCCAAGAGAAGAGGTGAGTGGTGGATTATTGTCGCGGGTTTGGGTTCCAGTCTCAGTGTCTCTCGCATAGAATTAAAATTAGATTACAGTCCACTTCGTTCTCGTGCAAATCGCAAACAATTTGGTCCTTCGGGCCGGATGGCCTATGGGTTTTATGAAAATTTGTCGTTAAATGAATTTGGTCTTCGTTAAAGTTTGTCGGCTTTCCTCCATATCTTTTCGCTGAGAATTTGTTACTTTGTATAGTAAAGTGGCATTTGTTGCATTTTTCGTTTGGTAAGCATGCCTACGATCGAAGAATTATTAGTAAAGGAGGAGTTAATTTCGCAGAAAATTATTCGTATCGAGGAGGTGGCTAGTCGGGTCAAAAGGGATCCGGCTAACAAGAAAGATGCGGCGTTATTGCGGGTAATGTCGGAAGGATTGGATCAAATGTTTGATCGCTATCATGAAATTCTGGCGAAAATCGTGTTGAATTATAAGAAACAAAATGATGACCAAGCCGAAGTTTTTCAGTCTAAGATTGTCCAGTTTGAATCTAGTTACTATAACATTAAGGCGGTATGGGCAATTATGCTTCTTTTGGAGGGATCGGGGTCAAATAAAGATGCGTCAGTTTCTCCTAACATTATGACCAGGCCAGGGATATCGGGCATTGCGCTACCCAGATTGAACTTAACTGAATTTAATGGAGACCTTAAGGCATGGCAAGGTTTTCATGACGTTTAAGGCTACGATTCATCATAGTACCGAATTGTCTGATAAACAGAAATTTATGTATTTGCGGTCATGTCTAAAAGGAGAAGCATTTTCGTTGGTGTCATCTTTGCCCCTTACTATAGTGTGAATTATTCGGTGGCGTGGGAGTTGTTGATGTCACGCTACAGTGAAACGTCATTGTTAACGAACGCCTATTTGGAAGGGCTACTGGGTTTGAAATCAGTGGAGCGAGCACCCGAACAATTGCGAACTTTCGTTACCTTGTTGACGGAATATACGGACGCTCTAACGGTGTTAGGGCATCGCGTCGAAGATTGGGCCGTACTTCTTTTGTTTATTTTACGAAAGAAGCTCAGCGCATATCTGAGAGAGAGGTGGGAGAAAAATGTTTCGGAGGAAGGGTTGTCGACGGTGAAATGTTTTATTTCCTTCTTGGAAAAGGAGGCTCGGGTGCTGGAAGCAGCCAAAGGTGGGCCTTCGAAAGGAAGTTCGCCCGGTATTAGATCATCGGGAATACAAATGGAGAAAAAATATAAATTGTATGGGGCCCGGACTAGTACTCAGGTGGCAAGCACGGATGCATGTCCTTCTCCCGCGTCTTTGAAATGCGTGTTATGCGGAGCTAAGCATCCACTATACTTGTGCGGAAAATTTAAGGGTTTATCTGTAGATGATAGATTTCGTGTGGCGAAGGAATACCGCCTTTGCCTAAGTTGTTTGCAGTCTGGGCATTTGATTAAAAGTTGTCGCAGTCGAAACCCCTGTCGGTACTGTTCGTTTAGTCATCATTCATTGCTGCATTTCACTCCACGGAATCAAGCCTCGGGTAGTGAAAGGGTAGTCAAGAGCGTGGAAAAGGGAGCGAATACAGAAAGCACCTCCGTTGCTCAAGGAAAAATTGAAGGTGCGTCTATAACGTCGGCCACTCCTGTGGAAGCAGTTGTTGATTCATCAAAGACCCAGGTGGAAGTTACAAATTACGTTGTTTTGTTATCCACCGCACAAGGTCGGGTGCGGGATCGACATGGAAATTATCAGTGTGTAAAAATTTTGATTGACAGCGCAAGTCTAGGAACATTAATTACGAAGGCGTGCGCTCTGCGCTTGGGTTTGCCTATTCAAAGGATGATCACGTCCATTTTCGGTTTAGCTCAAACATCGGTGGGCGTCGCCCAAGGGAAATTAATTTGTGTATTAGAACCGACTCCGAAGATGGGGGCATTAGAGCTTGAAGCCTTAGTTATAGAAAATATTGCGCGTTGCCCTACGATGGAGGTAGCAAGGCAGCAGTGGCCGCACATACGTAATCTTACGCTGGCGGATCCATCGTATTATCGTCCTGAGGCTATTGATATTTTGCTGGGTGCCGAATGGTTGGGCACAGTAATGATTGGTAATGCAGCAATAGCTCAAAAGGGCGCTCCATGTGCAATATAGACAGTTTGGGGCTATTGTGTAGTGGGAAAGGTGCCTCAAGAGGTCAACCGCATTGATTCGTTTTGCTTGACGATGGAATCTCAATTGGATTACATTATTCGGAAATTTTGGGAGGTGGAGGAACCTCCGGTCACTCATTACCTAAGTGAGGATGATAAACAATGTGAATCTCACTTTCAATCAACCGTATCTAGATTGGAAACTGGTCGTTACGTAGTTGAGCTTCCTTTTCGAAGTGATGAGGCGCTGTTAGGAAACAGTCGAAACAGTGCATTTCGCCGGTTTCACCAACTTGAACGGCGTCTTGATAAACAGCAGAAACTTAGGCAATGCTATAATGCCTTTATGGCGGATTACGAAGCGCAAGGCCATATGATTAAGGCCGTGGAGCCACCGATAGTCTCCACGCCCTTATATTCCGCATCATTGCATTTATCGCGACGGTGATAAATTCGAAAGGTTTCGAGTGGTCTTTGACGCCTCCATGAAGACTGAAATCGGCCCTTCGTTGAATCAGATCTTACATAGCGGCCCAAAGCTGCAATTGAACATCGTTGATATTTTGTTGTTATTTAGAATGCACAAGGTAGTTCTTATCGCGGACATTCGCCAAATGTACCGGAATATCTGTATTAGTGAGAGGCATTATGATTTCCAGAGAGTGTTTTGGCGTGCAAGTTCGGAACAGCCGCTCGTCGAGTATAGTCTTACAACAGTAACCTATGGAGTGGCATCAGCCCCATACTTGGCAATAAGAACGTTGGAACAATTAGTCGAGGATGAAGGGGAATCTTACCCGGCCGCAGCGCAAGCTCTTTGCAGAGCAACTTACACGGATGACATCGTGTTGTCGAGTCCTCCAGCGGAGGAGGCGGTAAAGGTTAGAGATGAGTTAATAAAGTTGTTGTCATTAGGTGGTTTTTCACTGAGGAAATAGACGGAGAGTTGTTGGAGAAGTCTGTCGAAGGTTGTCGTCGTGGACGGAGAGTTATTGAAGAAGTCTGTCGAAGGTTGTCGTCGTGTATTGAGAGTTGTTGGAGAAGTCTGTCGAAAGTTGTCGTGGATACCGGAGGAGTGGGGATCGACAAGGAGGAGCCGAAAGTTCCCTAATACTGAAGGCAAAGGACCCAAGAGAAGAGGTGAGTGGTGGATTATTGTCGCGGGTTTGGGTTCCAGTCTCAGTGTCTCTCGCATAGAATTAAAATTAGATTACAGTCCACTTCGTTCTCGTGCAAATCGCAAAAATACATAGCTTTTCCTGTTCCACGGCTTTTACAAATTTTTGCTCTTTCCCGCCGGAATGATGATAACAAGCTTGACATCTTTTTCTGACATTCATCAGCTGAGGAGCCGACTTCAGTTGCGATCTCCTCCCGAGCGTCATTTTTCATTAATTTATTAAAATGGTTCTTGTTTTTTGCATCCCAAAGAACCTGTTTGCTGCTATAGATTTCAATAAATTTCAACAACGTTTCATTTGGCCACTCCATTTTAATAATACATTCTACAACTGAACGATATACACATGCGAACAACGACGTGTCTTTCTTGGTGGTAAGATGATAACTGAATGTAAACACGTCTACGCTCGCTTAAATGTTGCACGCCCGTCCAGACAGGTTGCAATGTGCGCGCGCAACATCCTTTGATGGTTCGCTGAAATACCGTCTACGCATGGATCGCCAGTGTGTTGCGCGGAAATGCTGCACGTTCGCGTTCGCCAAAATGTTGCGCTACTTTGCTAGGTTCGTTGTTCTGTTGCAGGGAAATGCGCATATGTGTACATACTTTTACATTCTGGGGATCTTTGCCGACCGGGTGAAAGCAGTTCTCACCACCCCTAATATTTTTAGCTGATTCCCTCTGTGATTTGCCGCCCCCGAGGGTTTCTCTCCGGGTGCAATGCACCCCTTGCGCCAAAGGCCTGAAGAGAGAAGCAGTCCCTTAGGTTGGAGTGGGGGGGGGGGGAGAGAAAGGTCATGCCTCGGCATCGCCCCCGCCTTACTAGCCTCTGCAGTCTCATAAGAAGTTGGCCAGCGGGAGACATTTGCAAGGGTGCCCAAGATCCAAGGAAAACCTTAAAAAGTCCGAGGAGGATGCGGGATATCCCAAGACTCTCCCTCCTGCGCTTCCTCTTTGTTTCCACGTGCATTCATTCAGGCACATTCAAAATTCTCGGTGATTGGTTGCGGCTCTTGTTTGAGGACGAAATATATCTTTTGGGTTTCTTTTACTGCTTCTTAGTAATTGCTACGCTGTGTTAGGGTGTGTGAGGACGGGGTACATATTATCACACCACTATTTTCAGCCCCTTCTCCTTCAACATTTCCTCCTCCCTCGCATTTTGCTTTGGTGACATCGAAAAAGAAATATTTGTCCGCATTAGTTCCAATACGCCCATCGCTGTGGAAAAGGCAGTCGAGTGGTGTGCGTCTTTTAGTGTTTGAAGAATCTGTTATCAAGTTATAGCAGGTTTTTTCTATAACAGGTTAGTTTTCCTTGGGCATAATTGATGTTTTTGTCTTTGCTCAAGAAGAGACGTCAATATTTAGTGTAAATGGGAAAAATACCCATTGATAAAAGCGGGTGTTTCACCCTGAAGTTGGAGCTATACCTAGTTTACGATCAACGAAGAATTTCTAAACCAGGAATTTAGTATATACATATTTTTATTCGATCTTTTTCTATACCTATATCTTTCACGTTGTATGGTTAAATTATTTTTTAATTTAATTTAAATAAGTTTGTTGCTATTATACTCTTTCTTGAATCAACCTTTCATAAGTAGTTTAATGTAGAGGTTTTTCTCTTTAAAATTTGAGGTAATTAACTCTATTATTGGGAAATTTTATTTCCTTTTAAGAAATTCATCCTGAAGGTCGTTTTAAATTTTCACTTTTAAATTGGTAACAAATTCGTGAGCTGTTTCTGTAACGAAAGTTGTCTTTTGTTGTAATGATTCCAGATAATAGACGATGTTTATCTTGCTGTTTAAGTTCGTAATCAGCAGAGGGCGGATTTTGCCCTAAATGCCTTTTCTTTTCCCATGCTCAGAAGTCTAGGCTTATGCTATATACGAGTCGTAAGTCCATTTTAGGTCATTATGCTAATTTTATAGTGTCTATAATTGCCTTTTTCGTTGGTTAGTGCCTATTTCATGGATAAGAGCCTATAAATGCATTTTTGACCGATATTTCTCTGCTTTTAGAGAAAACACGTTTTAAGAACGTATCGGTTTAACTGCTAATAGCGGACATGCAGTTATCTAAGAAATTAAAATTGCATTAGAAGACTTTTAGAGTTTGTCTTTCGTAAATGTATGCCATGTCAACAGTATAATTTCGTACGCGGACAAGATTTATGGAGCTGTGGTAGAGGCATCCCAAACCGGCCAAATACAGTCGGAATTTATTTCGTCCTGTGATCACGTATCGAATAGCGTAACGAATTTGCAGCAGCAATGTTGCATCAAATGCAGTAATGTCGCCCCCTAGTGGAATCGATAGGAACAAAAAGCTGGAGCAAGTCCCCGGTGCAGATGGTCAAGCAGTTTTCGCTAAATTGCAGCGGGTATTCCAGTGAAACCCTGGGTGGAAAGCGATATCAGAGGTTGCAGACGTTTTAGAAGGGGGCAGTACAGTCGCAAATGAAGGCAAAAGAAGTGCAAGTGAACTTGGCTCCCCGAAAGTTTGCCCAGTTACTTCCTGTGAAGTTGAAAGAAGTTTTTCCCAGTATAAGAACATTTTAACTGACAAAAGAACAACGTTCTCTATCGAAAACCTGGAAAAATATTTGGTAATTAATTGTAACATAAATCCCGACTGTGACTGATGGAAAATGGAAATAAAAAGATACTTTCACTGCCTATTTTGGTGCCTATTGTAGCTTATTTTGCCTTCTTAAGCGCCTATTTTTTCCTATTTTAGTGCCTATTTGCCTGCCTTTTTAAAAGGTTTTTAGTGCCTATGGATCCGCCCTTTAGTAATCAGTCATAAAGTTGGAGTCTCATTTGTTCACGATAAAGCCCGCTTTTCATCCCAACCCATATGTTTTTAATAATTTTTTTTCGGAACGTCTTTCCAAGGGCACTTCCACGATAAGGTTTGATTCGATTCGTTTTGTCGCTTCTTTTTTCTCTGCATCCTTCCTTTGCAGTATTCACAGACTCCCAAGTGCATTTTGCAATCAAGAATCAATTTCATCCTTTCTATTTCATTCCAAGACCAATTTGTACCATTAGCTTTAGATAAGTTCGTCACTGCCTTTATTCATGCGTTTTGCAACGCGTGCTTGTGTATGAATAAGGCAATGTGTCGATGTTGAATTTTCGATGCCTTCTTTATGAAACTTACTGCACTAGCAAGTTTGACAACCGTTGATTGAGCCCCATCTGTGCATACGTATAGCGATGCAATAGTTCCAATCAATCTCATTGTCATTGAAATAAGTATCGCACAATTTATAATTTCTTTGTGACATTTCAAATTTATTTTTCTGTGAATAAAACCTTGTTTTTTTTATCAAACCGTTTAATCATAAAAATGCACAAAACTTCAAAATAATTATATCCTATTATACTACTAAACTACCGAATTTTAATGTAAAATTTATGTATCGATGGGGCGCCATAATTGAAATCTGCTTTGGGCGCCAAAATGTCTTGAGCCGGCCCTGTTCCCAACTCGTCTCCTAACTAAAACTCTTCCGAATGGTGAGATCTGCGCAAGAGACTAGTTATGTTGGAGTATTAAAAAACAATCTCTGTATTGTGCACCATGTATTTTATTCAAAAAACGGCAGGAACTACATCGATTATGTCAGATCAATCAGGTTGGAACATTAATAGAGGTTGGTTGAAGTTGAAAGACAGAATACCATCACATGAATGTTCAACATCTCATAAAGAAAATTATGTTACATGGAAACCAGCCAGTAGAGCTGCATCTACTGAGAGATCAATAGACAATTTATTCCTGACTGAATTAAACATAGAAACTAGTAATTGGAGAAAACTTCTTGAACGCATCTTAAATATCATATTATTTCTTTCAGAGCGGGGATTGGCTTTCTTTGGCTCTAGTCAACGTATTGGTAACAGTAAAAAAGTAAATTTTCTAGGAATAGTAGAGCTCCTAAGTAAATATGACGCACTTTTATCAGAGCATGTTGAACGTGTTCGTGAATCAAAAGAGAGCAGCAAGCACATGCAAGTCCATTATCTTTCTAGATTCGCACAGAACGAGTTCATTGAAACGTGTGGGTCATTCGTACAAGCAGCAATGCGTGATGAGGTTCGATCGGCCAAATACTTTTCCATCATTGTTGATGCGACTCCTGGTTGTTCTCATCAGGAGCAGACTTCTTTTGTTATTCGACATGTTAAAATAATAGATAATTCGAACTTTACAATCTCGTTTGATAATTTCACCAAAAAAACTGGCAAAGAAATTGCAGCTCGTGTACTGCAGATTATAGAAGGTTTAAAGTTGGATTTTAAAGAATGTATTGGCCAAACCTATGACAATGGATCAAATATGTCTGGGAAGTACAAAGGTGTACAAGCCGTTATGACCGAGCATAATTCTAACTGTATTTTCTCTCTGAGGCTCTCGGAGGGTCTGCTTAACAGTAACTACTGTATGAATTTTTGCAATTGACTCCCTTAAGGGAATTATAGCTGCTAAATCGGTAATAAAAGTTCATCTGAATCTGATTAGGTATAATATATTTTTCTAAATATTCTATAAAAGTATTTAGTATTTAAGAAACTAAAAATATCGGCAGTGTAACGATATTAATAATTTTAATGCACTTTATTAATTCTGCCTCCACATTCAGAAACATTATCATTCTAAAGAATATGCACTTTTTCTACTTCATCGTTTAATATTTCTCTGCAAATAAGAAGTACGTGTTTCCTGATAAGAAAATGAAGCCGATGCGAGGAGTAATCTTCTCATGATACTACATATGTCCGAAATTCGTATTAGAAACGCAGCAGTGTTTCCATCCTATTACGGGTGACCCTGATATGCAGCACTTTCGTTTATTCGGATGGGGAATCTATTACCTGCGTTTTTTCCCGTCCGAACTCGGACTTAATTTGACGAGTACATATGTAATTGATGAGTTACAGGAATCGGCTGTTCCGAACTATCTTTAACTCTTGCACCCATCCCCCTTAATATCATTTATTCTTACGGGTAGTGGCGTACCAGAAAATCTGGGGGCCCTCCTATGAATATCTTAGTCAGTACGGTTTGAACGATTGGGAGCCCCATAAATTTCGGGGTCCCCCCGCATTGCGGGGACTATCAGTACACCACTTCTTATGAGAAAAACTGCCTCAATGTACGTCTATTCGTAAATTGAAGAACTCACGAGACACGGTGAAGACAATGAATAAAATTGGAAAAATCCTAAAGACAGCATACCTCCCCATAAGAAATCAGGCATATACCAAATCATATGTGAAAAGTGTGACAAAATTTATATTGGACAAACGAAAAGGAAATTAGAAACACGTTTCAAAGAACACTTAGCCCATTACAGAAACAGAATAGACAAGTCCAGTGTAGCATCTCATATCAACACCTGCCATCATCCTATCACAACCGAAAATTTAAAACTTCTAAAAACGGTCACCAACGAAAGCAAACTAGATGCCTATGAAAGCCTTTACATACACCATAACCAAAACAAGATAATGAATAACGACACTGGCCCTATCCCCCACTCCCCTTTATTTCAGTTAACGATCGATACACCTTTCCCTTTCCCCTCCCCTACTTCTCTAACGGTCAACAATTGTATAAATACTCCGCCTAACCTTACACACTGACATTGCTGAAGATGACAGCGTATCTGTCGAAACGCGCGTCCTAAAGTGATCCTGCGAGTCTTCTGTGCCTTGGCACGTAAGTACCGCCTTTACGGTGATTTGGAGGTATTTTTCCAATTTTATTTACGTCTATTCGATTTACTTTCCAGAAGCGCAACCCTGACGTAAATCGGGGTATATCTGTACATATAATGTCAATTAATGCGTTGGTCACATGAGATCCGTAAACCGTCTTTGAGATCCCTGAACTACTTAGCTATGCGTCATTTACACAATATATCGCAAAGAAATGACTTTACCAGAATTGGTATTCCTGGAATTTTGAGGTATATACGAAGTGATAATTGTTCCGTATTTCATTGAAAACCTCTAATAGAAACGAGGCGCAATAGAGCGACGTATAGCGGGGACTTATTTCTGTCTCAAAGCTTCTTAAATGCTGCATTCATTAAATAGGCTAACTTAATATGTGAATGTTTCGCCATTAATTGTTTTGTTTTAGTGCGCAAATACGGGCGAATTTTTTCTCTGCCTCAGAAACATTTGCCGAGTAAAATATTAGCGTATTTTTTGTAAAATTATCATCCGTGTGCGTCTTATTTTTAGGATATTTGGAATTTTCGGATAAACACATCTTAATTTACGAGTAATCTATTCGTGTGATTTAAATGTGATGATGATGTGTGATTCATCACTTTGCATATCATCGTATTAGAGAATCATCGACAAAATATATTTATTTATATGTTAAGGATACTTTCAAATCATTCAGGATTATATTTAACAAGAGAAACAATGGATTTTAATTTTAATGAACTAATATATCCATTGGTTCAATTTTTATTTATGCGTACAACTTTATGGAGGAATTTGACAGATCTGCAGTAACATATTTCATCTAGTCGCGTCAGAATACGAATTTAAATAGTGCTTCAATCGGAAGCTGCTCCTCTTTCACCCCTCAATTTCACGGCTTTTGTTTGCTCACCAAGTACCATTGGTGGTCCCACAGTTCGTCATTGAAAAGATGGCGCGTGTCCAGTTCCGGAGGGTTTTTTCCCGGCAATTCATCGGTTGGGCACCAGGGTTCGCAGGCTCTCGCAGGTGGCGAAAGGGGTTCAAAACCTCTCTTCTCTCTCTCTTTGGCGAATTGCTGCTCTGCCCATATGACCTGTTGAGGACGTTCTCCATTAAAGTAATGGTGAAATTTGGTTCACAAGCAAAAGATCAAAAGTGAACCCCATTCAAGTAGTATATCTCTCTGCATTGCTTAAAGCAGGCCCGCGCCAGGCATATTTGTAACCCGGGAGCAAGCAGTTTTTGCCGCCCCTTCTGGACTTGTAAAAGCAACCTGGCCCAGATTTTTTTGATTTTTAGATTAAAAGGTGTATTTAACTTAAGAAATAAATTGTGCAAAACACATTGCGCAAACTTTCTCGTATACGAATCATCTCGATATATAACGTAAAAGTACTTTATTTTAGAAGGCGGTCTATCACATGAGTTTACAACAGGGTTGTCCAACATACGACCCGCGGACCAGAATACGGCCCACCAAAGGTTTTTATTCCGCCCGCCACCCTTTCATAACTTGTCCAGATAAAATCACTTTTCACAAATAAAACCATATTATTCCTTTTAATATACCAATATTTAAAGCAGGTGCGTACTGTCAGTATAACCTCGTATATCTTCTACACGCTATTTGATAGCCAGGGAGTCGAGAGGCAGTGATAACAAAGGAATTTCATGGGATGGAGGACGTGTGTATGGTTTCAAATTTTTAAGTCTGATTGTGTGTGTTATAACCTATTTAAAAATTCTCAGGCTCCATCTTAATTCACTGAAGCCACCAAAGCACAAGTGGGTTGATAGTTGAACTTTTGTTTTCGAAAATATCAACTTGTTTTCCGCACGACAAACTCTTTTGAGCAGAAGCATGAGACTTGAAATGTATACCGTTATTTTTTTCAATTAATGCACACGAAAATAATCCGGTGTCTTTGACGTAACCCCTCATTTGCAGTCACCCAAATTGACAAACAAACAGAGTATCCTCTGGGAATTTATCAAACTTTAATAGACATTTCGAACCGCATCCATGATACTTGTTTACGTTTCGATCGGAGACTGAGTTCAATCAGTTGTTTGGTGAATCAGATACTTATTCCGGCTTTAAAGATCAACAAAATCCGGGGGAAAATTGAAGACCAAGTGGGTTGATATTTTAGTATACAGTGAGAATGATATTAGTTGTTTCATATTTGACCACACCGTGAGAATGATTTTAGGTCACCTACCAGAATCCATGTGTACATAAGCCAATCACAATCAACTTAGGTTGTGAGCGCTACGACCATTATTACAGAACTCATAAACCAATCGTAGAACGATCATTTGTAGCATCGGCAGCAATTGATATCGTGAATTACATGCAGCATCACTATGAGAGAGGTGGGTTAAATATTCAAGTTCTCTCTCCATTGATAAGTGTAATTTATATGTGTGTATGTATACCGTATTTACTCGTTAAGTGACAGAAAACATTTGGCTTAACTTAGTCCAATGGAAAATAATTACTATATTATTATTATTAAATTGTGAATAGTTTGGCAGTCATAAGTTGAAATTACAAATTTTTATTATCTTTGTCGCTATTCTACAGAACAGGATTGGGGTCAGAGTTCCAACATGCACAACCAACGCGCTCAACCGGCAACATCGCGATCTTTTGTCTAAATTGGGATTAGCCGCAGTCTTGTTATGCATTGTTAAATATTTGAAGACTGTAATTTGTCATTGAAATTAAGTTGATTATTTTAATATTAGTAATTTACGTTATTATCCATTTCTACTTCAAATTTGTTCCTTAGTTTCTCACAAAGTGTATGCATTTCTTTCTTTATCCTAATGCGGTCGACTGCAGCCATCGTCTTCAAATAAAATTCAATATCAGACATACTTCCTTTCACATCCATGGAATTAATTAAATCTTTCTTAACTAAATCATAGACTTTGTGGATGAGTGGCGCACACGAGCAAAGAGTTCTTTGAATTGCATGAATCTTTTCCAGAACAGATACTACAAAGCAAATTTTCATGTAAATTTCCCTCTGTATTTTTCATCTTGTATTAATCGTTTCAGTTTCTCTCTTTTTCTTGACTAATCATTTGGTTCACTTCAGTCAGATTTGAGAAAATCAACAATATTTTCCCAATTGCTCTTCATATATTTCGCAACTTCAAACTACGCAAACCACCTTGTTGGAACTACTGTTGGTGTTGTTCGAAGATTCTTCATATGAACTCCATTCTCCCGGAAAATATTGAAATATAACCTTTTTGTTTATTGGCGGATTTAAATATTGCAGGAAAGTGAATTACCAAGCTATTTAAGTCTGAAAACTCTTCAGATTTGACTGCAAAATCAATCGCAACGTGTATAAGATGGGATACACAAGGAATATGCAACACCTTGGGGTGTACTTGTTTTACATCTGAAGCAAGACGTCTCATGTAAGCTACAGAATCGCCGTTTATAGAAACACAGTTATGTCAGAGAATTTTATGTTCGTTTAAGAGGTCTTGTAGAAGAAGAAATAGAACTGAAGCATTGCACTGCGTTAATACTACTGATTTCAGAAGCAACATTTCCACATTTTGAGATTGACTACAATAGTATGAGGTCATGATATTTACAGCTGGTTGCCCTCCAAGCTCAGGCCTTTCATCCACAATTAAAGAAAAGGCGCTGTTTCGCATGCGACTTATCATTTCATTTCGATGATGGTAAAATACTTCAGGTTAGTATTTTCGAAGTAGCTGTTCCTGTTCAGGACAGGATCTCGACGCAGGTGCATATTTTTTTAACAGAGCAAACAAGAAGCTTTCTTTTCCTACAGAATTAAACGGAATGCCTTCAAAGCAAATGGCGCGAACTAAATCGTGCGGAAAATCAGCAGCAAGGCTTGCTTCTTCTCGAATGCATTTGAAACATTCTTCTATCGTATTCTGTGTGTTTTTGGTTTGATCACGTAGCTTAACATGCTTTGATGAACTTAAGTGCTCGTTAATCCTGTTGGACTTTACGGTTATTTCTACACAACAATATTTACACCTCAACAATTTTATACTTTCACCTTTAGCATATTTATGCTCTTTAATTCTAGATCATCAAATTCTGTGCAATACTCCTCCAGTGTTTTTCTTTTACGGGCCATGTTATAAACAGAAGATAAATTATATATGAACATTTTTATGCACCTAAAATCTTGATTTATCCTTATTTTAATATAAAATATTTTAATAAAGATTCATAGGGAGCCGTGGAGAGCCAAGAAATTACACGTGTTAGTGCGACCTATGCCCAGCGTACAATAAAATATTTGGAGCTTTGGTGATATCATTTCATGAGTGATATATAAGAATATTTTCAATTAAAAGCTTACATTTTATAGTAACAAATAATAGTTAGCGCGGAAAAAACATACGAAACAATATGTGTTGTTCTTATATTTTTCGCTATTTTCCTTCCACATTTTTCCAAACGACAACCAACCTACATGAGAAAACATGTATGTATTAATAGTTAATTCACGCCTTTTACTGAACCTTGATGATTAAACCAAATTATCACCTTGCTTATTGAACTCGGGAATATTTAGTGTATTTTTAACCTCCAATATAAGCTGGTACATATTCGAGGTCAGCCCAAAGGCTTTTAGACATTCGTTAATGACAATTAAAGACTAATTAAGGCAAACACATTAATGATATAATTAACACAATATTGTAGCTGTCAAAGAAGAACTATTAGTACTTTACTTTGTATCATTTGGTATTTTTCGTCACTGTACCAAATATTCTCTGTATTTAACAAAATATACATAGAGAAAAATTAAACTTAGTTAATCATCAGTCGATCAAAAGTATTGTCTCAACTCCTGATTACAATGTTATTCCAATCGGCAAAATATTTTACTACAAATAGCAAATACATATTAATCCTTAATACCTCTTCAATTTTAAGTAGCAGTTGCTAAATTATGTTAAACTTTTTAAACCATTCTATATTAATTGAAATATACTAACCTGCAGCAAAGAATGAAGGGGGACATTCGTCACATCAATTTCAACTGGAGAGCGTTCTTTTAGTAAATTGAAATAGATCAAAAATTACATACGGTCATCAATGAACTAAAAAAGACTTTTTGGTCTAGCCATCTTATCTATTGAATAAACTGTTGAAACTATAGATTTCAATGGCATAATCAATGTTTGCCTCAAGTAAAGCCTGAAGAATAACTCTTAAAAGAAATGATTGTTTATTTCAGTAAAATACCTCTTTAAAATATGCACTTATCATTTTATTAGATCATTTTGGGGCGCAAAAAGTATGCGCATTTCAGATGTAAATCACCCGCCCTTCTTGGTAATTTGTAACTTTTCTGAAAATCAGAAGATTTTAGACGAGTGAAAATGTAGAAATGGACCCAAATCACCGTTCAAAACTAGGAGTTTTATAACTAAATTTCCAGAGCGTCTAATTTCTTCTGTTCTATTAGTTACTTTAATTTTTAATTTCGATTGGATGGTCGAATTGTCGAATGTTTCGCCACGCTTGATAATCATATCTGCCGTACTAGAAGTGTGCTTTGTTCCTTTCTTTTAAGTGTATTTTAAATTTCATTTTTACTCTACCAATGCAGACCCAAATACGGGCACGTTTCAAACATCGTTTAAATCGAGTCCGGCCCGTCACCAATAGAGTGAATCTTGACTTAGTGACCTATATCATATTTTTTTACTCTTGACGTTTCATTTAATTATTTTAGATATAGAGTATCCATGGTCGTGGTGGAGTATCTTTTTTGTAACTTGTACTTCAGAGATGCTCAGTGGACCTAGAGACCATTTCTTAAACTGATTTTTTTGTGTTGCTGACAGTGGTATTAATGAATATTTGGTCACCTGCGCTTCTTAGTAGATAAATTTGGATGGGCAAAGTAAAATTGCATTATAAATAAGGTATGACTATGAGATATAAATTAAAGACTCGGACATCTGAGCGGTTTGAAAGATATTATTGTCGCTCGTCCTTTCATACGTATAAGCCTAAAAATTGTTTTTAATCCGAAAAATATATTAACTCGTATTAAACAGTAAATTTATTGCACATCTACAATGCATAATGCAGCCCAAATGTAACCCATCAAAGGAATTCTAGTTAGCTTTTATGTATTATGCGAGCATTTCGATTTTAAATTTTGTGGGTTTTGCTTTTTTGTTAATTCTTGGTTACCTGATGGAAATAATTTAAAAAGACTGAACTGAAATAGAACATTTTTGGCCTATTTATTTGTAGATCTTCCTTTATAACTGGCATTCGTTTCCTTGTGATTTCCAATACGAAGTAAATATAACTTTCTTCCGGAAATCGCAAAACTGTTTCATTGTGTGTGAATTTGATAAGAAATGATTAGCTTTATTCATAAAGGATTCATTTTAGATGGCGAAGAGACCTCTTTAAATGTAGATGATCTTACAATTAGTTTCCGCTGGAATGGCCTGAATGAAAAATAACTATATTAAAGCCTTCATGTTTATTAACAAATGTATATTTTAGCTGGAATTCGGTAATTCAAATCACTCCTTTAAAATTATCTCATACATAAAGAATTTTATACTTTTAAATCTTTTTCTTTGTTGGTTGAATGTAGAGTGTAACGAATTTTAAATATTCCCGTTATACATTTTGCGCGAAATATAAAACATTTAGCAATCGATTAGGTGAATAACAGCTATTAGAAGTAGGAAATATTTGCCGTTTTAGCTCCGCCGAAAGTAGCAAGATCTTATCGAATGCATTAGATTCCGTTAAGAGGTAGCCATTCGCGAAACTTTCCTCCGATGTAGAATTTGTTCTTCGGGTTCCTTCTCCCTCTCTATCTCTGGATGCACGTAAGCAGAGATCGGTGAAATTGAATAAGAGGCTTACCCTGTCATCCCTCACAAGTCTCTGCGTAAGACGTGGCTCGCCCCTTTTCCGAACTTTGGGGAAGTCGTCTTTCAGCATGCGATACACTCCGGGAAACCCCCGAACCTAAGAATTAAAAAAAAGAAAACATTTGAATGTTTTATTGCCATGGGAAGAGAAAAAGTTTCAGGGTAAAAATTTTCAGCATGCCCGAAGATTATAACCTTCATCTTTGAGATTTATGGGATACCGATTCGCCGTTGTAGTTTCGAAATAAGTGAATAAATACACGAACTCCGCTTATTTGGATCGAGTCGGGTAATGACGATTTGAATCAATTAAGTATTTAGGAGACTCATTAAATCGGTCAAATTCCAAGTTCAGAGTCAGGGAATTGTGTTTTGAAATCTTGGACTCCACACGAAAACTCATAAAAGTCTCTGAAGTTCCAGAGATGCATGGGAAACGTAAAATTGCGGATTCGCCTCGTTTGCATGGCAACTGATTTTCGTAGTGCGTTTAATCTTTACATTAAAGTCCTGCCTTTCGGGTATTTTGTTAATACGGTGCAACAATGAGTCACTGTAAAAAGAAAACGTCACAGAAATGAAAAATAACCACGTTTTTTCTTCATACCGCCTGTTTCTTCTACAGATATTAGCAGGCAAGATCTCCTGTTACGCATGAATCGGAATGACACTCATGAAAGAAACTTCAACAAACTGCCGTATTCTGCGCTTTCCTAAGAAAAACCTTTCAGAATATCCGTAATATAAGGACGTAAGATATTTTTTTACCGTTTTCTCCATCTTGGATTTCCTTATTATGCGTGTACCCTGGAGCTAATCTTAAACACTGTTAATTTATGAAACGTTTCAGTCATCTTGTTTTATTATTGTTGAGAGAGGATTTTTGGAGTTCTGATGATTTGAAAGGATAACGGTTTGATGATAAAAATAAATAACATTTCCAGTAAGGCTCATTTTGACATGTACGCATTTACAAATGGTTTTGATTTCCTCGTTTTAATTACATGGAGCAGTGGTTAAAAAAAACAAACCCAAATCATTTCAGTATACCGATGGTTTTTAATAGTTGAAAATATGAATTTCCAAACATGCTTTCCAATTTTTCTATGGCCAAAATACCCAGGAGAGCGACACGTGTCAAAATCAGTGTCAATGAGTGCATTTTGAGTCGAAGTCAAATTATAAGGTCACGCATTTATTATCCTCATTATATTTTGTTTGCGCTGACTTCTGTATAGAATGTGCAGCTAATTAAGTCATCACGTAAGACATTCTCACGAAGAGTTTCACATTTGTCTTTTGATTGGATTTCATTCCTCACATTATGACATTAAAATAGCATTTTAAAGTTATAAATGAGTGCAGATATAGGGCAATTATCAGGCTAATCCGCCACGTCAATTGTAAATTAAATGCGAACCATAGTTGACTTCCGAAACACTTCCTCCCTTAAACTTGCCGACGGCTATTTGTCATTTGAGATTGCAAGGGCTTTTTGTAGTCGAAGATACGGAATGCAAAGAAAAGAAATCACATTTTTCCTCGCTCCGTTTGTAACTTTTTTCCGAAGACGTTCTTTGACCAGATGGAAACGGCAGCTCTTATTTTTTCTGCGTCACTTACTTTTCTACCCCTCGGCGATATTATGGCTCTTTTTTGCTTCTTGGGAATTCGAGTGGGCCTCTCTTACTTCATTGTTTGTTCATCTGTATGTGTCGGATGAGTTGTCTAACGAATCCTTTAATTGAATAGAATGGGACGATAAACCCAAAGGGGAGTTAATCCTTTTCAATTTAAAAGGTCGGCGGATGAGAAATTTATGAAGTCTTGATTACAATAAAAAATTTCTCGGAGAGCCCTTTTTTGACGCCGTTTTTTTTTATGAAAGCAGAGAAAAGCTTTTCGCACAGGAAGTAGAATTGATCTTCCTTTCGCTAACATTTTTGATGCTTTGGGGCAATCTTTGTTTCTGTTTCGCAACCTCACGTTACATAAAAGCTAATTAATTTGGCCGTTGTTACCAATTTGAAAAAGCCTTTATCTGGGCGGAAACTACATTTTTCCAACGACGAAATTCTGATTTAGGTAAAATCGTATTCTGAAGTAAAGTAAATACAAACCGCGATATGATTCAATGTATGGTTTTTACAAATCAGAATTTTATAGTTTGACCCGTTCACGTATACGTAAATAAAGAATAAAATTTTAAAAAAACTCAATAAGGCGCATCGGAAGATCTCACACAATCATAGACATTGGCATAAAAGCAAGCATGCATTAATTTTAATAGTGGGATTTTTTCAAAAGGTAATAAAAGCAAGTATATATTCAACTTATCTGTCAGTTCATATTAGTGCCTCATACAGTTACTCGATAGCAGTAGGAATTATCATTTGTAACTTACCTGGGCGCGATATCCTAACCCAAAGAGTTTGAAGTTCGGTGAATTATTAACCTGTCTTTTTTAATTTTTAATAATTCTCAGCTTAGGAAATGTATTCTATATAATTTCTTTTTTACTCCGTTTTTCGTAGACGCACCCTTCCATTAGTCCTATTAATCTAATTTTTATAGGTCACACAGGATCCTTTATGAAAAAAAAGTTTTACTTCTCTAGGTACTCCGTGGTTATGCAACCGTGAAGAATTAAATTATCCTTCAGAATGCAGTTCATGAAACTGTAAGGACCAACCTTGCCAAAAAATGCTCTCCGGGAAGAAATTATTAATCTGGAAAGTTCCAAATGGCTCTCTTACAGTTTTCCTTCTTTCAAAACCCATTGCATTTCCTTACTTCCAGCGTTGAACGGCGTCCAACCAATCAGAGATCTTTTAACGACTGCCATCCCTCCAAAAGTAAGTAGTCTAGCGCTGCATCAACTTCGCTCGCTTCCTCCTTGCCGCCGCTGCCAAAAATAATGGCAATTTTCCACGCTAGGAGCGTTAAGAAGAGCGTACAATTGAATCAACTTCCCCCCCCCCCCCCCTCCGATTGGCGCAGCGGGTCGAGGTTCAATCTCGAATCGCTTCGGGATACACCGGTCGGATTCTCTTAAATTTTTAAAAAAGTCTTTTTGAGGTGTCTGTAAAATACTTCGAAACCGTCGCTTATCTGTTAGAAGTTTGCTCCCATCAGCTAGAAGAAGCCTTTGGCCTCGATTTATTTCGTTGCTCCAGTTTCTTTTATTTTATTTTTCAAGGACTCGAGCTGGCAGTTTGACGAAGGGCGTCTTCCATTCACGTCTTGGTCTCCCTGGTTACCTATCGATCTATTTTTGTACCAATTTTTCCCTTCAATTTAAGGATCTCTTTCATTATATTTACCGAGAAAGCTCGATTTAATTTTTACTGCACTGATTTTGATTATACATTTTAAAAAATCGGTACAACATACATTGTACAAACTTTCTCATATACTAATGCGTCGTAAGGTTATCTTTTGAAAAATATGAAATATGTACAATCATTATAAACATCAACTTAAATAATTACCCAAAATTTAATGGAAATCGTATTAACCGTTTTTTTTAGAAAATCCTCTTGTTATAAAAGTTGTCCAAGAATAAACTAGCCTTATATTCATTCTTTTTGAGTAATATGAACTATGTAGTATTACTGCAGACGTAAACTCAAGTAATTGTACGAAATTTGATCAAAATCGTTCGAGCCGTTTTCAAGAAAATGAAATTGTTGTTAAAACTCCGTAGAAAAAACTTCCCTTAATTATTGAGTAATGTCAACCATTTCTTCATAGCTTCTATTCTGTATTATAAAATACCTAAATACGAGATTTCATTCATTTTTGCTCTACCGTTTAGGCTCTAGAGCCGCGAACAGACAGACCCACAGACTGACAGACGGCATTGCGAAAACCACTTTTTCGAAGTCAGGTACACCTAAAACGTATATTTCCATCAAAATCTTGAGATCGAATTTTTTCGCGATTACAATAGTTTCTCAATATATATGAGAAAGTAAAAATGTAAATGTATTTTGACCTTTTCATATTTTACTGATATACACCTTTTTTTACTAATTATAATTAATTTTAAAACAATTTGAGGATATATTAAGACAAAGACCAAGAAAAAATCAACGGAGTTAAATACATTCAGCACGTAGCAGCAATAGTTTAGCAAAAAACTACATTCTAATACAGGCGACTCCCGAGATTCGACAGGAATGCCTTCCTGTAAACATGGTCGAATCTCGAATTGTCGTATGTCGAACGCCGTTTTTCCATATACAGGCGACTCCCGAGTCTCGATCGTTCGAGTCTCGATTAATTCGAGATTTCGATCCCGCCGATCGATAATATACGCGGAATTAACTTCGCGTAGTTATTGGTTCCGACTAAACGCGAGGTTTAGTTTTGGTGTAGACGTAGTTATATCTGCTCTAATTGTTTGAATTTGTGCTGATTTCACTTTTTTTCTGTTAATCTTTTATTTAAATTTATTTATTTTATTGATTTATTTAAAATTTATCACTTGACATGGCATCTAAAAGGAAATGTAATAGTGATAATCTAAGAGAATCAAATAAAAGAGGGCATAAGATTCATAGATATGAATTGAAATTAGATATGTTAAAGCGTGTTGAGAAAGGTGAAAGCCAAGCTGAAATCGCACTATCGTTGGGAATGTGTCCTTCAACTATTAGCACATATGTGAAACAGAAGGTGAAAATTCTAGAACATGTGATAAATTCACGTAATTTGATAACAACAATAAACAGTCCTAGGCGCGGTGTTGTGATTCCTAAAATGGAAAAACTTTTAAAACTTTGGGTAGATGATCAGTGTCAGAAAGCCATACTGAAATCGTACGATCGTTGGGAATGTGCCAACTATTAGCACTTATGTGAAACAGATGGAAAAAATTCTAGAACGTGATAAATTCAGGTAATTTGATAACAACAATAAACAGTTCCCCACCCAATAGCTCCTCCTCTTCCAACTTCTCAATTAATAAACCAAGTCCAGTAAGCGCAGTTGAAAAATATTTAAGGTATGAAAATATCTTTAATTTTATTGTTTCTTTATTCTTAATTTATTTTGTACATTTTTAATAACTTGTATATTAATTTCGCTGCGATAAATAGTTGAATGTATAGAAGATGTACGCAGTTATGTTATCCAGCTGTCTGTAAAGCATATTGCATACATCTATCTTTGAAGTTCGAAACACAAATTTATTTTTTCCTTTTTAGTACAAAAAATAAGTTATACATTTAAAATATTTATTATATAATTTATTCATAATTTAATATTGTTGTATTTACATATTAGTAATGTTATTTTATCTTTATAGAACGTGAGGGGAGACTTTCCGGAGATGCGGGAACGTATCCCCCAATTATAAGATGCAAGTATATGGAAAAACGGCGTTAGACACTCGAATATTCGAGATTCGAACACTTTTTCAGGAACGCATCCCCAACGAGACTCGGGAGTCGCCTGTACTTGCATGTTATAATCGGGGGATACGTTCCCGCATCTCGGGAAAAAGTCTCCCCTCACGTTCTATAAAGATAAAATAACATTACTGATATGTTAATACAACAATATTAAATTATGAATAAATTAAATAATAAATATTTTAAATGCATAACTTATTTTTTGCACTAAAAAGGAAAAATTAAATTTTTGTTTCGAATTGTTCCGGATCGCGCGAGTCGGACAACACACCTGCATACATCTATCTATACATACAACTATTTATCACAGCGAAATTAATATAAAAGTCATTAAAAAGCACAACATAACTTAAGAATTAAGAAACAAAAAATTAAAAATATTTCCATACCTTAAATCTTTTTCAGCTGCGCTTACTGGACTTGGTTTATTAATTGAGGTGTTGGATGATTTTAGTTGGAAGAAGAGGAGCTATTGGGTGGGGAACTGTTTATTGTTGTTATCAAATTACCTGAATTTATCACGTTCTAAAATTTTTTCCTTCTGTTTCACATAAGTGCTAATAGTTGAACGACACATTCCCAACGATCATGCGATTTCAGTATGGCTTTCACATTTCTCAACACGATTTAAAATTTCTAATTTCAATTCATAACTATGAGTCTTATGCACTCTTTTATTTGTTTCACTTACATTATCACTATTACATTTCCTTTTAGATGCCATGTCAAGTGATAAATTTATAAATAAATCAATAAAATAAATTAATTTAAATAAAAGATTAACAGAAAAAAGTGAAATCAGCACATATTCAAACAATTAGAGCAGATATAACTATGTCTACACTAAAACTAAACCTCGCGTGGCTGGTCGGGACCAATTACTCCGCGAAAATTACTCCGCATAAAGTAGTTCCCAATTTGATCGGCTGTGTCGAAATCTCGAATTTGTCGAATCTCGAACCGTCGTATCTCGGGAGTCGCCTGTATTATTAGATGATATAAAAGGCTAAATCTCTTGGTCATCATTTTTTGCGTAACGCTAAATATCTCAACATATCTCCGCCATTTCTTCAGCCAGTCCAGCCAAATCGGTAGGATTGCTATGAATACGTTCAAAAAGCTAATGCTAAAAAAAAATTTTTCAAAAAAGTCCCGGGTTCGACGCCAGGAGAATGTTTTACATTCCATATGAATCTCATATCTGGGCCCATAAGTTTACACGCTAAAATTTAATTTTTAACGTTTTCAGCTCTTTTGGAAAATAAAATTAGAAAGAATTGACCTACGACCTTCAAATTAGGACCATTTTAAATGAAAATAAACGGGCCGTTTCATTTTGTTCGTCTTTTCTCACCTAAAGATAAAATTTGAGCAAATTTTACGTTTAAATTCGCCGATGTAAGAAAAATCATTCATTTTCATCAATGATCGCCTTGAAAACGGGCATTGTTGTTTCAAGCCATATATATATATATACACACATACATACATATATATATATATATATATATATATATATATATATTTTCATTTACCTAAATTGGATGGATAAATGCGGTAAATTACGTATTTTGAAACATGCTAATGTTTGAAATAATTCGACGATGTTTTAACGTGCCTTCGGTGTCTTATTCAAGTCTTTCTGCATATTAAAGGTAGTTGCTTGCGCTGTGCCTTCGCATTATCTGAATATAACAGATATTATGAAAATAATTTTTTTCGTGCTGTTTATTTTTAATTCGCGTCAATCCAATTATAGGGTAACCAACCATTAACCAACGATTACATTGTTATCTAAATAAATGAGGTATATGCGCTGATTACGTGTGTATTGAAATCTCTATTGAGATTGTCCTTAACTGCTGTTTAGTGGAATTGAACTATTGATTGTGATTACTTACGAAATATTGCTTTTCACATAGACAGCTGTATATAGCCATAACTAGAACACGTGACAAACATAATTTGAAATTTTGGGTTAAGGATAAAGATAATCAAGGGCAATTGCTGTTAAACGAAAGAGTATTTACAAGGAACGTCATTATAAGAGAGCTACTTAATAGCTAAAATAATATTACTGAGGTATAAGACTGTTTTCCTCTTAATTTTTTAAAACTATTCATTTGTTTTCATTTGTAGCCCTTTCCAATCTTATTCAAATATTATAATTTTATCATTTGTTTGCTGGTTTTATTTTTATATTGTTTGTTTACAAAGGCCGTTTTAAACGGGCTCATTCGTCTAGTCATATTAATAAAAGCCTTCGCAAACGTTGTGTGTAATGCTTTTTGAAGCTTAATATCTCGCAAAATACTGAACCGAATTTGATGAAATTTCAGGATAGCATTACGATATAATAAAAAAACGTTTTAATCTATCGGTAATATATATATGTGTGTGTGTGTGTGTGTATAAAATCATTACATGAAGAAAACTGCGGAAAATAGTAGTATATGGAGAACCAAGTTTAACCTAGAATAATCACGGACCTGTCAACGGACAGACTACCTTTGATGATGATGATATATAAAAGCCTTATTCTGTCCCTTTGTCCTTTTGCCACTCCCTCTGTCACGCTCTGAAAAACAGAAATATTCCTTGCAAGAGGGGGGACTAAGGTCAATTTTTTGAAGTACATTAGATACTCGCGGCGAGGGCTTCGAACCTTCGCTCAATTTTATTTCAGAATAATCGATCATCCCCGTCATTTTTGGCGGGCACTTATACAAGTACAATCATAATAATGAAAGATTTTTTTGAACTACGTAAACAAATGCCAGTCATAGATTCGTGCAAAGTTTCTCTGAAGTGATCAGCGCATTAACTATTTTAACGAATGTCGGTTAAATATAACCAATAATCGGTGAATTATAACTGATGGCGGCTAATGCGCAATTGAAATGCACATCTAGATTTTACCTCGATCATAATGAATAATATGAGATTTTTTAATTTTTAAAATATTTTTTTAAACTTAAGGGTTATTAATACTTTAATAAATAAACGATAGCGTAAGATAATTTTCGTTTACAATAAATTTTTTTTTAATGTGCTGTTTTTAATTAAAAAATACAATGAATTACGAATTTGTATAATCATATGCAATTCTTTTTGAGTTAAAATAGATATAATGTTGAAAATTTCGAGGTTGATGGTTTCATCGCCTAAAATGAAAATGTATGAAATATTTTCCAGAAAGTTTAATAGTAATCTATTTGTATTTATGGTAATAGCAAAATAAAAATATTTGAAATTATTCCATCGAATAGATGAAGAATAAAACACACCGGTGATAGAAACTGAATACTTGTTATTTGAATTGCGCAGAAAGCAGTAGGTTTCCGTATCCGAAACATTGTATAGGAAACGAACAAATTTCCAGGGGTATCTGAATGCTAGCAACAATTCTAGATATTTGAATGTTTATTTCCTGCTTCACTATTTTTTTAATTCTTCGAAATTTGTCATCGAATGGTACTATTTTCGTTTCTTCACAGATAGGTTGCTAAAACGCTATGATAAAGCAAAATCAAACGGCTGTCGGAAAGAAATTGACAAACCTTTTGACTTCTGTCCTAAAAGGAATTGGCCGAATTTGTTCCAATACAAAAGCAAAAGACGGGGTTAAACCTCTTTCATTTTTTTCATGCGTCCCTCGAAAAATGTTTCCTAAAATTCCACCGTTACCCGATAACGACTTCTGGTGTCTTTCCTTTTCTCTTCAATCCGTCCCGAAAGCTCTCTATTCGAAAACCCACGCCTCAGAGCTCCATAATAACCCTGTCTAGCTTCATCAAAAGGGCGGCAAGATGGGGGAAAGGGAGAAAGCGTGGCCGCGCGTGCGTATGTGAGGGGGTGGAGAGGGTGGGAAGGAGCGTGTTCGAGGCGTCCGATCGATATATCGACCGGACGCCTTTCGCGCTATCCATCCCTCTAGCGGACAGCGGAGGAGGCGAAGTAACGGACGCCTCGAACAGGAGAACATAGTTTCCTAGGAGGTGTGCCTTTGGACTCGGATGCATTGCCGCTCGACACTGTTGTTCTGTCCCCTTCTCCCCTGCCTTCCCCCCCCCCTGCCATCCCCCCCTCCCCCGCCTTCCCCCTGTCCCTCGCAGCCGCTAAAAATCAATGCACTATCTGCTCTCCCCCTCCCTGGCGGACCTCATAACCCCCCACCTCTCTGCTAGCCGTGTTGTGCTAGGATGTGTGACGCTCCTGCCTCTAACCATGTGGGCACGGTAGACGTACCATGCGGAATGGATAGCTGCCTTTGTATTGTGTAGCGAGGGGAAAAATGGGGTGAAGGACGAATAATTACCAGCGCCGAGGATCCGATATTATCCGCTGAATGTGACTTTTTCCTATCTAGAATGCGAGTTGAGAATTTTTTTTAACGCTCTCATTCTGACATATTTTTTGCTTTTTTCTTCTCGACATAACTTATCTGAGTTTATCGTTGTAATTGATTGACTTAATTACTATGACTAAATTGCAAGGGAATAACATTTTTATCCTACCGTTGCTTGGATGTGTTGTTGTTATGAAAACATTTCTCCTTATTATCAAGAAATGATGGGATAATAAGCACAGTTAAGCATTGTATGGAGAAATATTATTACCGTTAGAACTACTAACTCCCGCTTGTAATGCATGCGAGCCGAATTTGAGGTAACTGTTTGCTAAATAACTGTCACATTAAGTACATTTATCGAGAGGGAATCGTGTTGCGTAGTTTTTCGTTCTTATTATTTTGATTTCTATTTAAAACTATTATTATTCGTTTGAAATTAACATCTATCGTTTAAAAGATGATTTACCATACCCGGATAAAGGAACAAGTATTTTATATATGTACATACCTCCCAGAAAGCGTTGCAAAATTGCATGCGTAGTGAAATACTGTTCAGCCGTCCTCAATGGTGAATGATTGAAATAGAACATGAAGCGGTTACTTAGTGATTAAAATGGCTTATTAGTTTATAAAAATATATGGAAAGATCCGCTAGCTTTATGATAAATTTAACATTGTGTATCATCCTTCATAATAATTTTATTTGCATTTAGTTAATGACCTAATTTAAGAAAAATTTTAAGGTGAAATTGTAAACTGAAGAGTATTTCTTGGACGTCATTCAAAAACATATTTTATACAGCCACATTAAATTATTAAGAAAGGAATCAAGGAATTCCCGAGCATATCCTATAACCCTACAAAATTGATCTTTATCAAGAAACGCGGCTGTTAAGCGCGGTGTAAATGGCGGAATTTCGCGGTAACTTATCTAATTTCTCGTTTTAATAAAATCACTGCAAGTTGTTTTAGAAAACTTAATCCGTATGAAGATTTATCGACTTCCTAATCGTTCTGCGACATTTTTGATCTTTGATTACTCGCTTTTCAAATATCTGCCCGTGTGTGCTACCCCCTCCTTTCCTCGCTCCCTCTCTTCCTTCACCCCGCGTCGCTCACCTTGTAACTCGCTGCGGTTACTTCTCCAGCTTTCGGCCGAAATATGCAATTAATATTTTATCCCATAAATTTCCCCCACCTGCCTCCTTTCCCTGGCATTGATGTAGGATGCTTTGCTGGTTTCCGTCGGTACTTCGATTCCCGGAAGAGGAATTATTCCGCATGGCGCCAGCATGCCCGGGAAAGTGAGGCGACGGTGGCGCAGCGCTCGGAAGTTTGTCGAGCTAACCGCACGCGCTTCATTCATCCTCTGTTAACTTCGCCCCACCCCTCTTCCCATCCTCCCCCTCCTTTTCCTCCTCCCTCCTCTCCCTCCCCCCTTTCTAAAAAACGAAAACCTACGAATGTTAGTTTTAGAGAGGAGAGGCGCAATTCGAAATGACATAAGTCATTCACAGAAATTATTTATTTTTTATAAAAATCAATTGACTAATATTTTCACTCAAATTGTGTAACTAAAGTCGGTTTTAGATATATGTACATTTGTTTTTGTACAGATATGTGATTCATTAGTATTAACTTCATTAATATATTACAGGATACCTCGATTAATGAATACATTTCTTCCCCGAATTCTTTCGTGGAAAGCTGTTGAAATTTTTTTCCCGAAATTGGATCACTAAACATTTCTCTTTCCTCAAGGGGGGTAAATTCAGAAATCATTTCCTGAATCGCTTCACCTATAATTTGCAACTGCTTCTCTCAGAGTTCATAATATTTGTCTAAAGTACAAATACAGTATGCGTCCTAAAAGCATTGAACTAAAAACGCGAAATTGTTTTGTTCAACCATTTATTTCACCTACTTACTATGTCTGTTCTAATTTCTTCAAACAAACCATTTCACTATCCTTATTCTCTCTTCGAGTTTTTCGATTCCCGTTTAAGATAATTAATCTAGTGTATGTGTAACATCTTTCATAGTAGAAAACAATCGCCTTCCTCAATAGACCTCATTCTATATCTTAAAGGAAAGATTGAGTCATTCATTGTGACGTTCACGATTCAGTTTAGCCTATTCTGATCGTGCGAAAATTACTTTGCTTCAATATTGTTCATTTTGATACTGTTTATCAACCTTTATATACCGTCCTCGAGTTATATATCAATATGAACTAATTTCTCTAGATGTCTGGTAGCTTCCAACTTTAGGACTGCGAATTCGGTACTTTAAAAAGGACGGAACATATCCTCCAAACATCGCTAGAAGTAAATGATACTCTTAACAACTGCTTATCCTCTTTCCCTAGGTTACTCTACCCCTGGACAAAAAATTTTTCTTTCACGATATCTTCTTCCGTTTAACCGGACTGATAAACCATTCTACTGTTAACACAAAACGCGCGTGTATAATCACAGCGAGAGAGCTAACTCAATATTTGGAACGTAAACTAATGGCACTAAAGTAAAATTTAATGAAATTTCGTGTTGGTAATCAAAACCACCATCCATGGAAATTATCCTATACAGCTTAATATTTTTACTTTCTCCATACGTAGTAATGGGAAAGCATTGTGGTCACGAAAAAATCGACTTCGAGATTTCAACGGAAATACACGTTTTGAGGTCCCTAGAACACGTTTAGACTATTTTCGGAATGATGTCTGTATGTGCAGATGTGTGTGTGTCTCTCTGTATGAGATTGTGGGCGCTCTAACTCAAAAATTACTTGCGATATCGTTACTAAATATATATACACTTTAGCATGGGCACAAAGAACTGATTAGTTTTTGGACAATAACGGTTAACCGGAAGTCGAGGTTTATTCGAAACCCGATTCGGCTTTTGCGATATTTATCCGATAGTACCTCATTATTGTATACCTACATTGCCCATTACAAAAAATTTAGAAAATATTATTTCCTACATCTTTTATTTCAAACAATTTTCCATAGCAGTTATTGTTTAGGAATTATTTATAAATAATCGGTTTTTTCGGTTTCCGTCAAATATCTCCGTAAAAACGTCGTCATTGGTGATCTTCGTGAGGACCAAAGTTGTAGAGAATAACATTTTTTCCAAGTTTTGTTTGAAACAAATTTTCGTAGAACCATCCATTTCGGAGATATTCAACTTTTTCGTAATATCCTGTATACAGCGCCACAACCACGTAGCGGAGAATTCTGTAAACATATTCAAAATATACCTAATTTACGGGAATAAGGACGACTGTATTCTTTTACGATACGAAATAATAATTCATAATAATTAAAATATCTGTCCCCCAAATATGGAGAAAGTCATGTTGGCCACATCAGATTTTTTCTAATAGTATTTCAAAATCATTTGAGAAATTTTCTCAGTTGCCTATTGTAAAATACGACTATTGATTTCGCTTACGCTTTGAATTTTCTTTCGCACGTGTAACCCCATAACCAGAGGCTCTTAAATTCCGATGACGCGTTGCCTCTAAAAGACAAATTTTCCAAATAATTAGGATTGTTCGCTCGTTGCGAAACTTTCCTCCCTCACACCAGCTGGAAGGAACTTCTCGCTTCAGCAAAAACAATAAAAAAAGAAAGCCATCAAGCGAGACAGACTCCGGATGTTTTTCCTTTTTCTGACGACGATTCTTCGTCCCATTCAGTTTTCGGCGAATATCGCTCGCAGACGTCACACCCCTTTTTCCCTTGAGCCACTCAGAACTAATACGGTGATATGCAGGACGGATCAAGGGGGAAAAGAAGCGTGAACTGCCCTGCAGTCATTTCCCTTGCCGTCACGGCACACGAGATACGACATGGGAAAATAGGAGGTTCGATTGGGCCAGGTTCCACCGGAAGATGGCCCTAGCGGCGGTTTTCCTGTCGCCTCTCTCTATCTCTCTCGCTTCAAAACAAACTTTTCCCGCCGTTCTCTCTTCCGTTATTCCCTTTCCATTTCCACCACTCTCCCTCCTCCACCGCGGGGGGTTTTTGCGAGTCGATCGGGTTTCCCCTGGTGGGGGGGAGTCGTGATTCCCAGTAAAACATTCCGCCTCGTTTCTGTTCTCCTGATCGCGCTACCGTGAAACAGTCGATGGACGGTGTCTGACCTTTTCTCGCTGGTCGATCGCTTGAGGACTTTACGAGAGAGAGGAAATAGGGGAGAAAGAGATAGAGAAAAAAAGATAGAGGAAAAGAGGATGGCGGTAAAAGATAAGAGACCATTCTCCTCCGTGCAATGGATGTCGAAAGTAATTTGGAACGGCGTTATTATTTTTTGTCCAGTGCTTTTTTGTTTCATTATTTCGCGCGAGAAGTCGGAGGTTGCGTGAACTAGGAAAAAGTGCGAGGAAAATAATCGCTCATGTATCGTACGTGAAGGTGCGTAGTTACAGGAGAATGACGTGATCCGTGCTTGCGTTTGACTTTTGCCTCTTCTGATGGCCAATATTTTGGCCACTGGGAAACTACTGCGATAAAAACGTAAAATACATTGCGTTGACCTAGTTATAGCAAAGAAATTTCTTGTATCAATCGAAATATCCAGTAATATCTTGTATTAAGTGAAGGAATGGTTTTCACGAAAACCGTATGTAATGATAATAACATAGAGACAATTTTTCGATGACTTGGAAAGTCGTAGTGAATGATAAATTAATCCTCTCATAATTTTTGTTTGTAATACATAATTTAAAAGGAATATAATATAGATCAAAATGATTATTTTTCTGGAAAAGTTTTGTTAAGACTTGGAAGAGCTTAACCTGCTCAGTGTTAATTACTAGTTTCTTTCTAATATTGAAAAGAGCTATTTCTTAATATATATTTTGGAAATTTTTAAAATTTCAATTCCTGCCTCCAGCGATGAAAGGAAGTGTAGTTCACTGACCATTTTATTGTAATTTTGAAAAAAAAAGAATCTCACATATTGAAGTAAACGGGTCATTGAATTGATTGTTGGAAACGGAAGGTTAGCTTTTTTCCGTTATTTCATTGATTAACCTTACGAAAACACGACTTTGGAAATGAATTTAAAATATCTTGGACATTTTTTGTACTACAATGGCGAGGCATTTTTCGTAAATTATTGGACTGTTATGTACGTTTAAACGTAATTAATATGGATATTAATATAATTAAAACAGTTGTCGATATTTTTAATTTTGTTTTTTAGATTAGTTATAGGTACTTTGTATATCATTTTCATGTCCAAGGGCATTATGGTTGATCTAATAAGGGATTCTTAATGCTTCCGCCTTAGGGAGCCAGCTTTGAAATTGCATTATTTATTCGAAGGCGTCAATGAACTGTAATTCTAGTTAAAATAAACCAGATAATGCGAACATCTTCCGGAGAATGCTTTTGCTACAGAAGCAGAGGACTCTTGGCAAACTGAAAGGTCAATAAGGAGAAAGGATAATAGACCCCCCTCTCTCTCTCTCTCTTAAATAAACCGTTTTCGAAGGGAATGGAAAATTACGAAATGTTTTGGGAACACCGTAGGTGGAAATATGAGAGGTCTTCCGTTACGCTTAATCAGATTATTCTCCGCGAGGAGTTGGAATCCATTTCAGCAGAGCAAGCGGAATGTGCAGTCTTTTGTTATTGTAGCGCTGTAAAGCTCTTGGGATATCTCCCATTTTAAGGGAGAGGTTTATGGATTACAAACACTGAATTTATTCTTCTCACGGCATTGCCTCCACAAATGCTACCAGTCGTCATATACGCATGGCACTCATTAAAAAAGTAATTACGCTATCGTATAAGGCATTTAAAAATAAATATCCCATTAATTATAGGAAATATTGGTGGAATTCAATTAGTTTAAAGCATTTTCTGTTAAGGTTTAAGTTACCTGTGTAAACGCTAAAACGATTCAAGTTATTGACATTTTCTCGATGCCAGAGTGAAATGAATTACTCAAATTATTCCGAAAGACATCCACCTTGATTTCTATGTTCGATTGGTAACTCAAATATGCTACAGAAAGAATCAAAGTTAAAAAGTCTCCAAAGAGTTGCAAGGATTTTTCGAGAATTTCTTACGTCCATTTTTCCTTAAATCTGTATTAAGCTTCACAAAACCATTTATAATGGAATGTTAAATGCTTCTCTCAAGTGGCATATTTTCACTTTAAAAATGCGACAGTTTTTAGACTGACGACGCTCAATAATCCAAAAAATTTAGAGTTGTTTAATTAAATAACACATTTACTTGGTCGGCATCGTTTCTATAAATTAAATTTGTTCACACTCGTAAAATATTAACCAATATCTTATTTAAATCAGTTTACCAGTCTTTAAAGACATCCTCAGTACGGATAAAATTGACTTGTCCAGATTTATTCTTTTGCATCTTAATAAATATCTGTCCGTTGAAACGAAATTTAAAGTTTTTTCTGAGGGAAAGGAAAAGATTTGAAAGATTAGATGAACAATTTTTAATTTTCGCTCGGAATTTCAAAGTATATACTTTATCTCATTTCCTTTCTAGTGCAAAGTAATTACATTCTTGTAATTCATCTTTTCTACTTAAGATTTTCTAGGAGCTGCATATGCATACTTAACATGTGTCAGGTGTTTCTCGTAAATAGCGGTTTTATCCGTGCTCCGGTCTTACCTTGTTCCAGGTCGATATTTATGCGCAAAAGTAAAGAATAATTCACGTTAAAGTAATGCTCAAGGAGTATTAAACTCCAATTGCAAAGGGAGAAATATATGGTTTCAAAACGAGATAGTTTTGAAATATAAATTTATTTGTATGAAATATCACAGAAATCTTCATGAAAGCTTGGCGGACCGCATAAAATTTTCTCGCGGGCCGGATGCGGGATTTCCGGGCATCAGTAATAAATATTTACTCGTTATTAAACTACATATTCGAGGCTTAATTTTTATTGTATTTTTTAAGAATCGGTTATCCAGCAAAGACGCAAGTCATTCATTCGATGCACAATGGTCATTAAGTTTTCACTGCTGTATAAAATGCAGAAATTATATCTGATGGCTTTTCTTATGGCTATTACTATCATGGAGAGCCGATACGTAATTATTTTTTGCCTTTAAAAGAAATACGTCACGTTAAAGAATACGTTTACTTCATCTCACATTGATGAATGTATTGGAGGCATTTGTCACAGAGAATGGAATAGCAAAACGACATTTCCCTATAAGGTAATTTATGTAAAAAAAATTAACCTTATAAAGTACCAGCGATAAGCCCAAGGCCATGGAAAATTAATAGGACTACGGAATGCGGTGGCATAATTCGAAAAGGTCCAATAGCTACTCGGAAGATTAGGTACAAGTCGCTCAATCACACAGAGCATTATCAAGAGCATCTTCGACTTCGTGGAATTATTGTGACGCAATAATTCTCTCTCATCCGAAAGGATTTTTAAAAAAAGGTACTCCACGTGGATGTTTCTGGAGCAGTCAAGCACATCCGGCTTCCTTTGGATTTTCTCATCGTTCAAAACCCTTTCAATTCCATACGAGCGACTGCTGCTTGCTAATTCCACCATATCTTTTTCATCTGTGTGGGGGACGCTATTCCGCGAAGCCAGGTGTATGGAGCACTTTGTGATAAACTCCGCCAGGTGGCATTACAGACTGTTTATCATATCAGAGACTCGATCCGTTTGCATCAGAAGTCTTTTAATTAAGAGTTGGGGCATACCATCTGCATAAAATCTCTCTCGGCAGAATACGACGTCTCTATAAGGATGAAAATATGCGTACCAACAGGGTAGAAGAAGGAGGAGGATGTTTTTGAGATAGTTTCCGCTGACTAAATGACACTGATAAAATTTATGTATTGCCAAGTAATAGTTGAACTTAGATATTAATAACATATTGAATATACACTATACATAGTTGTTTTTCTGTTAAAACCAATATAAAAACATTGAATGTTTACTATATTTATACCCATTCTCAGAGGTGTTCGTTAAGCCATTAAAGCATTCGTAATGTCACCTTCAATAAAAAATTTGAAAATTCACACGTCTTCAATGTTCTTATATTTGGACTCCCTAAATATTTCCCACAGTTCATAGTCACATTATATTCTGAGACCTTTAGACGAATTTTTAAATAATTCATGTATACTTTAATTATAACCAGATTCCTTGTATGATACATGTACCTAATCTATAATGTATGAAATCCGATACCAGTTTTATTTTTTATGTTTCATCAATGCATGTGGATAATTTTCGATAGATATATTCTGTCAATAATGTTAATTTTACTTTGGTAATTTCACATATGAATATCGACTCCAATCTCAAGCGTCATGGTGAGGCAATGTTAGCCTCTTAATATGCAGGTGGATCGCATTTATAGCACCCGACGATAGGCACTTGTTTAAAATGCATACCCGGACCCGTCGGTGTTAGTCTAGTGTCATATTTTTCTCAGGAAGGCATGTGCCAGGAAGGCATGTGCCAGGAGGTAGATCGGGTCGCACACCGTAGTTCGTGAAGAAATAAATCATGCCACTTTATATTGCTGCTAAGCGGTGCATTCCCGGGAGAAAAAAATTTAGCGCCTTTGGGAGCCAAGTGTTGCTCCTCCTCCGTCTGCCCGCAGTTAAAAAAAAGGAAGATAACGTTAGGACAAAAAGGAGTTGCAGTAAATTTCATCGCAGATGCCGCAAAAGACTCTTGCAAGGAGAAAATTCATCTTCAGCCTAAAATTATTTTGAAAAAAATAAAAGAGTGGAAAAAGGATAAGCGTCTTTAGCCCTCTTCTCTCCTTGTTCGCATGCATCCCTCGCAATACGGTGTTTTCGCGTGCGTTTGATGGATATTTTATTTTGATTCGGCGCAGTCAGGAAATGGAATTTATCTTTTTTTACGAGGAAGATTCGAGACTTAATAGCTCCAATCGAGAGGAGGAATTACTTCTGCGGACGGTCACACAGGAGAGGCTGCTGTAGTGCCTATTCTAGGACGATAAGTTGTTTTTTTTTGGGGGGGACCGTGAGAAAAAGGAGGTCGCGTCAACTTTTTCCACAAATCAAAGGCCGTTTCGAAGAATGTTTCTCGATTGCGTTAGAAGACATTTATAGGACGGGAGTGTTTCGGTTTTCGTCACTTGTCCTGTATGAAAAGGATTTCATCGTACCTTCATCATCACAGCGCTCCAAGAAATTTCGTGGGAAGTTCTGAACCTCAAGTTCGTTAAGAAAATACGAAAGAAAATGGAATTAACTGGTTGAATTTGGTATGCATCGCTTTTATCGGATGATGATTCCAATACAGCCTATGCTTTATGTTGAATATTCTTGAAAGTAGATTTAAACATTCATTTTATAACGCTTAAAGTTGTTTCTTGAAATATTTTTCTGGCAATTGGACGATGAAGCGAAACGTAAACTACATTAATGCTATAGATCACACAAACTTCGGTTTGGAAGAAATTCAAGGGGCCGGATACGGTGGATGCTAGGCATCCTGACCCCCGAATAATGGGGGCTCAAGAAGTTCTCAATTATTCAAGTATCGAGTGTAAATTTTTCAAAACCTTATAATACAAATCCATTGCAAACTGATTTCCCACAAAGAAATACTCCGAAAAGTTATATAATTAAACTGAGGCTCCATAAATTGTTCGTTATTACTATAAATATTAATAAAGTGAGTGTGACTGAACCTTTGCAAAATGTGTATCTAAGGGGTAGCCGGACACGATGCCGAACGGACACGATGTCGAAAAGCGAAAAACACCACTTCCCATATGATATGTCCACAGCCTTTATGTCCACTGCCCTTATTTCCACAGTCTTTACGTCCACCGTTATATATGTCCACAGTCTTTATGTCCACAGCCTTTATGTCCACTCATATATGTCCACAACCTTTTTGTCCACTGCTTTTTTTCCACTTTTATATATGCCCACAGTGAATATGTCCACAGATTTTAAGAAGGAAACACAGTAGTCATTGGTATCAATCAACTAAGAATTTTATAACAATTACGAATAATAATCGAAAAAATGGAAATTGAAGGGGGAGGAAAAGGGGGGGGGGCGGAAGAAGTTCGAAGGAAACACAGTGGACGTTGGTATCAATCGACTAGGAATTTTATAGCAATTACGAATATGAAGCGAAAAAATGGAAATGGAAGGGGTAAATGGAGGGGGGAGGGAAAGGAGGGGTGGAAGAAATCCGAAGGAAACACGGTGGACACCTATATTTCCTGTACTTCATGAAGATTTCTGCCACCCACCCCCTTACTCCCGAGCCCCTCCATCGTAATATAAATTTGGCAATTTATTGCACAATCTTCAACTACCTATATGTTATTTCCAGTCGATAATCACCTATATTGCCTGTGCTTCATGAAGATTTCTTCCACCCTCCCCCCTACTCCCCCTCCCCTCACCTTTTCAATCTAGATTAGCTAATTTATTGCATAATCTTCAACTATATTTTATTTCCTGTCGATAGTCACCTATATTGCTTGTGCTTCATGAAGATTTCTTCCGCCCTCACCCTTACTCCCCCACTTCCGTAATCTAAATTTGGTAATGTATTGCATAATATTCAACTATATTTTATTTCCTGTCTGTAGACACCTATATTCCTTGTGATTCGTGAGGATTTCTCCCACCCTTCCTCCCTTACTCCCCATCCCCCCAACTTCGTAATCTAAATTTCCTAATTGATTGCATTTTACCATACCATTATACACATATCGAACGACCATTAACACTAACTTCAGTTCAGAATGCAACACGTTCAATTGCTTATATATCTGTTGGTTAACATATATATCCGTTCAATTTTTTATACTACTGCTGTTAGTATTTTCCGTTCAATCGTTTATATAGCTGGTGGAACAATTTACCCATTCGCTAATATTTATATCTGTATTGCCTTTATACTAGCGGTGGTGTTTTTCGGTTTTTCGGCATCGTGTCCGTTCGGCTTCGTGTCTTTCGGCATCGTGTCCGCGCACGAACTAATGCTGGAGTTTTTCCAAGTACAGCGGGTTCCGCTTATTAGAATCAAGTCGGGAAACGATTATTTGATTCAATTAACCGGCTGATTCGATTATGCGGAGGTTGAGTACTTTAGGCGCGTTAAATAAGAAAATGCTAAAATAGAGTTTAAACGTATGTACTTTAATTAATTATAAACACTATATCCAATATAAATATTATGTTGTTTTTAAATAATTTTCCAACGTCTTTGAATCAAATTGTCATTAATATGAGACACTGAGTCAATTTCCACCTTGTACAAGCGGCTGAACTCCTCTGGCCTTCCTCCTGGCTGGTAATGACTGCAATTCTTCGTCTTCTTCCTCTATATCTTCATCAACACTCGATTTGTTACTTAATATTTCAGCAACAATGTCATCTTCTGTTAATACAGGAGCTACAACGATGACATCATCGATTGAATTCCATCTATTCAGCTCTTCATCAACTTCCTCCGCATCATTTTCTGCTTCATTGTTTTATTCAAGCAGAAGAAAAGCAGCTTTTCTGAAGCAGTTAGCAATAGTTGTGGACGATGCTTGCTTCCAAGCCTTCTTCAGCATGTGAATGGCATCTAACACGTTAATCTTTTCGGAAATTTCAGAAGCGCTCTTTTCACTATTTTTCTCGTCAATAATTTCAATGATCATTTTTCTGATATGTCGTCGATAGAGGGTCTTAAGTGTTTGTATTATCCCTCGATCTAAAGGTTAAATGATCGATGTCGTATTTGCTGGAAGAAAAACCAGTTGGATGTTGTTCATTGGCACTCTTGGGTGAGCAGTACAATTGTCCAAAAGCAATGCAATCTTCCTTCTTTGAGCCACAAGTTTATTATCCCACTGTAGTCAAAACTCGGAGAAAATCTGGGTTGTCATACAAGCATTTCGATTGTTTTTGTATACAACTGGTAGTGATGCACCTCGAAAACAGCGTGGGATTTTTAATTTTCCTATAACTAGGAGATTCCTTTTATCAGTTTCACTCATATTACAGTTAACGAGAACTGTTACACGGTCTTTCTGTTTCTTTCCTCCAGAATTGGAAGTGTTTTTAAATGCTAAGGAGGAATCTGGCAACGCTTCGTAATAAAGGACCGTTTCATCTGTGTTATAGAGATCATCCGGTTTGTACTCTTTCAAAAGGTCGGGGAGAACTGACCCTTTCCACTCATCAGCTGGTTAGCATCTTGCTTCTCTCCCTGTAATTTTTTATGAACAATGTTATTCCTGTCCTATTTTGCCGACAGCTAATGGAAATTTCCATATTCTTAGGAAAAGTAAGAAATTATTCTTCGGGTTAATCCCAAGAAAGCCCTAAAACCCTATAGCCGGCCATTAGCACGTGATTCAATTAACCGAAATAAGTGATTCCAATAAGAGGAGAATTCTGAGTACTTTGGATACAAAATGGTTTCGGTTTTCATATTTTGATTCAATAAAGCGGCTGATTCAATTAACCAGTGATTCTATAAAGCGGAACCCACTGTATTATCCTGGGAACAGGAGGCTCGCTATGTTTAATTAACGATAATAATTTGTCGCAATGCATTTTCGTTTATTACATTAGCTGCCACTTTAGCTATAGCCTAGAAATCAACAAAAATTCGCTCATTCAGTCTTCGCTAAGTAATCTTGTCAACGTTATGTGCAACAGTAATGCAAACTTGACACTTTCGTGTAGCCACCCTTTTAGTGGAATCCAATCTCTCAGGGAATTATTCATTTGAAGTGTATGAAGCTTTACCTTAGCGGTCCTATTGCTCATCCAAGCGGAATTTTAATAACTTATTTAACTCTGCGTTGAAGCTTTCGCAATTTTTCTTTTTTTTAAGGAGCAAAAGCAGTCCTTCTCTGATGTCGGTTAAAGTTTTACAATGCAATGAATTCGCCTTTTTTTACTCCTCTTCCCATTCTTCCACAGACGTGATAGCAGTTTCTCTTTTCCTAAAAGCCTTTTGCTATGCATTTCATATTCGCGCACCGTTGTTTCACCAACTCTTTCCGCATAACAAGGCTGCCGGAGTGAACGTCATCTCCGATGTACATACGGCGTGAAAATACGTGCGAATATTTGCTTTGACGAATTCTTTTATTTCTCGGTAGTCACGGTGACAGCGATGTGGAAAGACGCGTCTACGTAGTTTCTTATGCTTTCAGGAGGTGTTTTGGAAGCGATTCGAGCGAAAATATCTCTTTAGTTTTCGATTCATCCGGTTTCGAGAGGGGAAAATTTTTGTAGTTTTCAAATTTGGACAGAAAAATAAATTCAAATTTGGACAGAAAAATAAATTCTGGGAGGTTAATAAATTGTCTGTGGGAATAAAAGAAGTAGTTCGTTAATAAAGGAAAATGCGAAAATAAGTGCCCGAAATCTTCAAAAAACTTAAATTTTTAGTTATCGGAATGTTTTTTTGCTTTCCTGTGACTTTTTCTGCGAGTTATTGGCGAAAAGTTTCAAAATTAGAGTGAAAGTCTATTTTTTTGAATTAATCTAGGGGAAAACTGCTCAAATTTACATTTATTTTTAATTTTACCTGAAAATATCATGAAAGAAGGTTTTTCCTGCTATCAACTGTACTTATTACTTTAATGATTGAAAATTCTCGTAAGATACAAGAAACTTTGTGATGAAAATTTTTTTTTAGTTTGCGAAAAAATCTTACTGCGATAGTCTTGATGAGATTATGTGTTGATGAAGTGCAAAGTTAAGGAGAACTAGTTTCTTTAATGTCGTTTATTTAAATGAACGAGAGAAGAATCGAAGTAGTCTTCAAAAGATGAGTTCTTTCCCCGATAAAGAGTCGCTGTGCAGTAATCCGAGTAGTTTTGATCGTAACATGCAGGTACATATGTAATTACGATTAGAAACGTAATGGATGTCAAAAAGGAATTAAGAGCAGTGAAATTAAATAAAAGTTGTCCTTTTCGTCATGCAGATAAATTGATTTCCTACTTCCGCCTCTGTAATTCGCAGTGGCTCGAAGGAGAATTCGCAAAGAAATGATATAAGAAATTTGTTTTGAGTTTACGATGACTATGGAGAAGCGAACTTCATGGACGTGTTGTATGGTGACGCTGCGCTGTAACTTCAAAGCCCGCTTTTATGCGAACATTAAAATACATGTATTGTACCTCGGTTCAAGGATATCGGGAGATAAATTTGCCTTATCCCGGATGCCATTAAAGCTAAGGCATTTTCCGATAATAACTAAGAAATTATATGATTCTGTAACGGCCGTAACGTCAGAGCTGACCGATGATAAAGGGTCATTCCGACCGAGTTTAGCGGCATTTATCATTTGTACGTGACCGAAAATTTCACGAGACGATTGAAAGCGATTTAAGGATTCATTGGAAATGTACGATCCGAGTTTTCCTCATGGAAGTTGAATATCGTAAATATTTTACGTCTATTCTTTGTAAACTTCGTAAAAAAAACAAAATTGCTATATAATGGCTGTTCGTTTTGATGAGCGGCTAATAAGTGGGATGTTGAATATTGGAGGGAATATTAGTAGCCGAAACTAAATAAACATTTTCTATTTATTATTAATATACTATATTATACTTTTTAATTTAAAAATTTTTGTTTAATATTTTATTTTTATTGATTTATGCGTATCAGTTTTTAGAATGACGCATTTGTTATTTTTATACGAAATGAGAAAGGAAATCGGTCTAATAACATTTTTATTTGAATGTCATCTCGCGCATGGAGAGTTTAGGAAAATAGACTGTACTTTTCCAGGGATAGTGGAGCAATAGCACAGAAACATTGACATGATAAGCTTGTAACGTTAGATAATTGTGAATGTATAAATAAACTGTTTTACATTGGTTTATTATCATAACTATTTGAAATAGTTATAGTATAGTCTATTTCATGTACCTGATGACGACTGTTTTCCGTTACAACAAAGGCTATTTTTACATTAAATCGGATTTAACAACATTTGGATGATTTTTAAATTTAATATTAATGTGTTTTGCTGCATCCATTAGTTTTGTTTGAATTGATTTTTTTTTGCTGCTCGTTGAATTTTAAGAGACAGTATCTATCGGCTTAGACTGCTAGATTAATAATAGTTATCTGAAAAATGAACAAAACCAGCCAAAAAATAACGAATGGACTTATGTCCATCGTTTTCAACTTTTAACATTAAATAAAATTTGTTTCGCTAATTTCACATTTTAACTATTTTATTTTTCTTATCGCTGTATAACATCGGTGAATTTATGCGGTTGAACCAGTAATTACCTCGATAATTTTTTCTATTGCATGACGTGTATTTCTCGAAGATTCCGATGGATGTGTCATCCATTGATTTAAAACGAATGATTTTGTAGATAAAGTTATCGTCTCATTCTACTTCAACGTCAGGTATATCTCCAAAAGAATGCTTGGTTATGAGGCATATTAGTTTAATAGTATTTAGGCTCTTTCCTATCCAAGCACCGATAGTAATTCCGTATTATGGATATGTCTCCATGAATTTATAACGGGCGGCCTGAATTCATCCTCCACTCTTCAGCTGCTAGGACCATTCTTCGCTCACTCCATCAATCGCGTTTTGGGCGTTCCAACAGGTCTTTTTATTGCTTGCTCCGTTTGAGCTGTTCTTCCTTTGTTGAACCAACATTCGGATTCAGTTCTGGACTTAGTTTCCTGCAATGCTGAAGTGTGCACAAATCAACATTGTTTGAGCGTAATTTCGTGATTGATAAGTTAAGACATACGTATCATCCTAATTTGCAATGGTCTATATGTTTTAATATTACCCACCCTTAACTTTACTTGGAAATTATAGAACATATCTGTGCATCTTTAGTTAAATTCTTCGATGAAAAATATTTTTGTTTTATTTAAAAAAAACTCCAAATTATCGATTTCTCTTAATTATATTGAACCTTATCTTTTACTACTAGGCCAATTACTTGGATTGAAAAAGTTAGTTTTTAAAATACGAGTAAATCGATATAATGTTACTTTTAATTAGATTTCTAACGGTTAATTAATGAATATTATAGATTATTTCTTTGTTGATTTTCTTGATTATCGCCATACATTGATATGCCAATGTAACGAAATTTCGTTTTAAATTTGGTATATTAATGAATAATTTTAAAATGTGTAATCTCCCGTCACCTCTCATCTTTAGCCTCGGCGTCTTTATTTGCTAATTTCTTCTCCCTGTCCATATATCGTATACTATGCTAGCTAGTTATTTTAAATCATCTGTCAGTTGTTCCTAGCAGGTTTACATTTTCTAGCTGACCGGTATGACTATTGCTTCCCTCCATTCTTATTGTATTTCATTACCTACTTAAAATTTTGCTTTCCGTCTCATAAAACCCCACTTGGACCGTGTATAGCGCATAAAAACGGATACATAAATATATTTCCTGTTTATTTGTACTTTAGCATTTGCATTTATATGAATCGCAACTAGAACATTAGTTTCATGAAGTTAACAGTTTAGAAGTAGGTATACATTTCAAAGCTTTGTTATGGGATTGTTTTTGTGTTCTTGGGAGGTGATTGTTTTTTTAACGATCGATATGTTCTTTAAGAGGTCGATCAAAATGTCTAATAAATGGAAACAGCTTGGAACAGACCGTAAAGTGGGATTATTCCGTTATTTTTGACGATGAGAAATTCTACTTGATCTTGCTCTAATGGCCACTGCTGCCATAATTTCATCATATCGCTCTGCTGTTTCATTCATGAACTTCCGCAATGATATAATGCCGTGCAGTTACGCGATTAATTTGCGTTTTATTTTGATCTCTAAATGTTTCTCTCTTTTCCATGAAAATTGTTGTTACGATGTGTAACTTACTTATTATATCATTGAACATTTTTATATCACCTCAGAAATGGGATTTTGCAGTTTGTACTGAATAAGTATTTGCACCAGTTTTGTAAGGCATTAAAAAATCATTATTTAATGAGTTTAACGAACCAAAATATCTCAAATTGGAGGTAAAAATCAGATTCTTAACTGTGAGAAATGCTGATTACCTACGTAACTCCAGCTTGTTGGCATGGATGCGGAAAATTATTCTATCGGAAAAATACATTTCTCATTCACTTCATTGCAAGGCAAGCTGTGACCGTCGCATTCGAATTTAGGTTGGCCATTAATGGGTAGGAATGTAATTTCCAGAGGAAAATTGCTTGCTGTAAAAACAATACGTGCCTATAAATCCGGAGGTCTCAGGTGATGTATAGCTAATGATTCCCACGATATTCGCTTTGAAATGTTTCTTTTTAAATACGATTCTTGTTCTGGCATTTATCAACTGAAAAATACATCGTCTATTTTATGGGAAATGAAATTTTTAATCAGCTGGATTTACATGTCGTTCTTTGTGAGTTATAAATGTACCAATATAAAGGTTTAGTTGGCGCTATATATTTTGCCATATTCATGTCATTAAAGTTTGGTAAGTTTTGTTCGCGCCTGTATAGCTTAAATTAAATTCTTTTTATTCTCCTATACTAAAAATATTTGTAGTGTATAAAAGATAAACATTATATTAAAACTATACAATATTTTAATATAAACTAATTGCTTTGTTATCTTTCGAAATTAAGCACCCTGAAACTTTCTTTGGAAATATGCATTTAACCAATACCTGGTGATGCTCTATTAAAAATTTTCATTATAAACTGTAGTTATATTTTCTTTACAATCTTGTAAAAAAAGCACTAAACAAATACCTACTGGAAAATGTATTTCTCCCAGATAAATTTTAAGCTGGGATGGAATTTTTAATAATATAATATATCAGTTGGTGTGAGAAGTCATGATTACTGCAGTTTCTTAGCACCGGTAAAATATTGGAGACTTCCTATTGTTGAGAGGGGAAGTGGATTGCCTAATTAGTTGCTCCAGTCAGCGGTGAAATATATTCGGGACTTATTGAACTGTGTTTAAATAAATTTAAGTCTTGGATGACTTCTTGTAAATATATAAAGTTGAAGGTAAATAATTAAGAAAGTATAAAAAAGCATTTGCGGGACTTTTTATTATTATACACTCACACACACACACTCACATATACATACACGTTCCTGGATGTCATCGACTCATTGAATGACTGTCTAGAAGCAGCTCTATTGCTACATGACAAATTCCGGGAAAGTATGTACCACGCGGAAATACGTATTAATATACCTAGTACCATTTTGTATGAACAAGAGGATATCTGTGCAATGTAAATTGCTCGAATTTTTCCCAAAGAGGCTGAAAACAGGATTAGAATTTGAAACAATCGATTCATATTCACGATAAATAATCATTAGTACCTTTCGACGCTGTATTAGCTTAAAACATACACTAAGTGTGCCAAACTCATTAAGCCCCACTGGGGCTCGGTTCAAGGACTAATATATATTAAAGATTTTACAATACCTTGAACATCCTGTAACGTATATTTAGTATTACTCACTACATCCAAGAAACATATAGGTATCGAGCAATGATCTTACAAATTGTGCTGAACTCAGAAAAAATGCCAAAAACTATTTTAATTACATTAAAATTATCGATATTTTCAGTAAAAATCATTGAATGAATTGTTACCTCAGCTTATTTCCGTACTTCACTCCACCTACTACCAATTTAATAATACCCACTGGAGTGAGGTTATCTCCAAAATAATCCCGGGCGCCAATTATTCGTAACTTTCACGATTAGATTCCCACAACTTGTACACGAATATGGATGTCGGCTTAACGTCGCAATTTACAACGCCTGCAAGACGCTAACCGAATTTTATAGACTGGATCCGCTAGGAAAAGAATTTAACCATGTTACATATGTACTTGGGTCGTTAGAGGAGTAATAAGCAAGATCATTCGCGGGCAGGTGGGCTTATCAACGCTTGTGTTAATTGAATGCATGGGTGGTGTTAAACGTTAATTCTCTTGTCTAATGTTGGAATAAATAAGACCTGCAGGAGTCACTGATACGACTCCTTTGCGAGGATGATCTATTTCTACCTAAGGAGAATTGCTCTCCCTTTTAGACGCGAAGGAGATCATGCGTATTCTTTCGGTTCCGGTGGCGTTGAATTCCGATTGCTCGTTCTTCATTTTTGGGACCACACGCGTCCAAGTTGGAGCGAAGACGTGCGTCCAAGGGCACGCCCAGCCAGATTGAGGCGTTAGCGATTCTCTATCTGTTACGAGGGATTACCGCCTGGCTTTATAGGTGACGCCACCGTTCTCTCAGCGGGAGGCGCTGATTCCTTTCGGTAAGCGAGATTCGTCCTCGCCAACGCAGGATTCCAGAGTCGGTTTAATCTCATTTGGCCGTCTAGGACTTATTTCAATCAATCCTTTCTTCCAATCTACCTTATCATGTTCTCTGTAGGGACCAATTTAGAGATTATGTAGCGAGTCGTCATTTCCTTTGAAAACGTCCAGATTCGTTCCGTGGAGTGTGTGTACCTTAAGGAATATATCGGGTTTGAAAGAGATTCTGGTTCATTGGAACGCTGAAAATTAAATCTCGCAGCGTACTACGTACCTATGCGAAGCATGTAATTGAGAGATTGTCAAATTACGTTCTGCGGTGGATTGAATCATGATCTGAATCGATAGATTTTGGTATTCAGTAGGATTAATCCAGTAATACTAAACTATTCCGTGCATTCCCTTCGTTGTAGGTACCTTCGAGTAATCTAAATTCTCAGCGAATCTTACTGAATCTGCTCAAGTCTTGGTATTAATTGAATTTCCGCATACCAGAATGCTTATCGTACGAGTTAAACGCAAATTTCTGGCGTATTGATTTTCTGAAATATTCTCCTGTTGCTATTCAATAAAATTTGATTTTTTCTGCTGCGTGTATTCGCCGGCAATCATCCAAAATTATTGAATCTAAAGAAACTAAAGTTTTAGGTTATGGTTAAAGCATAGCATCTGATTCGCCATCTTCCGCCCGTCCTTCTGTCTGTGTTTTAATAAAAACGCCGTATGTAGCTTTAAATGTAGTTATTCCTCACTAGTTCATTCATACAAGGACAAATATATATTAAAGACTTTACAATACCTTGAACATCTTGTAATGTATAGGTATTTAGTATCACTCACTACTGTTGTTATGCTACATTTAGCCTTGTTTAAATTTTTAAATCTCAACATCTTAATTTATTTAGTATATATTTTAATATCCCGAAAGCAAACTTGTTCACATTCGATTTGCAATATACGTGTATTACTGTGAATTATGTTCCGTTATACCGATTAAAATGTCTTTAGTGGAAATAGGATTTTTTAAAAAGTATAGGGACCTTTTGGGGCTAAGTATTTCTCCATGTAAGCTTTGAAATCAAAATAATGCCTTTTAAAGGAAATTTCAATATTTTTCCCTTGGGAATGCACAAAGAGATGGAACTCCTTTTACCTGAATTCAGCAAGATATAATGCAAATCGGAAGTGTAACTTGGTTTATGACGTTGTTAATGTCAGCCTCTGCTCTGTAAACGATATTATGGTCCCATAAAGGAGCATATACAATAAATCGGTTGGAGTTGACTCATCCGCATCTTTGCAACCAAATTGATTCATGCATTCATTGCAATATCGATCGATTGTTTTCGAGCCTTATTCATAACTGGAAATGTTTTATTATCCCACGTTTATATGTATTCATTTGTATATATTTAAGGAGAGTCAATACAAAATTTCATTGTAAGGCGCAGTGAAATTATATTTTAAAACGCGTAGCATAGAGACAAGAGGATGCCATGGTGGATGGGTGATAATATAGGTTCGAATATGTTTCATAATTAGTCCTAAAATAGTGCAGTTTCACAGCATAGCCATGAAAAAATTTAAAGCACGTAAAATCATTAATTGCCTTCCGTAATAATGTTTAACGATACGGGAGGACGTCAATTCTATTTTTTCATATTCTTGCCCATTAATTCCGATATTATATAAGTATTATCGTTGCTGCTAATTAAAAAAAAACGCCCTATATTTCTCCAACTGCCCTCCGTCCCTTTGCTGCTCCCTCTAAAGATTCCATTCTTGTTTCCGGTTCAACTCCCGATCTCACAAACACACACTCTCCCTCTCTCCCATTCCAGTTCTCACTTCCCACTCTAGCACCTTCTCCCACTCCAGCCTTGCACCCTCTCAAACTCTATCCCGCGCCATTACTTCCCCTCCCACTCGCATCTGTTCCTAAAGCTGCTGAAAATCGGCCGACGGCGTAATCCGGAGGTGACGTTTGCGCCTCACTGGGGATTACGGCAAGGAGAGAATTACGGCTTTCGGATGAACGAGGGAAGTGGAGTGGGAGGGACGAGGAATTTTTTTTTTTTTTTGGGCGTGGGAAGCTGAGATGGCGAGGCTGAGGATGGGATGGGGGATGGGGGATGGGGGGTAGGGGGAGAGAGATAAATCCTTGCTTGCGCCGTGGAACATCACTATATCGGTGTTTTTGTCACTTTTGTCGCACGCGCGGCACTCGTCAAACGTCACGTCACGTGTGAGTAATTTGTTTCGGTTCGTCGAGTCAGGAAATCTGATCCTTAATGGTGTTTTTTGTGTGTTTCCTCTCGTCCTTAAGGTTCTTCGTGAAATCGATACTGCATGCACGTGGGCGCCCGAATCATTAATAATTCATGCATCTGTGATGAATTGTGCTCGAGTGACGAGGCGCTGTACGGCAGGACGTATTATGCGTATCGTATGGAATGTCCGAGGAAATTATTTTTGCGTGATTACAGTTTCGTGCTCACTAAAGAGTAAATTAAAAAAAAAAATAATGAGAAGGATCGTTAAAAATTGCGGGCGTGTGAATATGTTTTTCATTAGAATTTTTATGCACTTAAAAAATATGTTTTCCGTCGATTTTGAAATTGAAAATCGAGCAAATCGGAATAGTGATAAATTATTCGCGGATATTATGAGTCTAAATTATTGGAAAATTATAATTTGTGTCTTCTCTCGTATATTAAAATGTGTATGCATAGTTTCGGAAACGCGAATACCATATGTGTATTTCTGTTATAATTATATTCCAAAAATGTTTCGTTTCCAAACGATCGCTTCTGTTGAACTCATGTATGGAAATGTCTCTTACGCCGGACATAATTCACCAGTTGTAATATTTTCCGCTCGATAAAAAGAAGATAGATTTCAGAACAAAATTTCCAATATATTTAGTTACACTTAAGTTATTGTCGACAACAAAAACCATTTCAGCATTTTAATGTGATAAAACCAAACGAGGTTCATTTGTAGCATAAACGCGCATCAAACATAACGTTGTTATATTATCTACGAGACTCGGGGACCAACAGAGAATCTACTGCACCACAATTATGGGCAATCACCGGGCGATAATTACATCCGATGCGTTAATGTTTGAGATTCAAGTAATCAAGTAACGCTCACAAATCCCAAACTACTACGAAAATCGCTTTAGAAAACGTATCCTGGTCTCAAAGTACCGTAAAACGGAGTGACATTGAACAATTTTGAAATTCAAACAGTTGTATCATTTTTATTAATTGATTATTGGGAGATCAAAAAATACTCGATACATTGCATAAGTTAGAACTATTGATCAACTATAAAATATTAATTTTTTCACATTTCGTTTCCTGAAAAAAAAAGAATGAAAAAGTGGTTGATCAAAGTTATACTCCGAGTGGGGTGACTTTGCTTCACCATGATTTTATTAGCAGTAATCAATGTTGCTCCTCATACAACTGCTTGAAAACGAATAATTTTTTTTCGTCATTCCGTTTTCTTGTTAACAACTTTTTAAAATTTTTAAATACTGGGGGTGACTTTGATCGGGTGATCGGGTTAACATACCTAACAATCTTCAAAGTGAAACACCTCTGTAAATGAAATTACGATCTCACTGAACTTGGCAGATAGAAATGCGCCTATATATCAGCGCTGCCACGTGGAAACAATCAAAACTATATCGCTATTCTTTTGTCAGCTATTACGCTTAATTGTAAATAAGGTGGGGTTGATCAAAGTCATCCCGAAATTCAAAAGTCACCCCACTTTACGGTATCCATCTTCTTCTTTTACTATTGTGATCGTTTTTTAATTGAAATACTCGTTATTAGTTGTAAAAAGTAATTTTGGCATAGGTTAAGGTCTTATATCGTCACAAAATAACATCCCATCATTGCTAAGACTTTCCATTGTTTTTCCTGCTAATATAGGATGCAGGGATAATGTTCACAACCATTTCTTCAAAAAGGTTCGTCTTATTGGTCGGAAACAACAATTTTCTTTTCGTTTTATTTCGTCATGACATATTACTAAACTTTAAGCTACATCCGATTCAGGTGCGAATTCAAATAGCCTTTCATCTAGTCATTGAAAAAAAATTTAGTGCTCCCAATCAGATATCTAGTATATCAAACTACTCACGCACTTTAGTAAGTTCCCTTTGACCTCGTGACATTTCCTCTTTAAGATATCGAGGATTATTGTAAGATTTGATTCGATCTTGATCTGGTATCGCGTGACTTATCTCGGAAACAATATTATGTATTCATCGAATGCGTTACAGCCGTCGATAATATTTCGGTGCACTAGCGCCTTTATCGGTAATCTCCAAGTTGCCGAGATTTGTGTTTTTCCGATAGATGTAGATGGGATATGACGTTGGTTGCATATTCTCTCGATCTCATAGAAAAATCTGAAAGACAGAGGTTTCCAAGTTCAGGCCTCATCGCTTCTCTGCCACTTCTCCATTTGCCCAAAGTACCGTTAGCAATGGAAATTTTTCATTAATCGTAACTTTTCGAAACTTTTTGAGATACCCCTAACGAATCGAGTTTCACAATAAGATGTTACAGATAAAATACGATACTAAATCATTAATTGAAGTAGGTATTACTTTACTTAAGTACTATTAATATGATATTTTTGGCTCAAGCTTTCTTCCAATCAAAACAAAAGTATTATTTTTGGTTCAGTTCCCGTTCGATTCTTTGCTTTTCTGGTGGAAAGTAAGAGCTAAAATTGGTGTGGTATAACACAGCACACGATCGCAAGGAGGAATGGAAATAATTCTCGAGAATCGAACCCGGGTCGATTTTGGAATTTTTTTTTTCGTAACTGGCTTCTACATTAAGAACCGAACATTCCTACCAAATGTAAATCTTCCAGCTACTCGGAAAGTTTGTTAAAAATAGCATTACAGAGTTCCGATTTCCCACTGACGACGTCGAAGTCTATTTTGTATATGTATTAGATTTACGCTAGGAGTTTACTGTTATAGCAACGGCTATTGTAATATCGTATGCCTGCCATCCACCAGTAAGGTGACTTGCAGGGTATTATATATGTAGATGTACTTCTGGGTCTTTCGAAGTTATATAAATATTAGTGATTTCTGTACAGTAACGTCAGGGAACCTTCTGTCAAGTTAAAGAGAAAAATTCTAGGGAAAATGTGCATTAATTAAAAATTGTAAAAGCAACTAATTTCAGAAGACAAGTGAGTGAAAATAAAGCTTCGTGATATTTTCAGATTAAAAAATTGTGATTTAAAAAAATTAAGCTAAGTAAAACCAAATAATTTTATTGGTATTGTTTATAGGAAATAACTTAAATAATAAATGGATTGTCATAGATCAATTATGAAGGTTATCCGTTATTATAAAGTAGTGACATATGTAACAATGCCTTAGTTTTTGCGTCAGTTGGACGGGTCATACACTCGTATACATAACATATCCAAGCGCCCTGGAGGACTACTCCACTGACTATTACGTGCTCACATTACTAATTGTGACATAGAACACAATTTATATATCTGTGAAAATTAATAATTAACCATAGTTAGTGTATTTTAGTATTGTGTGGAAGCTTAGAGCAAATATTAACACAAGTTGCAACGAAAGGAATTGTTGTTTTATTTCTATTGATAACTAAATTTTAAATAGTTAGATTTGGTATTTTATTTTAATATTTTATATAAAAACTATTTCATCTTCGTGTTCTAACTACGATTTTGTTACGCATTTTTCCTGCATAACAACGATTATTTATTCAACATTTAATGTAATTGTTATCTATTCTGTTGTCCATTTACGAAATATTAGGCTAAGGAATACACAAAGAAGTGTGCAGATAATGTTAAAAAATGTTTAATATATAATATGATAAAAATTTAGCATCGAAATATTTTAAAAAGTTTCCTTAAAAACTTTAGATCAGGAGTGCCCAACGCGTAGCTCGCGAGCCACGTGTGGCTCGCGCAACATTTTCAAGTTGCTCGCGATGACTATTAAAATTTTCTGCGTCGTTTAGTTATAAGCGCCGAACAGAGATGGCGCTTAGCTTACCTTTACCATAAACCAAATCTTATTGTATTTGTTTTCAATCCTCTCTACAAGATGTCGCTAATTAGCACAAAAAACGTGTAAAATCCATAGTTTGGTTATCTCCAGGAGCGGACTGGGCACTGGTAGAAGAGGAAAAATATCCTTTGTTGATAGAAACATTCCAATGAATGAACGCATGCTTTGGATCAACTTATTTATACGAAAGTCGTTTCTCAGCATTGAAAATAATAATACACTTTTAAATTGTTTGATAAAAATATTTTAGTATTATTTTGTCCGTCATATCTAGTCTCACACTTTTATTCTATACATAGCTATACGTAACCCATAGGTAACTCGCGAGACATGTTGAATCGTTAAAGTGACTCACGGTAGGCCAAAGGTTGGGCACGCCTGCTTTTGATGGATCAAAATATGTGATTACATTACAGTAGGAAATGTGATGAAGAAATCAAAAGTAGAATAGGTGAAATGAATCAAGTAATGAGGAAGGAACTGAGGTGGCAGCAGGGGCAATAACATAAGTAACCGAGGTGTGCATAACCGGAGGTTGAGATGGTATTAACACGTGATTAGAATGGATGAAACGAGATGATCAAAGAATATTTAAGTGAAAATGGAGAGATTAAGACAAGTTAAAATTTCAGTTTAGTAGGTGAGCTATTTATAAAATAAAAATTAGTAATTAAAGTTTAAAATATAAAAGTTAATTGTAAATTTTTTTAGTCATTACTTGTTGAGAAAATCAAATTGTTGTTAAAGTTGCCAAGAATAAACTAGCCTTATAGTTATTCATTTTTTGTAGGCATAAACTCAAGTAACTGTACGAAATTTGATCAAAATCGTTGGAGCCGTTTTTGAGAATACCAAATTGTTGTTAAACTTGCCTAGAATAAACTGCCCTTAATTAGTGGGCAATGTCAACTGTTTCTTCATAGCTTCTATTCTGCATAATAAAATGCCTAATTACGAGATTTCATTCATTTTCGCTGTACCGTTTAGAGCCTAGAGAAGACATTGCGAAAACCACGTTTTCAGACTCAGATACACCTAAAACGTACATTTCCATCAAAATATCGAGATCGAATTTTTTCGCGAATACAATACTTTCTCAATGTACGTGCTTCGTATAAGAGAAAGTAAAAGGCATCACACGCGAAGTCAATTTTACGCTTTTTAAAATTACAAATTAAGTCATTCGCTTTTCATAATATCGACGTTGATACTTAGCATGCTCGAAGATGACCCCATTTACCACAATTCGATATATTTTTGTCGCCTATGAGTCTTGGTCTTATTGGATTAAACGCCAAATGGAGCGTAATATGGACAAAGAGTTGGAATTTTGCCCAGTAACGCACCGAAAGAAGTAAAAGAAAAGTGGCGCGTGATAAATAACCTTGTAATGGTTCAGTTACACCTATCTCTTGCGGCCTATTTTTTGCTTTCCAATCGGTTGGACTTGAATTGTCCGTGCACGTCATGAAGCGAAGTTGAAAAATGGATCTATGTCAAGGTTGTTTCAAACGTGTTTTGTGTTTAAAAATTACTCATGTCTAATAATTTAATCAATAATTTTGCACGAGACGCCAAATCGTATCTCCTAAGAATTACAAAGAGTTTTGCAAATCGCCGATCTTGACGGATAAAGTTATAAAAAAAATGAAACGGCCTGTTTAGTAGAGTATTTTGAACAGGATAAAGGAAATATAGAAATCAAAGAATAACATCTATTCGTACTACATTTTTCAGATTTTTATCTTAAATGCTTCATTTTTTAAGAGAAAATTAATTTAAAAAACGGTTAGGTAAATACGCTCATTCTGGTCGGAACGTCAAAAACCACCAAAATCGCACTACTTTGTTAGTTAGTTATTAATTTATGTTCTTTTTCTGTTGAGGATCGTATACGGAAAATAGCATAGAAATATTATGAGCACACTAACTACGAGTACTTTCGGAGATTATTTTCCGTACGAAAATGTTTACGAGGAATGTTTTCGGAGGAATTTCCGTAAAACCGCCGAACAGCATGAAAAATCTTGCGCGATTGTTTTGCGAAATTGGCGAAAATTTTCCCTTCGTGACGAAAATCTGGTATCCATCCAGTTAAATAATCTCTTAGTCGTACAATGGACGTCTTGTGCAGTATTTTCTTTTCGAACCACAGTATGAATGGAGCGCATCTCTCTCTTTTACCCTTTCTCTCTCTTCCCCGATTCTCCTCACGACCAGACATTTTTTATTTCCTGCACCTTCGGTCTCCTATCGAACTCCTCCATCGCTACTCTCTTGCACGTGACCTCCCGTCCTCTCCCTCTTCTCTTGCTTAAAAAATAATAATGTCTCTACCTCCCTTATTTTTATCCCATTTCCATCCCTTCCACCTCTTCATTGTTCCATTCGTTCTTCTTTAGCTCGCGCGTGTGTGTGTGTGTGCAACTGGAGGCAGTTTACGTGATCGTGAGTAGAATTTCACCTCCACACCCTCCTACCCATTTCCCTCCAACCCCCCTCCCCCAACCCATCCCTCCACCCATCCTCACCTCCTCCTCCTCCCCCTCTTGCACGAATTCAAAAAAGCCTTGCGCTCTACGCGATTTCCCTTCACTTCCGCGATGTTTTTCGGTGAAGAGCGCCGTCGGATTCGGCGATAAACAAGACAGATTTTTTTCTTCGCTTTATCAAAAAGTCGTAGCCTGGAAAGTCCAAGACGGCCCTTTACCGAATAAAACTCTCTAATTGGATTTGTTGCTATCTTTAGGATGTTTTTTCAAAATTGTATTAATGCATCGGTTTTCATTTGTGCGCATAGGACTATCCTTTTTATCGAGGACCTTTTTCACCACTTGGTTTCGTCTTATAAATCTTTTCTGTGGCAAAAGCAATGTATATATATTTTTCAATCCAGAGAACTTATGCGTACTTTCACGCATGAACCATTTGGATAAGAAAACAGTGATTGTTTGAAATATTTCATACACTGATTATGGAAGAATAGCACAAACAAGCAATTAAAATTGCCTCAAAATTCTCTACTTCTCTGCCTTATCAAAATTGTTAAGACGGATGTTTGAGATGTTAAAAAATTTCCACAAACTTTCGGGGTGAACCATGAAAGACTTTTACACGAAATTGACAAATGCCCTATAATTTAATTCCCCTAAAGACCGCGTCTTTTCTTATATATGAATTTATTTTATTTATTCGGCGAGAATTCGAAGGATCTCATGGAAAACCTAGTCTACTCATCCAAAATAGCAGCAAAATTCTCATAGCCTGCATTAAAATTAAGAACTCTACAACGAATGAGCGGTGTTTATATAAAATGAAAAACATCCGAACACTTTGATAATTTTTTTAAGTTTTCGAAATTGCTTCAATCTTTGAATGACTTTAATTTTCGAATTGCTTTCATTTCTTAATCTCGCTGTGAATATCCCTCTTTCAGAAATGACGGTGATATAGAAAACCATCGCTATCCCTAATAAATATGCTTTTAAAAATGATGCCTTCCCCGCAAACCAAACCTTGTCTGCAGGTAGAGAATAAAACCCCAATATTCCATGCCCGAAGTGACGTTTGAACCCGCGGTCTTTGGATTTGACTACCTACCAGTCTAACCAGGATGGCAGACATTTTTTATCACTGAGTTATTTATGTATAAAAGGCAAATAGATTGTAAAAGATATATTAGTCAACCGTCTTGTACATAAACCCTTTTCTCGCAGTTGAAAATGGTTCTATGTCGTGAGCTCACCTGTCCGAGTAATCTGTATCCAAAATTAGCCGCTACCTCGGCCGCCGCTTCGTCCCCGCCATCAACCCTCGCAATCCACTCGTTGGTGAAATGGTAGGAAGATTCTCTTCCAGAATGTTGCTCCCATACCGGTTCGCTTGCTCCCGATAACACCCCGGAAGCCGCTAGAAGCACTACGGAAGCGAAACACGCAGCTGGCTCCATTGCTGTCTTCGATCTGTTCTGTCTGTATTGAAAAAGAAAGAATATGTGATTCGTCCATGTGTGTTCAAGCGGTATATTCTTTCGCTCTACAAATTTTTCCCTACATGAGATAGGAATGGTTACATGACATGTATTGCAATGCTTTTTATATTTTACAAGTGGTGTTTTTGAGAAATGTATGAAAATAATGCCAATGATGCCGTAATGTTATTCTAACGCGCTAAAATTATTGCATAATTGAAAAATGCACTTAATAAATTAAGTGTATCTGATGTGAGATACCTGTAAACATTATCGTTATAATCAATGAGGAATAAAATTAAAAAATCAACTTAAGCGGGATGGATTGAAGAAAACCTATTGTCAAACGGCGATAGGCTGTGGAGATTAAATGGAAATAATCATTCTTGATAACGGAAATATGGTTATTTGTAACTTTAAAATAAAATTAAAACTGTAACGATAATATATTTTAAATATCTGCTTAAGTATGCATTGATGAAGAATATAGCTATATTTAACGTTTTAAAATTAAGATAATTTTGTGTTAGTTATTGCTTCCAGGGTTCTACTTTATATTTTTCTATTTGTAGTAGTTTATCTCGACGTCCTTTGAACGTGAATAGAAGAAGAAGATAGAACTGGAAAAGTCGCTTCGAGTGAAAGTCAAACAAAATATAAAAAAAAGACCTCATGCGATATTCCCTCTTATATAAAAATGGACGTCGCCGTATCGAATCTATTTGTTACGGTAAATATCTAAAACGCAGATGCGTGCTTCGGATGTTCGCTTAAGAATACGCAAAACCTAATAATAAATTCGCGGTCTCTCGCAAATATCCGGATCGGCCGTATTTTCCGTGCGAGGCGGAAATCACGGAATAATGACGTAGACGTTCGACGTCGGATGGCGTATGGGAAAATGCTCCTCACCTCGCCAGTCGCTCTTCAGGTGTTTCCCTTAATTCCAGAGAGCGCTCCCTCTCGCGTCCGCCTGATTGTGCGTATCATGTCCAACTGATATCTCGCCGTGCCCTAGATCCTTATATACGTCCTGCGATTCTGCGCTTTTATATTCGCAGTCTGATTTTTTTTACCTTAAACACTCTTCCCTACGTTTCTCCTGCTCGTATGGAGGAAATGAGATTTTTTTTGCTTTTGATTTTAATTTCGCGCGTGTTATCTCTGAGAGCGCGACTCTTGATACGGAGAATCGAGTAAAATAAAGAGCGCCTCTCTCTTTCTTTCTTTCTCTCCATGTTTTCTGCCTCTTGTGTCATCCCATCGCTGATCCTCGTATCTTGGCAATACAAAAAGCTCGTCTTTATCTAGTTCCCGACGACAGCTGGTTTAACGGTTTCGGAGTTTCTCTCGTAAATATTGCTCTTTATTTCAGTAAAGGGAGTCTTTTTTTTCTTTTTTTAGATATTATGGCACGAGACTTATAAGAATTCTAACTGAAATGGGACATTTCTAATTATTCGCAACCGTTTGAAAACTAAACAAAAGCCGAGGGAATGAAGTGGCTGTAAGCGTGAGATCATTTTGAAGCCCTTTGTATTAATTTGTTTGGTTTAATATCTTCATTTTTATATCATAGCTTCACCTGCAATGTTGCTCATGGCTAATTGAAAGAATGTAGGTATCTCTCTAAGTGAAAATATGAATATTGCAGTCATAAAAGCGGTCGAAAATGTACGTTTCCGGAAATTTATCTAGAGATGTTCAATTAAACTTTAATACTAATTCGTCTCAACTAAATGGAAAAATCTAATTTTAAAAAGGTAGCGATTTTGCAAGACTTGCAAATCAGGAAAAGAACGTCCAGAAAATAAACGGAAACCCTTAATATGCCGTTGCAAGTCAAAGAGAAAGCTAGTCATGCCTCAATCTTTGCCATCTTGGTTTCTTATGTTAGGGGTATAGATGGCAACACCGGTATTTTATTTCAATTTCTGATTAATATTTACTTTGGTGACATATGTTCTCAAAGTAAGGAACGTATGACATTCACTTTCAAGTGATAGAGCTTTATCAAACGGGGATATGAAATAGCAGTCAAATCACGGCAATGGATACGTGTTGTTTTCAGCTCTTCTGATACCGTAAGCTTGAAGAAATAACAGAAAATTAAGGTTACATATTGTGCGTATTGTGTAACTCGCAGATATAGAAAATTGAAATGCTCTCTTGATATATACTGCATCAGCTAAAAAATTAACCATGATTGCTAAAGTTCGAGTTGCTTTGGCATTTGTCTAGATAGCAAATCCACAGAAATTGCTGGCATTTCATGTTATGCATTCATTTTTAATATCCGTATCAACTGAGCTTTAAGGTAAACATATTCGAAATTAAAAAGTGGTTTATCAAGTTTAGAGTCAATATAATCCTTTTAAATCAGGAAATAGTTAAGGAAAAAGCACTAACTCACACGCAAATAAGTTTTAGCAATAACCTTTCGCTCACAGACTAATAAATAATATGAAAAATTCTCTGACTAAAATATACTCATTCACGTCGTTCGAATATTTGCATGTGAAATTAAGAGTTATAAAATCGATATTTTCATTTATTTGAAATTTCAATTTCTGTTTTCACTCCCTGGATTTAGTAATTAAAATTGTTCAATATTCCATAACGAATTCGTCGTGAGATGTCGAACTAAAACTCTTAATGGTTCTTTTACGGAAAACAATATGATTTTTAGATACGGAAAATTATGTACACGAACTAAACGGACGTAACAATTTAGGGGCCTCCACCGAAGTAAAATTAATGGGGCCCTCATTCTCACATATAGTTAAGAAAAATTCTAGTTATAAAATTTCGACTTATCGGAATAATATATAATAAGTACGTAATAAAACTGTTTTGTATTAAGAAGTAGAGAAGCATGTCATGATTCATCTGAAAATTTGTTTAACGGATTATAAAATATTCTCGTATTAAATTGTTTTAACTATATAATCAAAATCTCGAGTAATGGATTGTCATCGAGATTAAAATATGAAAGACTTTGTTTCTGTAAAGGTGATTTTTAATCCTTATTGATCGTTACCGGGGTTATGTGCGATAGAAATCTTTAGAATACGCTAATTGAAACTGTGATAAAGAAAGACTGCCATAAGCAATTAAAGGAAATAAGGTACACTCATGAGCGAAGAAAACGATGCAAATATGCTTCTGTTACAAAACCTACATTTAATCGCAATATAACATCTTTAAAAAGCTGTTTTAACATATTATTTGAAATATATTAAATTTATGGATAGAAAGCAGACGGAAATAAAAGCCAAAGGCATTTGAAGCTTACCCGACAAATTTAATAAATTGAATTTACAGAAGAATAGATGACATCCGATTAAATGTTACGTTGATACTTAAGTATGAGAGAAAAAAACGTTTTCACTGCAGACCTCAAAAGACGAAACCGAAAGAAGCGCTCCCTTCTTGCTGACAACCAAGACAGTTCTTCGAAGAAAGAACACGTAAAAATGAAAACAGTAGAAATGAAAACGGAAATGCAGAAGGAGGGTAAAGAGGATCAATGAACTGTGGTCCGCGGAAACGATTCGAAGTTTTCGAAGTGAGGGAAAATTTTCGTTTACTCTGATACTCATGGACTTCCCCATTCATCTTCGCATAAAAGTGCTAAAATGTTCGAGAGGCGGAGGGGCTTTGAATCGGACTTAAGCATGCCGACCTTGTGCCGCGCACAGTTCTCATACCCGCTTGGTGCGGTCCTGCTTATGGGGAATCCTCAGGACTTGGATTTTCCGGTAGGGACTTGGGCTAGGCCTGCCACTTCGACGTTTGTCACTAACCGCCGCCTCCTTGACGGGAAAAATCCTAAGTATTTTTGTGGGGTACCAAAAATTTTGGGCCCCCGCGCACTGCGTGGTGCTGCGACCCTCAAGTTAGGCAACTGGAACGAAGTATTTTAACGTTTTAAAGCCCGAAAAAAACAGACGACGTTGGAGTGTTTTTGATAGGAGAATGTTACTAACAAGTAAGACCAGTGTTATTAAAAACGAAGAAATATCTGCAGCAATCTATCATACTGAAAAAACTCGCAGTATTTCCAATTATGTTTCAAATCCATTCCCAAACTCAAACGCTGAAATATAATTTAATATGTATAGTGGCTCGTAAGATCGAATCCTGTTTATCGTTGGAGTCTGCTCTGAGATTTTACGCAAAAATTCTGCGCACATATCCACAAACGCCCATAACTGTGCTCTATCATATTTTTTATCTTGTTATTTTATATTTTCAATAGAACCGTGATTCGGATATTTCATGCCCAATTTCGAAATTCATAAAATCATAACTGAAGATGCGCGATTTTGGGTCCAATTATTTCCTGTAATTTCTGTTGTTATTTGCGTAAATGACTTCATTGTACACCTTTAGCACGTTCATTTAGGTAAAACATTTGAACACCGCAACACAACTTTTCTATTTACAAAAATATTTTAATATTCGTCATTTCAGGTTCAGAGGAAAGTTATTATTACTGGACGCTTTATTTAAGTGAACATGCAATCTCACCCAATTCATATTTTAATATATCAGTAACGAAAATCTAAATTGAAATTATTATAATTCATTGAACGTTGTATTTAAAATAGAATATTGAAAAGAGTACAATGAAACGGTTACTGAATGCTGAATTATTTTTAATCGTTTCTTTGGGGACTCGAAACTATTAAGTATTAATTTGGACCACTATTCATAAATAAATAAATAATAAATAAATTGTGTCGAAAAGAAAATATGAAACCCAGTTTGTTCATTGATACTCCACGACGCATTAATGATAGTTGCACCGAAAAACTACGAATAAATGCTACTTTTGGTTTGTTTTAAAAATACGTTAAGATGTTAATATGCTACTAAGTAATAATTCTAGGATGTTCTCCAAATGTAAAGTATCCGTTGATAAACTATTCTGTCACCATTCTACGTTTGTAAACAGGAGGCTTATTTTAAATGACTTTCCATACTAAATATTAGTTTTCTCTGTATCATTTTATAATGATGCAGACGTAATTTTCAATATGTGGTTTCGTAAAAAATCGCTTTAACTAAAATTCAAAATAGGTATTTAAAAAAATTCTCGTTTAGTGGAATGGATGAGAGATTAACGCGTGTAACGATGTTAAAAAGAATTTTTTTTGCGAACTCCTCTGCCGCAGCTTAAAAAATTTGAATATGGAATTTTTATGTTTATATTCGAATTCACAAACCACAAAATAACGGAATTTTTTAATTAGGAGAGATATGGTTGTTCCGTATGGAACCGAACAATTAAACTCAATCGCGGTGGTTTCAAAATTTCATGTTTTTGGAACGCTTTAGTGTCACCGAAACAAAGCCCGTCTCCATAAAAAAATTCGAATTTCGAATAAAAAAGAGCTTTGCAAATAAAAAATCGTGGAATTATGGGTTATGCCATTTGTTTGCACGCAGTCATTATTTGGAATGGCAAAGTTAACCGAAATTGATTTTCGTGGGACTATACTTTCAAAATGCAGAAAATATAGGAAAAAAGATAAGATACATAAAACATTAGATAGCGTAAGAATATTTGCTACCAACCATATTAATTCTATTGCTTGAAGGTGAATGAAAACATCCAGCATATTTCCCATTCGATGCATGTAATATAGACTTACAAACATATCAAACAAATATCTCTCTATATTATAAGATCGTAATGGTCATCATGATGCGTAACTCCCTAACTTGGTGAATAACTCGATTATAAATAAACTTAGAAGCCTGAAATTTCTCACCATATCAGTGTTGATGAATCTTTACCTTATGACTAAAAAAATTTTGAAAAAGGTCACGGGTTTGACTCCAGAGGATGAATGTCGTTTCCCATAAGATAACATGTAAAAATCACTTTTTGTTTAGAAGGCTTTAATTCTTTTACTCTAAAATATCTTAAAATTAAGTTATCGACACGAAATTTGCGCTAAAACATGCCAAAATGAATGAGGATTCTTATTCTTACCGTAGAATACTGAATCTCATTCGAATTCGCTCATATTTTGAATTTATACTCGAGTTTTGGTATATTTTTTAACATTTCAATATTAAGATTCCATGGTTACCGTTATTGTTGTCCTCGGTAATTTCCGTGCATATGCACTTAAATAAATGCTTAAAGATCGAAAATAAGATTAAAACTTGCTCGAAATGACCGAAGACATGAATTTAATGCAAATAAATCGAACGCATTATTCATGTTATTTATATTTTTTATCTATACATATTATTGAAATTCTATTTCTGGTTGTCTCTCTCTTTAATCCTCTATTCCTCAGCCATTTTTAATCTCCTGGAATTTCAGCCCTCTAAGTTTATTTTTTATCGAGTTATTCAACTAATTTTCTTAATTTGTTATTAAAAACATACATCCCTTATAAAATATATTCATTAAACTCATATTGAAAACATATTCCCGTTAAACTAATCTAAATCCAATATGTACATGGTAGAAACGAAGAAACAGCGAGCAAAGGGGGAAGGGGGGGCTGGCGAGCGTCAGCGAGCACGGAGCTTGCCCTCTGTTATAAACGTAAAAATGGTAATCGGGGATTTTCATTTCCATCGTGATTTGAAAATAAATAGCTAATCGTTGAGAGAAAAAGAAAGAAAAGGGCTATGAAATCTCCTCATCCAGAGAAACAATCGAAAATATGGATGATTTAACTATAAGCGTCGACGTTATGTGACACAAAGAAACTTTCGTTTTCGAATTCGCGATTCATTGAAATGATTCCCTCCCATGAATCAGCCATTCACGAGTCAAATGAAATTAACGCATCGTGTCAGAAATGAATTCATTGTGAACCAATATCGCAATAAATGGCAAAAAATTCATTCTGATTACTATAGCAAATCGACTAACAGATTTTGGAAGAAAGATGAAGACTGGGAAAACGCAGGGTACTTATACATTACGCGCATACAAAAGATAATGTTTCATGAAAATATCGGTTAACCTTTCACGCGGATGTGTTTTTCTTAGATCAAAAGACTTTACCATAAGAGAAGGCGAGGAGGAAATTTTGCGTATGCAATACTGAAGTCTGCAAACGCGCACTAGAATAACACCACGTAAAACGATACGAGGCAAATGTAACGCGTTAATTTCCTTGGCGTAGCTCGAACAAATTGACTCGGTGGACAAGAAGAATGCGTCAACCGTCGAGTTATCGTTCCTAGTCACAGCGTGTCCTTGCAACAGGTAGGCGGACGCCATTCGCAAAGGACCAAACGACGAACTCGGTCTCACATATATACCAAAAGTAGACAAACACTGTGATTTCACTCCTCATATATATATATATATATATATATATATATATATATATATATATATATATATATCTAGGGCAGCTAGATGTTGAAGGAAACCCAGTGAGCACTTACCGGAAGGAAAGCCGCTGGGGTGTTGGAGAGACACATTTGTAGAAGTTATTGGAGCTTTCGGGATGATCCCTTCGTCAGCACAAGAGTTGTGTCTCTCTAGTGCTGACGGGTCATTCCGAAAGCTCCAATAACTTCTATAAATGTCTCTCCAACACTCCAGCGTCTCTCCTATGAAGCACTTAACGTCTCCGGAGTATTTTGCAAAAAGTAGCACACAAAGGATTCCCAAGTTTCAAGCGCAATCGACATGACATGACAAGATTCAGATTTGTACACCACGGAAAGTGAGTCATCTTACACTTCGATATGTATAAGAAATTAACATCTGCAAGCATTTATAGAGTAAACTGTGAGGAACAAATACCTCTTAAAGAGTCCCTGGAGAATGATGAACAAAGAAGGGATCCGGATGGAGTCAGTGTCTCCACTGTCCCTTTGCCATTCACTTCCTCGGCGACTAACTGTTTCCCCGCCTACTTCAGTCGGCCAAGAGAGTAGGAGAAGGAGGAGGGAGAAGTGGAGTGGGAAGGTGGAGGAGGTTGGAAGAGAGGATCACTAAGAGACTACCGTTTCACGCGGACACCTCAACCGTTACACTTGCTTCGATTTGTTACCCGACCTACTCCCCTCTGAGTGATGGGATCCTAATGTTGTCCTCTTGTTCCTTGCCCTCTCCTCATCGTTTATCCTTCTCTCTCTCTCTCTCTCTCTCTCTCTCTCTTTCTCTTTCTCTCGCTTTTCTCTCTATCTTCTTTTCTTTCTACGCCTCCATTTTAATCTCTCTCTCTGTTTTCCCCCAAGACCTCTTGCGCTGCTTTACATCCTTCTCCGTACTCTTCCCCACCACTTTTTATCACTTTGGCCAGAAGACCTTTCCCACGCTTTTGAATTCCATTTATTTACTTTCGTTCAGTCTCGTTCTTCATAAAAAATCTTCTTCGTTCGTTTGTTTTACAAACTACTTGTTGTTTTGTTTTACAAAATTAATTACTCTTTCGGGAAGGAAAGTTGTCTCGGGAATGCTCTTTGATTCCGTTTGCTTTTATTCGAGCTGAAAAAAACGCGTCCTTATTGTATCCTGGTGGTGGAAAAAGAGGTATGATATAAAGTTCTTTATTCTCAAATGGGAATCATTTCTGAACTTATTTGAAAGTTTCACGCGCGCAGACAAGTTCATGCTGTGACAAGTTTAATTTGCATTTAAATAATGCCCCTTTAAATGGTGCGTTAATGTAGAAAAAATTCCATGTTGTAAATGCCATACGATCGAATAAAAAGTTAATTTCCCTTAATTAAGACTGTATATTGATAGGTTATTTTTTAAGAGCTTCAGTTGAATAGGAGGATAAAAAATTTTCATTTTTATTCCTGAACATCCATTCAGTTAGATTTTTATTTTATTTTGTAAGGGATAATTATTACTATATAATGTTTAATTTGGCTTTTGATCCGTCAGTTATACTCAATTTCAACAGAATAAATCATATTGTAACATGGGTAATCATTAGCTATATAAAAATACCAAAAGTCTCCAAAGATTTCTTAGCGTCGTAAAATTGTAACATCTGAGTGTGTGATAGTGATTTAAAATATAGATTAGAGGAAAAGGAAACACAATTTATGGATTCTTATTTAGTTGTTTCCGTGAATGGATAATGTAATAGGGTGATTACGAGGAAGAATATTTTTCCTGTTGTCTTTGATTTTGAAAACGTATTTTCGCTGTTTGTTAATTTTTGCGTGAAAAATGGATTTGCGACGTGGCCATTTAAAAAAAACGCCAAAAAAGAAAATGCTAGTCTCAAATATATTTATGAGATCCATATTACCAGGGGACTTTCAGCAATATTTCAATTTCATATTTAACTGGCAATCTTTAGTACCTATCTGTGGCATATATATATATACCTAAATCTGGATTTTTATGGGAAAGGGCAACACTAACGCCTATCTTGAATTCCTTTACCAAAAAGTTGATTACATTGATTTTTCACATTTATTTTTATAAATTGGAAGGGAATACAATTATCTCTCAGGGTTACGATTTTGATGCGGAAATTCTGCTTTAGCCGAAAATAAAAATTTGATTTGTCCTTTATATCTTTATCACAATTGATTGAGTCGAATCGAGTTAATGAGCTAGTTAGTCTGGTCAAAAATTTGCTGCGAGTTCTTGATCTGATTCATAATATTTAGCCTGATAGGAAAAAGGGATAATGATGTTATCATAATACGATTTTTCACTCCGTTGTACTGATAATTATACTCTATTTATAGTAGTCCTTATTTCCTACTTTTTCGGATACCTCTGGATTGAATTAATTAAAGAAATTATTTAAAAACAATCATATCTTTTAAACAAATCGAATCTCTCAAAATGGAGACCAGGGTCCGATATCTTTTATTTTTCATTCTAAAATCAAAATACGAAAATGTCTGAGGTGAAAGTGATTGAGTTTACTTTTACTTATTTATATTTTTTCCAAAACGAACCTAATAAGTTTCGAATCCGAGAAAAAAAAACTCAACGCTTTTAGGTGTTATAACAATGAAAATTTACGAGAATTCAATTTGAGAGTATTTACTCTATTCGAAATTCATCTTTCCTCTTTATTTATTTTTTCTGCTGCGCCTTTCAAGAACTTTTAATCTTTTTTAAACTTTGCCATCTCGGCACACCGAAATTCATTTGTAGCCGTAATAGTTTCAAACGCCCTCTGCCACTCTCCTCCAGGGTGAGAGTTGAAGAGAGTGGGATGGTGGGAGAGATGGGAGGGGGGGAGGTGGGAGGGGGGGAGATGGGCGGGGGGGGAGATGGGAGGGGGAGAGATGAGAGGGGGAGAGATGGGAGGGGGAGAGAGATGGGAGGGGGAGAGAGATGGGAGGGGGAAAGATGGGAGGGGGGAGAGATGGGAGGGGGAGAGAGATGGAAGGGGGAGAGAGATGGGAGGGGGAGAGAGATGGGGGAGGGGGAGAGAGATGGGGAGAGGGGGAGAGATGGGAGGGGAGAGAGATGGGAGGGGAGGAGAGGTGGGAGGGGGAGAGAGATGGGAGGGAGGGGGAGAGATGGGAGGGGGAGAGAGATGGGAGGGGGGAGAGATGGGAGGGGGAGAGAGATGGGAAGGAGAGAGAGATGGGAGGGAGAGAGAAATGGGAGGGAGTGATGGGAGGGAGAGAAAAATGGGAGGGAGTGATGGGAGGGAGAGATGGAGAGAGTGAGGACTAAAAGGGAGGGGGAAATATTGTTTCAACAGAATTTAAAAAATGCTATTATTGAAATTGTTTCATTTTAATTACAAAGAATTTTTCTCTTTATACTTAAAAACCAAGCTAAAAATACATAAACATTAAATTTGACGACCCGGCATTTTTGACAGGCATTTACGCTAGTGAATATGTAAAGGAAGTATCCATATATTATTGGTCTCAACGGTGGAGCGTATAATTTTTTTCGCCTCTCCAGAGGGAGTTTTCTTATCCTTTTTTTCGCCCCAATCGTGGATATGGAAAGGAAGAGAGAGAGAGAAAGTGGAGGATAAAGGGATTAATTGGTTTGAGTTGCGTACTTTGGAGAAGGAGCTTCTGTTCAGTTTTGAGGGAATTTTAATATCGAATATCCTCCTTGATTTAAAGGAATGAGCAAAGTTTCCGATTAAACGGAAGTATCTGGCCCTACTAATTCATGGATTGTTACTTCTAGTGAGTGATATATTTGTACGCTAAATGGGTATGTTTGAAAATTATACGGCAAGTAAAAGTTAAAGGTTGTGCGCAAATTATTCTGACTTCCCTTAATTGAAGCATAAATTTCATGCATCCTGATTAATATAATTTAGGTTTCCGCGTTGCGTGGGAATCTTTTCGTTTCAATGAAAATGATTTTCTTTAGCTTTAATTTATAGGTTTCAAATTAAATTGTTATGCTTTTCATAAACATTTGATCATTTTTTCTTGTATCCTAGCACGTAGTAGGTATGTAAACTAAAAGGTTATCCTATTTCTATTTTTATAAACTTTATTAGTCGCAAGATACGAGATTGATATTATCTTCTGTAGGTGTAAATATACCACTTGTATTATTTTAACTGCAGTAATAAGTTTCATCCGGAAGATCTGATACTCAAAATTACCCAAGAGACTTTGTACGTTTGTTTACGACTCCAGAGACTCTCCGGTTTCTTCTTTTTATAATCGTCTCCTGCGTACTCTGACCCAATATGGAACGAAAAATGAGCCAAAGGTAAAATTATAATTTCGAAACGATTTTTTTTTCTGCAGATTTTATGAGAACGTTTAATATTCGCTATTTATTGGTAACATGAGAAGGCACTCATTCCTATTTCATTTATTCCCCTTAAATGTTAAATAAATTTTCTTTTGCAATTTCTCCAAGCTATTGGATTTTCAGGCTTTGAATTCTGGATTCTAATTCAGATTTTATCTCCGCTATTAATATTAAAGTTGGAATCATCTTCACAAAAGCTTAGCGTCAGTTCCCTCTTGTTCAGAAATTTCTCCATACCAAATCATATTATCAGATTTACAATTGATAAAAACCAGAGTTTAAAATTATATTGTCACTGTGTTATTTTAATAAATTAATTACGACGGGGTCTTTAGATTTCACTTTGTATGAGATGGGTTTATAATTGAAAAACTGATATTTCAACTTGTTCCATTCAATTTACAAACAATTAAAATTCAGCATCTATATAAATAAAATTGTAACCTCTGTCTGTACATTTCTTTTTTTGTCGGTGTTTTACTTTTTTTGTGTTTTGCATCACCAGAAGACGTTTGAACCGGTTTGCACAATTGTTGTCTGTCTGTCTGTTTGTTTGTTACGGCATAACGCAAAAACGGCTGGTCAAATTTTTATGAAACTTGCAGCGTATCATTATACTGGTCCAGCTTAAAATATAGGCTATGTGGTGCATTTAAAAAAACATTTAAGTGGGGGTTTGGGGGGCATCGATTTGGTTTTTCGACGGTAACTCTCGCGTAAATTAACTTAGGAAGTTCAAATTTGATATTTGTCACTTTCAATACAAGTATAAGATCAAGTTTGTAGATGAGAAAAATCAGCCCAAGGGGAGGGGGGGCACCCGTAAGAGAAATCGCTGACTTCAAGCTAAGCTATTACATCGAAGAAGTATAAATAAGAAATATTTTAGGAAAACAATTTGGGTAAATATTTTAGGAAAAAGTCTGTCTGTTTGTGTTTGTTTTTTTTGCTACCGCATCACTCAAAAACAGCTGGTAGAATTTTTATGAAACCTCCAGTGTATCTTTAGACTGGTCCAGCTTAAAATATAGGCTATATGGTGTATCTCAAACAAAATTTAAGTGGGGGTTTGGGGGGGTATCTATTTGGTTTTTCGACGATAACTCTCGAGTAAATTAACTTAGGAAGTTCACGTTTGATATTTGTTACTTTCAATACAAGCATAAGATCAATCTCCTATATATTTATGAAAGTTTGTTTGTTTGTGCATCTATATATTTCCACACCGTTAAAGCTAGAATAATCATACTTTCAACAAATACTTTCTTCACAAATAGGAAGGTAGTAGGCTACTTTTTAATGCCAAGTGTTATATATTAATTACACAAAAAGCAAAATAACTTTGTATGCTAATGCATTGCCATCTAGAGATGGGTCAGAAAGAACGGGACAGTTTTTTTCGAATAGTTCTGATGCCTAAACTGTTCAATAAAATAACTGTTCTCATAAACTTCCTATGCTCAAAGAACAGGTAACTCTACATCTTATACACAGTGAGAAAGGTGGGAAACGACTACTTCCTTATCCGTAATTGCACGGCGGGGACTGATTAAACTACGCGTATTTTCCCAAGTCCTACTATTGATTTGAATCAAATTTGGTACGACTGTGGAGGGCTCCCAAAAATAATTCATACGTGGTTTTTGTTTCTCTCTTCCCGTTTTATTCAAAACGGCGGACGAGTGAATTCTTAAATACCATGTATCATCTAGAATTCCGATCGGATTTGAACCAAATTTCCCCGGGCAACGCCGGTGTTTATGCTAGTTTTGAATAAAACTGTTATATAGTAAAATCTTTTTAATGCACTGTTGTAGCGATGATATCTCTATGGGTACTGGATTTTTTCTTTCCTTTTCTTAATTCAATCACCGTTCCTTCGTCCGTCTACTTATTATGTTCGGATGCTTCCTTTACATTCCTTTTTCATTTACATTTGAATTCCGGTTCAAAAATTTCACCTTCGTCTTCTTTCAGCGTTTCAGTGAAATTTATTCATTTGTCATTTGTTTTATAATATTGCTCTCTCTAATTTTTGTATCGCATAAAAATTCTCCCCTATCCTTTAGTTCAATTAAAAAATATTTCATTCATTTTTTTCAATTTTGTTCCATGTTCCTTTAATTCATTCTATTCTCTTCCTCTCCTTTTTTTTATCCTGTTCCTTTTTGTTCTTCCTTTCGATTGCTTTCCTTTTTATTCCGTTTCTACGGTTCTGCAACACTCCCCAAAGTCTCCGTTCATTGGGATTGCATTACGCGGAGGCTCCTCGTCTCCTCGTAAAAACAAATGAAATCAGAGTCTCTTATTGCTTCCATTAATGTCCGAGTTCGTAGGAGAGAAGAGTGGTGCCCTTTGAATCGGCCGTGGCAGCACCGACCCGCTCCGTAGTTGCTGCTCTTCCTGCGAGCACACACACGCTCCAACATGCTCACATAGACACACACACACCATCACTTCTCTTTCGCCCCAACTCTCTGCGTGTGCCCGAGCTCTTCGGGGTAGTCATTTGGTTTATTTATGGAGGAATTAATCTTTAAAAGTGCTTTCTTCTTCCACTGGAGTTCCCTTCCACTTGACCGCCTCTAGTGCCAAGGTCGTGCGCTATATTTGGCGGTGGTTCCTTACGTCCACATTTCGAAAAGTTGCTTGTATACCATTTATAACATATCTGCGATCATGTTATTTTGGAGACATTGCTACTTCTATAGAGAAATTATAATAAATGAAACTGTAGGCGCAAAAGAGGGTGTATTTTTTCTCTATCTATGATGGAAACTAAATAAAATTCGTTTCCCAAGTTATGATGTCGGATGTTTTTATTATGAAACCTTTGATATGCGTTCGTCCGATATATATATATGTATGTATGTATGTATTGGGTAGACCATTATTTATTCCCTCATATCTCTTGAACGAATGATCGGATCGTAAATAATACTACATTGTTTGAAAGCTTATGGCTTGCAGATGGTTTTTAGCACAAAAATAATTTCGTATCTCATCTAGAAGTTAAACTGTGAATGTTCAAACTTTCCAAAAGTCTATTTGGTTGCGGTGGCCCTGCCGGTGAGTCTGTGGGCGTTTGAGTAGCAAGAAATTGACTACATATTCACAGAATTCTGTGCTCCAGCGTTAGAAATGATAGAGGGAAATGCGGATTTCAAAGTGAGTTGTCATTTTGACCAATATATGGCGAGAGAAGTTATAACGCATAATTGTACGAAATTTTTAGCTTATTTCTATTATGTCATTTTATACCTCAATAATGTTCACTATTGATTTAAAAACGTAGAACTTTTTCGTAAAACAATTAACAACTCGTAATCCGTAGATGGTTAATTTGGGAATGTATTTTTATTCCTCACGCTGCGGTAGGTAGAAAAGTATCTTCGAAATTTCAAAACTTGCGAATTGGGGTGCCGTGGGTAGTGAAGAGTGCGTTGGCCTGCTACGCTGTTGGAAACCTACGAAAGTTGCATTTTTTCAGTAGATCTTGCGGCCCCCTGGAGGATAGCACGCGAATCAACGCTTCGGAAGGAACGTAAAGCCGTTAGTCCACCTTGGCGCATTTCGAAAAAAGTAGGCTAATGCCGGTACCGGGTTTCTCGTCTTATTTTCTTTGTGAATTAGACTGACGAGCCTACTAGCGCTAGAGTCGTATGAAATCACAAAGTTCCGCAAATTACAAACTTTGACATCAATCATTGTAAGAAAGCGATTGAGGTAAATTATTTATGTTCATTATTTTTCATTGAATGTTATACATTTTTGCACTTAAAAGATGAAAACAAGTAAAAATTTTAAAAATAAAATCTTTTTGCTTTATAAAATAAGCGGCCTTAGGATAAAACAAGAAAATTTTCAGATTATTTGTTTGTTATAAAAGATTTTGGTGTCACTACTAGAACTTTACATATCATTTACGTAATAATCTCATTCCATAAGCTGGAGTAAATGTATTTTGAACATAAAGTTCATAGTAAATCGCATTTTTTAAAATGAAATTCAACCTTGAAAACCTCCTATCAAAGCGAAATTATTACGTAAATGATATGTAAAGCATTAGTAATGAAAAGAATTACACCAAAATCTTTTATAACGAACAAATAATCTGAAATTTTTCTTGTTTTATCCCTTTAAGGCAAAAGCAAAAAGATTTTATTTTTGAATTTTTTAAAAATTCTTACTTGTTAGTTATGTAGTACAAGAGAGATGATCACTTGTTTATTTCAATTTTCGGATTTGCATACAGCTACATTATTATTATTTTACTTTGACGTACTAGAATTTAAGCACAGAGAGTTAGAGGGTGGAAGAAAGGAGCAACTTACGATATCCGGTGTTTTTCGTTCCGAAAATTTTGGAGCTCGGGTCTTGTCATTCACTGAAATGGACGCAATTTATATTACTTTACTGCTTTCCCTCTTTGAATTCTATTAAGAATGTATGTGTGATTTTCTTGCGACATTATTATTTTATGTGCTGATAGGGATTGCCCTTTTCACATATAACGCTAGTTGTAAATCATTCGGAAAACTTTGTGGAGGCAATGACACCGTATTCGTCAAGATATATTATGTGCTGATTTTCGGTGTCATATTATCAATAAGGGAGAGATCTGACGTTTATCAAGTTTGATAAACTTACAGTTGAAATATATTGGTTAAATGAGTGATCCGAAGATCCTTATGCGCAGGCGTGAGCTGTAATGATGGAAAATCCTCATTTCCCATTACAATTGAAAGTTTGTTTTTGCCTGACATTTTCTTAGTTTACGCTTCTAATTTTTAAATATTGGAAAATTTTTCTTTTTATCAGAAATCATGCAATGATTTCCGTTTGCCCATATTAATTTAATTTGGCTTCCTTTCTAAAGTTACTTTTTTGACAATAGTGCTTAGAAAATTATAACTTTATACGCCATAATATTTCATATTGTCTTAGGAAAATTTACCTCTTAAATTATATTTAACGTGTCTTTTGACGTAAGAGATACCAATTTTTGAATGGCGGCATAGATTATTAGCCTTTTGGGAATCAATTGGAGCCTTTCATTCCTCAAAAAACTTATTATTTATTTTAAAAATTTTTTTGTATAGGTCCAAAAACAGCACAATGGCCTTTACATTGGATACACACAAAACAATATACAAATATAAAAAATAAGCAAATGAAGAATAAATATGTATATAATACAACAAATTAAAAATTATTTCCCTAAACATGAGAAGTTTAAAACAATATAAAATAAACCACAGAAACATAGACACTAATTACATTATAATAAAAAAGAAAACAATACAAAGCACTGTCAGGGATAATCACCACCTATGGAGGCATGGAGTAGGGAGGACTTGTATGAAATATCCATCGAGGGTGCTACATTAAATAGGGAGTTAAAAGAAGAAGGAATGCGATAGAAAAGGGACCTTTGAGATATAGACAGACGATAAGACGGCAGATGAAATAAAGTATTCAAACGTGTGGAGCGTGAAGGAACACGTAAAGAAAAGAATGAGGGAATTTCAGTAGACCTATAATGTCCGTTCACCACAGAGTGAAGGAAATTAAGGTCAAAATATTACCGCCTGAGGTGTAAAGGACACAGTTTGAGAGCAGTGAGAACGCCTTGTTTGCTTAGAGAACGAAAGACGATTTTTCGCAATGGCTATAAAAAAATTCAAAGGACGCTCAAGACACTTAAGATTGGTCGGTGATGCTGTACCCCACACGGGAAAACAGTAGTCCAGGATAGGGAGAACGTAGCCTAAGAAGAAGGATTTTAGAGCTAAAGGGTCATTTATCTCCTTAAATCTATAAAGAAGACCAAGGATAGACATAGCCTTAGATGTTATTTTATCGATGTGAAGAGAGAAAGAAAGTTTAGCATCAAATATTACACCAAGATCTTTTTGGGATAGGACCTTAGGCATCGGAATATTGCGGATGGAGTAGGAAGTGTCGATAGGATGATTTCGTAGTGTAAAAGAGATGACCGCGCATTTATTTAGGTTAGGAGTTAATTTCCATACCCGTCAGAAAGCTTAAAAAGACAATTTTGAAGGCAATCGCTGTCGTGAGAATTATTAATTTGCTTGAAAATCTTGCAATCGTCAGCGTACAGAAGGGCATTACAATTTTGATATTTTATAGTATTTACTAAATCATCAATGAAGAGTGTGAAAATTAAAGGACCAAGAACACTTCCTTGGGGTACACCAGAAGTTACGGGGGAAAGAGGAGAATAAAAACCGTCGATTACAACTCTTTGTGTGCGCAATTGTAGGAAGCTGGTGATTAGTGATAGAATAGACCCATGAATGTTGAAACGGTGAAAAAGTTTGTAGAGTCAAAGGTCATGTTCTACCGTATCAAAAGCCTTTGCTAGGTCTATATAACAAACATCCAGTTGGGATGACTTTTCAAAAGCTTCAGTAATCTTATAATTTAATACAGATAAATTAGTTAAGCAGGAACTCCCAGGTAAAAAGCCATGCTGTTCGGAAGAAATGTAAGGGAGGGTGAAAGTAAGAAGACGTTTGTGAATGATTTTTTCAAAAACCATAGAAATTACAGGAAGAATGGATATAGGTCGATAATTTACAACTTCCAATTTACTACCGCTTTTCAGAATGGGCGTTATATTGGCTGATTTCCACCGATCCGGAAAAGTGCCGGTGAGAAAGCAGCGATTGAAAAGGACGGCGATTGGATGGGCTAAAATATTACATGTTCGTTTTAAAAAGAGAGCGCTCACTCTGTCACATCCTGTGGCTTTGTTGGTTTTCAAGGAGACGAGCATGCTATGGACTTCATCACTGGTAGTAGTGATTGAAGAAAGAGAATGTGAGGTAACCTCCATAAGATGAGGGTAATTGATAGGCTTAGATGGCGGTGTAAAATTGGAGATAAAGAAATTATTGAAGGCAGCAGGTCTTTTTTCGGATGAAAAAGTTTGGGCGTTATAATTAACACTGTTGGGGATCATTTGAGAGCGGCATCTAGTATTTAAAAGAGTCCAAAAGCGTTTGATGTTAGTGGAAATGTCGCTTACAATTGAGTTAATATATTCAGTATAATCCCGCCGTAGTAAAAACCGAGAAAGTCGCCTCATGTTGCTGAAGGTATAGTAGGTGTGTGGGTTTGGGGAACTTTTGTATAACCTCCAGCAAGATAGTTTATTTCTGAGGGCCCAAGCAGATTCAGCAGACATCCACGGGGGCCTATTCTTAGTCAGCCTACGGGTAGGGACAGAATCTGCTATGGTGCTGAGAATAAGGTCATAGAACAATCACACTGATTCCGAAATGGAACCAACCTCGAGAAGGGACCAGGGTAAGATGGAAAGAACGCGGTTAATTGCCTCCCAATTCGCCTTCTTCCACACTCTCACGACCGGTTCGGGGGTGGGGAGGGTGACGCACCATTTGCTATGGCATGAGCTTTTTTATACGCCTCATTTTGATGTTTGTAGATATGGTGGCAAGATATTCCATAAGTGTAAGCTTTAGGGACTTTTGCAATTGTGTGGAAATACCTAGTTCCATCTTATACACTCTCACAATGCAATGTTACTTGAGAGTCTGCCACTGGACACTTCTTTCTACCATTTCGTGCGCTCTCAAGCCTCGGCCCTGAAGATGGTTTTACATTATTACCGAAATACATATCGGCCCAAAATTTTTTAATACTAACTGGCTCCGGAGTCTTTTCACTGTTATTCTACATTCAATTTAGCCAGTGAAAGCTCAAATTTTCTTATCATTAATATTAGCTCCTTTAATTATAAACGTTGTGATGATATAACAAGAACTGAGAAGCTAAACTTATGGTATCTTTTTCTTTTTAGTTTTTATTCATAATATTCTGATTTCTGGTGAAAACATTAAATACTTTCCTAAATTTGCTTACAGGTGATGTTACCATATATTGCTGAAAAATAACATAAAGAGTAATTTAGATTGCATATTTTCTGTTTTTACTATTATTTGAATATCAAAAATTGTTAATTTTTCTACCGAAAACATTTTAGTCGCTTAAAATTGCTAGATTATCATGCAAGTATGATCATGTGTCATATAAACATTTTAATTAGGATATTTATAAAATTAAATTTCTTATGAGTTTATTATTTCGAACCTCAGACATGTATAGGAAAGTCTTATTAAAGAAGAAATTATAAATTCATTATTAAAAATATATTTCCTTTCGTTTTAGACTAAAAGTCACTTTATTTAAAAACCTAAATGTTGCTCTAGTTTCACAAATTTGATAGTAGATTGGCAAAAAGTAATATAATACATTTTACAAAACGAAATCTATTTTGTAATAACATTAATGTGCCCTCATTAAACGAGTTAGCCAAAACTTGAACTGTCTGAAGTTCATAATTTTTGTTGCAAAAGTTATAATACCAAAAGGAGCTGCAACATCATGTGAGAGTTGTTTGGTGATGCAAGCTAGCACAGGACTCTTGAAGGATAAAAAACTATTTTTTAGTTAAAAATAGAATGCGGCGAATAGGAGGGAAAATTGTTCACTATGGTAAATTTAATCTCGACTGCTCAACTCTGAAAGTTAATTTTATGGAAATACGTTTTGAAAATAGCACAACTAATGTCTTTGAAATCCGGCCAAGATACCGAAAGTATTTTAATAATAAGGTGATGTTTGAATTTTAATGGAAAGCCTCGGCTTAGGCGCCACCATACTTCAAAACTACCAACAAAAATTTTTTGTCTGTGTTTGTGTCCATTTTCATATCCAGAAATACTCCAATCTGTTGTTTGGATTCGAAAAAATCATACTTAAGCTCTTAACGTGGATTACCGAACGTTAGTGCCATATAAACAAAATTCACTCATAATTCTGCTTATTTATTCATGTACCGAAACCTAAAAACGTTGAAAGCATCGATGCTGGGGGCACTGAAGAGTTGGTATTTTTTTGCGTCGATTTCTCAATTTTCCATCAAAAAGACTGAAAATGAAAGCTGAGTTTCAACACTTAGAAAAGTACAGATGAATAGGAAAATGACTCCTTAAGCTGGAAAAAACTATTATTTTTATAATAAATTGTACTGACTAGTTTATGTATAGCCCGTCAAAAATGGTGAGAGTAAAGATTCAGTCGTTCAAACTATTTATGGAGATCAAATTAACACCTTAAAGTGTCTAATATTTTACAAATAAGGCACACTGAAGACAGCGTTGGACACGCCCAATACAATTGTTCTTCAGGAGTACGCAGTCTGTCTTCATAACGAGAATGCAGGTAGTAGTAGTAACAAAATTGTTGCATTTCAAATTCAAGATTTTCCACCAAAGCATTTTTTTATTTAAAAACGTTAGATCAAGAATATTTCCGATTTTAAATAAAGTCTCGATACCGCAAATGAAAGTTTCCTGGGACTCTAAACAAGAAAAATTATTCGATTTCCCGGGAAATTTTTGTCAAGAATTCTCGAACCAGAATCCCTAATTAATATAGGTATGCTGATTTCAATGCATTTCCGTAATTTGAAAATTTGCATTTAAATTTTGAGTGGTTTATCTCGTTAAGAAATGTGTGTTAAAATTATTGGTATTTTCACTACAAATATGACACCGTAGGTGCTGACGCAGCCTTCAGTTTTTCCGACAAAATTAACAGGAAAAGTTTCACAGACGTCTCGTTGGGACGTTTCCCCTTTGCTGCCATCCTCCTACTCGTTTTAGGAAGTTAGGTAGACGGGAGAGTATATTAATGGGTGATAACATACAAACAATTCATTCACTTACCTACCTACGCCGGTCTGCCTTATCTCAATATTCTAGAGCCGAACACCTGTGCTCTATAAATCATCATGAACCACCTTGCACCCATTGATTTCCTAAGCATCTGTTAAGATAAGGGCATGGAGGAGGAAGTTTGGCCCACTTGTGCTTTTTTTTATCTCGATAAATATGTACATACTCGCATATACGTATAGTTCCGCCATCTCGTGTCTCGCATTAACTTTACGTTACGTCCCCTTTTTTGAGGGCTTTTTTTATGGAAATTTTGTCGATCCGCTCATCCGACAGACACTCGATTTCGGTCGTGTCTTTTTTCTTCCGTCCATTACTGTTCGATCCTGAATTGGAACTATCTCACCCTCGCGATACCTATAATTTTTGGCCGAGTTCCGTCGCCATCGCTCCGTTATTTCGTTCTTTCTCTCTTTAGCTGCTACGAAAGCAAACGTCGAATAAAGTTCTGTTTTTAGGTATTAACTTACGGGACAAGAATTTATGCGAAGGAGGGCGTGTACATTTTACGCCCCTCTTTCCGTGTTTCACCATAGCCTAATATTCGAATGAATATTGGGACAATTACATATGGCCGTAAACTACAAAATTTTCTTTATCCGATTCATCCGGTTTTAACGATTTTTGTTTTAATAATATTTTTTATCGTTCTATAATTAGGCACAAAAGGGTATTTTATTAATTTGATTGAACTAAAGTGCACTGTAAGATATGTTCTTCTGAACTCTTTTTTATCACATATAAGAGGAACGCATAGCAACTTGGAATTATTTTGAAAAACTAAACATACTCATGAAATAATTTACGCTTTAATCGAAAGAAATATTTCCACGTCCCACATCTTAAAAAAATCATATTTAAATGGAATACAATGGCATAGCTTTGCGCGAAGCGGAGTGCATCGCCCTCAATTTTTTCTATTTTTTAATACATTCGAAAAAATATAACGCAGTTAAAAATCCAATTTCCATTTCATTTTTTCAACAGATCCGTATATTTTTACTGCCTATTTCCATTTCACTTGTATTTTTTTTCATTTTGAAAGATGATCTCTCGGGTACGGAAACTAAAGGTTGGTCCTACGGCTCCATTTTTAACCCATGAAACGAGCAGATTTTGTCTGAATACTTTTCGATCAATAAGGAAGCAATGTCTAGAGGTTAATAACTTCAACAAGAGTGGGATTCGATCATATGATCTGTTCTATCCATCTTTACATATTTGGAAGTGTGCTATAAACATTTTTCATTTACAGTTTATATTTTGTTAAGTTAGCTGCAGGTTTAGCGGTAAATATAGCGTATTTTTAACATGTATAACTTGGACAAAACTTGATTAATAACGTGTTGGTGTGAAGTTTATGGAAAAGGTTATTCATCTTAACCATATAGTTATGCTTGGGTTTTTCATTTTAATGTATCATATGGATATCGTGCCATTGTATATTTTCTTTCTGAAGATAAATTTCATGCCGGAATTAGTAGCTAATGTCCTTATCTGTCAGGTGAAGATGGCTAAGATTGCACCTTTTGTTGGGTATTATTTTTAAAGAAAAACGTCAAATTTTCTAATAAAAGTTGCTTAGCTACGAACTTCGCTATCCAGGGATTTTTGTTGGCGTTTTTGAGATTTATAATCGTGTCTGCATTTTATTGAACGCTATTCTCCAAATTTCGAATTAAGTCTCCGTTCAGACAGCTGTGAAATAGGTAAATATGAGCTGCAGTGCAGAAAAAGCGCCTTCCATGTGTTTGATTTCAAGGATTTTAAGGGAAAAATTCTTAATAAATGAGCGAAATAAATGGTGTTACATTCTATATGAGAACTAGGTGTTTTGGGATGCCTAAATACTAAAACCCACGGTACAGTTCTTGAGTAGATGAATAGCCACCATCTAAATCTAGGGCATTTCAAAATTTAGAAAAATGGCGGCATTCAACTGTAAGATATTGACTGGGACAATACATTTACAGCCATCCATAAATTTCTCAAAACGGCTTAATGACGATAAATCATAACACTCATTAGAGTTATAATTATTATATCAAAATCCTTGCCCATATCAACAATTTTTTATTGATATTTATTGGTTACTGGAAAAACTCAAAAGGAGACACCATCGAAATTATGGGGATTCACCTGAATCTGTTTGAGGTTCCGTGTGCGGAATGGACCCGTTTATACTTCAGAGAAATCACTGCGTGGAAGACAGTATTGAAAGTTCTGTTTGCTGATCAGCTGTCGGAATCTCCGCAAATGTAGATCCATCCAATCTTAAGAAACAATGCGTTCCGTTCATGCGTAACTCAAGTGCGGTGGAAAAGTGCTAAAAAGTGGTTTCTCTACAAACATGGAGCATCCAATTTATTTCCTCGTGTTTTATGTGAACGGAAAGTAAGTTATAAATTGGAAGTGTCGTGCCCAGAAATTTTGCCGCTTGAGGCGGGATATAATATGGCGCCCCCTTAATTTTTTTACTAAGTAATTTTATTATATGTTAGTCGAAAACGATAGGGAATAATAAAAATCAATTATTCAAATCCATAATCACTTATATTTATGAAAAATCTGAACTATACATATTTTAATTTTCATAGAATTTGAGTCAGAATACGTTTATCATACTCTTAGAGCCTCTAATGTTTTTAAAGACAGCCCCAATATCCCTGTTGTCAAATTACATTAGCTAATCCGGCTTCAGTTAAATCTGTTACAGGGACAAAGCCAATGAAATGTTCACAGGATTTCTCATCTTTCGCGGCAAATCTTATAAATAATGACAGTTGTTCCACGCGACTCTTATCGGGCGTAGAGTCAACTATTATAAAATAATATTTTGCCTCTTTAATAAGATTAATAATTTTTTGTTTGATTTTGTCTGCCATTATTGGTATCAATTCGTTCTGTATCTTGTTGCTCATGTAATTGACTTTCCAAACATTATCATTATGCATTATTCGTCGAACATGCTCGCTCATATTTGGATCAGTTTTGCCTTAAACTCAACGAGTTTAAGGAAATTTCCATTATCGCTCGCATATAACTTATCCGTAGAACCACGAATAGCACTGGGAAGCCAAAAATTTAAGAATTGCTATTAACCTATATAATACGTTTTGCAAATTTTTTTGTTCTTCTGACACTAATCTTTCTACTTCTGCGTCTATTGTCTGATGTATTTTCAGTCGAATGTCTAGTTATTTCCATTTCCTGAATGTATCAATATGCTTTTTAGATGTGGGTCGATAAAGGTCGTGCAAGATTTTTCCAGTCACAGAGTCCATCAGTAGGCCATTGTTTATGTAATTTATTCAAGGAAAGCATGCAGAAGAAACAGTATACGGAATTTTTACGGACTAAATAAACCAACCACTTTCGCTCAATTTCTTCTCCATTTCTCAAACGGCGTTTGTAGCGTTTAATAGAAAAGTGCCTTCCGTTTTCATCAGTAGGAAAATTGAAATCCTTTACTTGAACAGGACCATTTTCAGTTAAAAAATTTCTCATTTCAACATTTATATGGCCCCATAAACCAGGATCAGCTCCACAAACAGTGACTGTCACCTCCCACCTTACAATCATCCTGTTGTTCGTCTTTTAGACCCTGATCTTCGCGTTGTAGATCCTCCTCTTCACCTCCAATCCCTTCTCCGCGTGTGTAAGGCTTTGTTTTTCCAAATGGTATCTCCGGAAGTCTTCTCCTCGTTGTTACCCGCTGAACAGTGATTTGAGGTCGCATTTTTACTTATATTTTACAGAAGAAAACACTAATTAAATCTATCGAAACAAAATTAGATATTTTCCAAATATTTGTGAGTCAAAATTTCCGCCCCCAAAAATTCGGCGCCCCAAGCGGTCGCTTGGTCTGTTTGTATTGTTGAGCCGACCTTGGGCTTAGAAAATAAATTTAAAATGAGTCGTACCAGCAAAATGATGAGTATATCCTACGATAGAAATGAAATGAATCTAAATTACCATCTATGAAGGATAATCAAAGCACATGTCACAACAAAGTAACATTTATCAGTATATAATTAAATTAAGAAAAATTGTAGATTGTGTTGTATTCTAATCTCGTTTTCAGATTCAGAAGCCACAATTATTTAAATTTCATTTAGCTGCAATATACATTTTACTTATAAAAAGCCATGGATTGTATTACAAGCATTAAACCTCAAAGAGCCACAAATTTATTTTACAAAGAATTTCTCATTTTATGATTTTTTTGAGCAAAACAGTTCTATTTCAAATTGTAACTTTTGAGAAAAATCGTCTAACTCACCGCATTGAAATAGTTTACGACAGCTTATACGTTAACAACGTAAAGAATCCTTACTTACATTGTCAAATACGAAGGTTTATTTCGCGAACAACAAAAAACCATATTTTCCTCTTCCTAGCTCTTATATGATCGGTGAGATATCGATTTAAAAAATTATTCGGAGAGAACAATATTTGCCACAAAAAAGTAAGTGAGAGCACATATTTATAAAAAATATAATTATAAAATAAAAATGAGAAAGTCCAGCTATTTTTATCATTTAGATAAAACAAAAAGATGATTTCGACAAGCCAAAAAGAAGTGTTGAGTGAAAGAAAAATACTCTACCGTTTTCAAATGCGAGTGCGCAAATATGGAGTTTTGAAGTGATAAAAACTATGAAATTTTCTTTCATGCTTTTTTTATCTTCGTAGGAAGGTTGCCAGAATTTATTTCATCGGAGCAGAGATATATTGTGCATTTATTTTTGTAACAAAGTCGTTCACTCAACCATGCTTTGCATGGTTAGGCTGAGGGATTCTTCTACAAATATGCTATCGTCCAATTCATGGTCAGCTCAATATAAGAACGAGTTTCTGCAGCATTGTTTAAAAAGAAATAAACGATACCGAAAAAATCATGAATATACATTGTCAGCTCGAGGTATCGTATTTTGACGCCCGGTCAATCAAACAAACAGCGCCCCCTTTTGCATATAAAAATTTCACAAACATACCGTTAATATTTATGTTCACTTATACGCTATGTTCTAATAAATACAAAGTTGCCGCTTCGTTAATACGTGATTCACTTTAGAATGCAAAAGAGAAATTTGCAATAATGGATAGATATATAAAAGTCGTTTAAACGCCCTAACTATATTGACGCCTCGGGGATAGGTTTTCAAATTTTGTCAAATTTTGGCGCCCCCTTCGAGAGGCGCCTGAGGCGGTTGCCTCGCCGCCTCACCCATCGGCACGGCCCTGTATATATATATATATACACACAAATATAAAATACCTATATAGTATAGAATTATGTTTCAAAACAAAGGGGGCAAACCGTCTCCTATTCCTCTCTGACGGCGTCCATGAACCCAAACTTAAAGTAACTAGTTATATATCCACAGTTTAGAAAAATTACAATTTTCTAAGTGGGGGGGGGGGGGGAGATGTACAGACCCTGTGGAACTTGGACATATGCGACTGCCTTGATGTAGTTTTTATGATGTAATTCAGGGGTTTACAACATACGGCCCGCGGGCCAAATGTGGCCCGCCTACACCTTTTGTTTGGCCCGATTGAATCTGGGAGTAACTCAGCTGGTTAATTCCTTTTATATCAAAAATACAATTAAAATTTGTAATTAAATTATACGAGTATTTATTTGCCACTTCATTTTTTGTCACACAAATTGCATGTAAAATTTGTCATGGTAATTAATAAATCGTCAATAATGTACTTAAATTTTTATTATGGACAAAATTTTCAAAGTGTGGCCCGCTTAGGTCCAATCAAGGTCGATTTTGGCCCGTGTCAGCTTCTGAGTTGTGCTCCTCTGATGTAATGCCTTCGACTTCATCATAATTCCTATCTAATGCACTGAAACAATTAAAGGTAAGATGCAGTAAACGTGAAACTTTTAAAATTTATTTTTCAATTTCGTAATCTGTACTTCATGACAAAATTATCAATATGACTGCCAAATCTTCCAATTCCAACAAGAGGGAGAAAGAGTTTCTCAAAAAGAGGTAATGTCTTCCGCAGTTCGTAAATAGAGGTCAGATGTATGGGTTTAAAGGAAGAAGAGAGTTTTTAGTCTCAATCTCCCCCAATATAAACGCTTATCTCTCTTATCTATCCATCCATCTAAATTCATTATTCGGAAAATTGGGTTTACGTCAAATTCTCGCATTAAAAATAATACTAGGGGGCTCCGCCTCCTGGCCGCATCGCGGCCCTATCTCCTGCCGGAGCGAGGCCCGAAGGCCGTAATTACAACAAATCATTCGTGTAGTGTCTACGTGATAAATGATACGGCTTTGAATGCTTTATGCGCATAAAGAAGACATAATCGTCTTGTACAGTTCTTACCAATGGTTTTTCAGCGTAGTTTTTTTATTTATCGCTCAAAACCTTCAATCCTTTATTTATAATTTATTAGGATTCATCGTCGGTGGAAGTAGTAAATTAAGCATGAATTTTAATTAAAACTGGAAGTAAAAACGTTCCTCTTCTACTCCAAAGGGCACTATGAACTTAATTACCTTTTAGAATCAACGCTTTAACCCTAGTGCATTCTAGCTCGTCTATCAAAGACAGCAGAAGCGATTGGCATTGGCGTAATTATTCCCTTTCGGTGCAATGGAGAAGTTGAATACGTTTTAGAATTCGAAGCGCCTCGATTTATTATACGCATTAATTTATATTCGTGTCATAGACGAGCTTTCCCTTGATCCCTCGTTCTTTGCGTCACGTGAGTGTAACCACTATTAGGTGAAGTAATTTGAGTGTTCCAGTTCCTTAACAAAGAAGAGAGAGAAAGGGAGCGCTATTATATGCGTTAAAATAGACGACATATTAAGGTTTCATGAGTTCTGTTTCGCAACACAATATATGGCTCTCTTTCGGTCTCATTTACGTTAGTCAATTGTCGAATGGGCACACGTGACGGAGTGATGTGTTTTAATTACTGGGAAGTTCCGAAGTTATCTTCTCTTCTCTTTGTGTTGGAGATATTGCGGAGATTCAACCTTAGCCTGGTTGATTTGAGCCGCGTCAAAGGAATTAAATTTTTATCTTCCTTTTCAAAATGAGAAGACTACTGGAAACGCATACATCTTCTCTGACCGTGATGTTTCAAAGTTCGATGTATTTTGTTGTAGATGCTGAATGAACGACATTTATGGTAGCAGGTTTCTTTGGCCTTAAGCATGCATGTCTTGTACACGTGGTTTATTTTCTGCTCTCTAATTTATCAGTATTAATTCGATAATCTAAACGAGAGGAAAATAGTGCTATTGTCATAGATAAGGTAAAAAACTGTGCAGCATGAGAAAATATGCATTTTATATATCTTTGCATGATAATTAGGTATACAAAACTGTAATGAGATCTAATTGAGGAATTTTTGTTTCCTTGAAGAAAACCATGTTTCATCAAAAATTCAGAAAGTGTATGGCATAATCTATACTGTTTGTCGTGCTCATTAGTAACGTGAATCGAGTTTGTATCCGAAATAAAATTTTGAGCATAATTTCATTTTATGAAACTTTTGAAATGCGGGTAATAATAAAAGTATAAAAATGAGAGTAAAAATAATACTATCCATGTTGTTAATACGCTTTTGGAGGGTCGCCGCCTTTGATAACACCATTTCCCTCCTATCTGTGGTAGGTATTCGCCAAATCTAGTGTACCTTTCTGCGTCGATATTTTCATAAAAAATTCTTTTCTTTCTCTATGGAAGGACTCAAATATGCATATCCTGTAGTGCAGAAAATTTGTTTGATCTCAACCTGTTTGTGCATTACCAAACACGGCTTTCGTGTGTGTACTGTTCTTCAGAGGGCGGGCGTACTTGCAGCAGGATTGCTGTTTATTTCCAAATAAAAAGCCGCAGTTCGGTCATTTAGGAGCATTGTCAGTTGCCTTTGACCCATGTTGACATGCCGCCGAGAACTCCGTCGATGAAAAGTCACTTGAGTTTTCAAAGAAGACGGAAAACATATCGGATCACTTTTTTTATGTTTTATTTAAAATATTGGATAAAGAGAGAGCCATTCTTTTATTATTGTATCTAAAAATTATAGATTTATTTTTTAACTTAGTGGTATAAGTTTTAGGGATAGAAATGATGTAAGATAGGTGGAAGATAATATTTGGATATTTTATATCAGTCTCAGGGTCAAAACTATAGGTTGATTGGTTTTAGGAAAGAATTTGTGTTACATATGTTTCTAGAGAAAACTAGAGTATGTTGATATATGTATTTGCTACAGTGGCATCCGTGCATACACATATGAAGAACCCCAATTAGGCCAAAATTTGCGCTATTCTGGGCAATAGCATTTGCAAATTTTATAAACTGCATAAATTTTATCATGATTAAAAATAGCTCAAAACAGTTTTTTGCTCGCAGTTAATGAATAATTCCTCTCAATTTTCATATTTTTCATATCGTTCACGAATTTCGGCGTTCACTTGACTATCTTCTTCCTGTGGCGTATGTCATCTTGGACAATACCATGTCCCATACCAAAGCTAAAAACCATATTAGGCAATGATTTTTCCGAAGCTGATACTACGATTACGTTTTATAAGTTCATTAATTTCTATGACTTTTAAGTCATATCGTAAAGTGGACAGCAGACTACTGCTGGGTTATCATCGATCGATGCACTCCTTTAGAGAATCTTTTATGCCACTCAAACTCTGCTGCGAGTCAAACAGTCCCCGTTTTATGCATTTTTCGTAATTTTGAAATTTTCTGTATTTATTTCATTTATACGCACACAGCATATTCCCGCATGTCATACTTCTATTCTTAAGTCCATGGTGTGTGTTACACTTCGATTCACTCTATGTGCGTTGTACAGAAACTGACAAAAATATGCATGACGGCTAATGAGATGATAATGCATGAGATATGTTGCGGCTTGTAGTAAACCACTAGAAATAAAGATTGTCATGTTAGTTTCCTATCACTCCTTGTTTGTAAAAACCCAACAACCGGTTAACTCGAAGTACAAAGGTTACCGGTTTTTAGACTTCGTACTCTAATAATGCCCATCACGATATGCCTAATTTTCATTACTTTAATAATACTGATTATACTTTTTTCGGATGCATAATATATCACCAGTAAAAGTTAACCCAATATAATACAACATTAAAAATTATTTACAAGATTAATTATTTTTCTCATTCAGGTTTTTGGCGCGTATATTGAGTTTTGGAAAGTTTATTACAAGTGAACTATTAACGCTATTGAAATAATATAAACACCGTTACACAGTAAATATATTTCTCTATTTAAATGTAATTTTTATTAGATCTTATGTTAGTATTTGTAAAACATTTGGAACCGTTTTCATTAACAATATAAAATTACGTCAGTGTGTCATTTGCGTTGTTTAGCAATTTATTGCAAACCTTAATTTTTTGTTCAAATAATTGCATTGCATTGTTATATCTGGCATAATTTCTTTACATATCATTTTTAAAATTTTACTTCAAGGAACGTGATACTTTCGTCTCCCTGATGTGACTAGAATCCGTTCAGTTAATTTTTCCTGTTTGTTTATGGCTGCACTTATATAAGTAAAAATTCAATCTATTATAATGACTGATCTACAAGATGATGACTTTTATTTTAGTGTTCTCTTGAAAACATGCACAAAGTATAGAAATTAATATTTAAATAATATTAAAGACGAGACCCTTTCTCCCTTACAAACCCAAATCCTCACTACAAAGAAAAGGAAATATGATAGGGAAAAACCAGACCACAGCCAATGCCCGTATAAACAGCTTCCTCCCGAGAAAACGCACTCAGCGATTTTCTTTCTGTAAGGATCATAGCATAGCATAAATATTTATGTTACACCCGTAAGGCCAGAATAAGACTCTTAACCTGTGATAAGCCGAAAAAATTCTTTCAGATTTAGGAAACAATTTCTCCTCTCATGGTCTCTTGAGAGAAAAATTGAGCCACGCCAAACATTGCACAGTAGCCCTTCAAACCTCTCCATGTCGTTAGGTGCCAAAAGGATACGCTCGGAAGTATAAAGGTACCATTTTGGTACCGGAGAGACACGCTCGGCATTTTAAAGTTAATATTTCATATATTTGCTATTATATGGAAAGTATGGTGATCCCTTCGCCGCAAGTTTGGCAAACCTCGAAATCCTGCTGCGCAACATAGAGATTGGAGATTATAAGTGCCTTTCGGAATACCTGTTTTCTTAGATAATAGAATTTCATCTAAAAACTTGTTTGATTTATCCCTCGTGAGCATTTACAGGACTTCACCTGTTATTCATTCGTCTTATAAAATATTAAATTCTCGTAATTAAATTCGGGTATTATAATTATGTTTTAATCATTAGGTGTCATAAAATTATAAATTAAAATTTTAAGAAAATTACATATCGTTGCCTATCGTCCATAATATTCTGAAACACATTTATTACAAAATTTTCTACTTTCTCAATAAACAGCATGAAATATACCTTTGTGGTAACATAGTATGAAATATTAGTCACTCTTTATGCTACAGTTGTGTAAGTTTTGTGGTTATTGCGTTATGTAAAAGGACGAAAATTGTATTGCTAGAATGTAAAGGATACATAAAGATCATAATCAAAAGTTTAAGTTCAAATTAAATTACTTTTTATTTTAATGAAATTAAAATATAGTCAGTATTACGGCGTAATTTAACCCTTTAGGGTCATCGTGAATTCCTATTCAGTAGTTTTTAATTTGAAATAAACTGTTTCGCGATTTGAAAAATAGTAACTTCAGGGACCACTTTCCATTTTCATCAAATCCCCTGTGTGACAGAGGAAATTTTTTTCTAAAACCTCGATGTCTACTTGATATTTGATTTACAATTCACACAGAATAATTCGAATATATATATTTTTATTGCGACGAAAAAATTGCGGAACTCGTACGTGAGTAACCTCGCCTATACAACGTGAGATTGGTAAGAAGGGGAAAACTATTGTACTCGTTACAACGCGGAGGCTTTTGAAAACCCCTCTATTACGAATGAAAATCCAATTTCCGGACCATTCCAAACGTGCAATTTTTTTGTGAGAACGTATTCCCTCCGCACTTTTGTTTGAATGTCAATTTTTGAAATAATCACCCTTTATTTTAAACGTTAGCTGTCACGTTGACACTTTGCAGATTTCCTTTTAAATTCCAACGTTGAAGTTATCGGAAATTTCGGACCTTTTTTATAATAAACTTTCCTATTTTTATTCTTCCATTCGCACTTGATAAGTTTTATGTGATTTTAGCGAGAAGGCGTGCCTAGTTGAATGTATTCTCATCGTTTTTTGTGTCTATGTTAGTTTTCGCTTAATGACCGGCAGAGGAAAGAGCCAAATCAAGGTTATTGTCACAATGACTAACTTTCGCAAAGCCCATTTTAACGATGACCATTAGGAAAGACAATAAAATAGTTTGTCTCTTTTTTTACGTAATGAGGAATATAACTAGGTTAAATCGAAATGCATGTAGAAAAAGCAAAGTTAAAGTGTGGTTCTGAAGGGCGTGCTCTATAATGTTCTTCTGCAATATGTTATAGGGATTTGTATGAACATCCATAAATCGTAAATGTCTTTTTGGAGATCGAATATGCGCTATACATTTGTAATTACCCCACAAAACGAGTTAAATTAGGCTTTTAAAAACGTAGAGCCTTAGAAGTAGCACAAATAATGCAGCCGAGCTAGGCTGCCAGTTTCAAAATTGCATTAGGAAACTTTGTATCTTATGGATCGGAGATTTTTATCTTTTTCACCTCAAAATTATTTTTGCCTTCCTATAAAAAAATAAAACGTTTACAAAAGATAATTCTCCCGGATGCACTAAACTGTGTGGGACGTACTCTTCTGACGTTTTAATATGTGAGTTAATTACTACGCCTGTGACGTCAAAGACCGGCTTCGTTATGGCACGAGCGTGACGTCATTTGGTCGCTTTCCGCAATAATCCCTGCATCTGTCGTCTCTCAGATTATTGCAGATTATCGATCATATCTCTCCAGACCATTAGTTATCTTCATTAAAAGTGTATTTTAAGCATTTATTTTTAATTAATACAGCTTTCACACGAAAAATTTTCCACGGCTACGTGAAGGTTATTTCAATTTACAGAATAGCTATATTATTATCTTTATAAACAGGCAATATATATTTTAACCTCGACAAAATCTGGAATATTACTATGCATATCGTGATTTTTGTCATTTTTTGTGTTTGTGAGTTTTCTCTTTTTCGTTGCGAGCTACCTGTATAATGATTGTCGACTTTCAGCGTATCATAAAGCAAAGTTCTTCATTTTTATAACGTAATACATAATGTATGATTGAAGGAAAATTAAGTTAATAGAATAATGGTAAAAGCTAATACAGCAGCTAAGATAAAGTTTTAACTGAATCTGTATATAAATTATTATTTCAACTGTAGATGCCTAAAACGTGGACATATATTTCCGATATATGTCTCATTTTTTCACCTGATGATGTTTCAGAGCAGCGAAACTGTGGTCGTGTGATGAGTTAAGTTAATCGGGTGAAATTGTTACAAAGTGTTTATTTTCGTGCTTTCTTGAAACGAACCAATTTCATGGAGTTGAACCTTACCTCGTTAGTTTATTGGGAATAGTTCTTAAGCCCGAAGGCGATGATCCGTGCTATGAGCATGTGAGGTCATGACGTCGTGATCACTTGCGATAATAAAAAACTTCTGCTCGATAATTGGAGTTTTGGCAAAGAGATGGCTCGAGGAATATCTGGCAACTCCGAGAAGCATTTTAAAATTTCCCGAGACGTTGGCTTTTAAAGACTACCGTGTTACTCTTCACCTTATTTTAGTTGATTCGAGGGCGCTTTGCTCGGTGCTTAGGAAGTTCGTGCGTCAAACCTAAGTTGCCCGAGTGGAGCAGGATTTTAAATCTCAAATAAGTGAACATTTGGGCATAAGAAAGAGGTTTTTAATTAGCAAAAGAGATTTAGTGCTTTATTATATCTACCTTAAACTGAAGCTAAACAGAAGTTCAGTCTATGGCTTGCATAAAACTATATAGATAATTTATATAGTGGTAAAACGGTTGAACTGATCATATTTGAACGAACAAGCAGTCGTAATTTTCATTCATAACCGACTATCGTTGAATTAAACTCAGAGAAATATGCAAAAACATTCACCAGATTGGGAGAAATCACGGATTCTTACGGCCATCAGCTAAGGGGCCTCATAAAAGCATTTACCACCAAAAAAGTTCCAATGGATGACGAAATTAGCCTTGAATCGTCCTTTCATTGCTGCTGGTAATACCACTGTGTTATGATGATAGGATTTACCTAATCGTTTTAGACTTGAATATCGAAATACTAGGGTGACTGCTCGTCAGAAATGACGCTTAGGCACGGGTGAAATATTAAATTAAATGTAAGCCACGTCACTTTCTCCCTCCCGCTCTCTCATCCTCCTCCCTCACTCCATCCCATTCTTCCTCACATTCTCCCTTCCGCTCTACCTCCCACTCTCCCTCCAATTCTCCTTCCCTCTTTCCTTCTCATTCTCACCTGAAATGTAGGTATCTCTCTCTCGCAGTGATAAGTATAAAATCATACATACAAAATGACATTAGAAAAAACAAAATGGAAGATACACGCGCAAATAAATCCCACGTTAATTTTTTTATTGTAATTAAATTCAAAATGAAAATGATGATCGTTAGTACACGCATGTGAAGTATCCAGAAATTAATCCAAATAAAACAAAAAAATAAACATCAAATAACCTAGCAATGTTCAGTAAGCAGTTATAAAGGATAAACACTTTTTAATCAATTCAGGTAGCTTTTATTATGTATTCCTACCCGTTACTGTATTTTACTCATCCAACGTTTTCCTTTATGAAGTTCGAATTCGTTTGTTCGCCCTTTTTCTACACCGTAAAAAATTTTCATGGCGTTATTCTAAGCGCCCTCGGCGGCTTCCACCGTTTCCTGACCCCGCGCGAAATAAAACAGACGCAGAAGATCGACAATGAGTGGGACTGGAAATAGTTGGGGATTCGAAAGTTTTGTAATTCCCCCTTGAGCCCTCCTGCCGTTTAGCTCCGCGACGCAAATGCATAACTGGGTCGAATTCCCATTCCACGCTATAATACAGGCCCGCGATTTTTTTGGTACGCACGAAAAAAATGGCGAACATCGACCACAATGGATGTATTTTCCGCTCTCCCAAAAACTACAGTTTCTATTTCGGGCTCGCAGCGACAAAGTTTCTCCAACATGCGAGAGAGAAAGAGTGAGATTGAGGAGGGGGAAAAAACTCATCTCGGGCTTAATTTCGCTCCGTTCATTGATGGAGTCGGATTTTCGGGAGTATGCCAACTGCAGCCGACAACGGATCGCTCCTTTTCTGAGGAACACGAGTGAGGGGCGATGCAATGGAGGTTGTAACTAGAGGTAGAGCGCAAAGCAGCTCTACGTGCAAGCTTTTCCCTGCAACCCTTTGTCACGAGAGAGAGAGAGTTGGCATTGGATGAATAGGTAAAGCAGGCCGAGGTATGCAATGTGGCGTGGGAGGGAGAGAGAGAGAGTGGGGGTGGGGGGGAATAAGGGTTGGAGATAGGGAAGGATAGGGGAGGGGAGGGGGGGGAGAGCGTGTGCGATTGTGGATTTTGAAGGAGAGGCAGGTAGGCGGGAGGCTGTGGTACGTCATGGGCTCTCGCGTGGGAGAGGGTAGGGGGTGGAGGGGAGGGGAGGAGGGAGAGGGGAACAGGGGAGTGAGGGATTGTTGGAACTTCTGGCGACAAACAGATGGGAAACATGTGGTGCCTCAGGACTTCTCGATGTTTCACCACCGAAGGGTCAAAGAGTGGGTTGACGTGGGACCTTCCCCTCTTGCTGTCGAACAAAATTCAACCCACTACTACGCTCCTCCACCGTTTTGCCCCTCTCGTTCCACGACGCGATCGCTTTTTTTTCTCGTTTCACTACTTGTTTATTTCGCTTCACGCTTCCGTTTCGATCATATGCGTTCCTTTCCTTTTTCCTCTATCGTCCCTCCCTCTAATATTCCTCCTCCCAATTTCGTTCCCTCCCCATTCCGTCTTCCTACTCACTTGTTCCTCCATCTTCCTCTCTCCCTCCCCTCTTTTTTATTTTCCGGTTCTCCCTCTTTCTCCGCCATCCGCGGAATTGACTCCAATCCCTCCGACACCTTCGCCCCCTCTCATCTCTCACTCCCCTTTCCACTCTACTCCCCTTCTCCCTTATGTGTTAACCTTCCTGCTTTTTTCCACTCATGGAAAGAGGTTATTTATTCTCCCGCCTTATCGTCCGTGGTTCTCTGATCGCTTCCTCCTCCTCCTGTCTCTCTCTCTCTCTCTCTCTCACTCACTCACTCGCGCACACATACTCTTCCTCACTTTTAGTTCGCTCGCGTCGGCGCTGCGAGAGCAAACTATGTACCACATTCGCTTTATTTTTTTTTTCGCGAAGTCGTCTCTCACCTTGAAATTCGCCTGTTTTTTTCACTTGATATTTGGAGCCGTCGTTATTTATTCTCTTCGTTCGAGCGACGCTTTCAAGGGAGGCGATTGTTTTATGCCGTGTTTACCGTTTCGGGTTTAGGTTGCATGCACTTGGACAATCCATATTTCTGCTGTCTCTCGGTTTTTTCCAGCAATAAGATCGACGATTCGTTTATTATTTTTTTTTTTGGCGTTTGCGTGGATATTCGAGTGATTGCGTCATCGCCGTAAAGCCTGTCACAGAATTAATGTAGTCCTGTTTCTGACGCAACAATAGATGTGTTACATGACGCATATGAAATCAGACTAAAGGATATCAATACCCTTTTCTTATAGCATAAACTATTATAGAATTATTTATATTACACATAGACTTTCACATCGATTATGGAGTCCAATACTTATTGAAGAATAACTGATAATTGTTATTTATTTATCTGAATTATTATTTACGCAGTCATTTAATAAATTCTGCGGATTAAATAAGTTGACCAGTTTTACTTCTTATTTCGACAGTTTCATATCAAAAGTAAACCTGAAGTTTCATAAAATAAAATAATTTACCCGTTGTATTTATTATGATAAAGTTGTATAAATAATGAATCGAGAAAGTTTTACTCTAACAACGCACAAGAATTTCGCCGACATCGTATTGTATCGATCGAATTTCATCAGTCGACTAGCCTCATTTTATTTGCGTTGCTTCCTCACACGGTTTAGATATTGAGCGATTGTTCGCTATCAGTAACCGCGATACAAATATCGGCTTCTCAATCTCTCTCTCTCTCTCTTCTTGCAGTCTTCTACGTTGCGAAATGCTATCCCTTGCCATTTTTTATTCAGCGCGATGGTTAGAGAATATTCTTTGGCCGACTCCCTCCGCTCATTCCCTAAATAAGGGCACGCTGTTTTGAATGTTTTTCGTTATTTCCAGATTCCTTCCCATCCATTTTGTCCGTAGCATCTCCATGTCTAAAATGCTTGAATGCTATTTACTCGATGAAATCGCCTGTGTTCTGTATATTTTTCTTTCTTCTCTCCGACTGCTCGCAGTCTGACTTTCACACATGTCGTCGATAAGTAATGAACTGGAGTTTTAGTTTAACATTTAAACTTTTTTCTGCTTTCCTTTGATTTTTCGTTACAAAATTCTGCTAGAACATGGCGACGTTTTTAATCGTCAATGCTTTCATAATTTCCTTTTAGCAATCTTATACATATATCCACTAGTCATATTTACCTTAACACCTAGTTGCCGTTGATACATGTATTTATCCTCTCTCTTTCACGAGTCTCAAGTTAGCTCTTTATAATGTTTTGTCGTCTAGGTCTACTACTCCGAATTAAAGCCACTGAATTTTTGTCCATACCGCCAACTGCTTCACTATCTAGCGTTCATTATCCAATCTTTTATTCAGTGTATTTTGAAATTTGTTCAGCGTAACTTAATACCTCATAATTTTAAGGAAAGCCTTTTTGTTGTAGAATAAAATATTCTTCCTCTGAATGATATTGGTTCTAAATAATAAAAAAAATATGACTAATAAAAATAACGTATTGTAATTTTGTTCAAATTTTAAGTGCTTATTATTTGCTGGAGAAAGGTATCTACAATAAATTATATAATAAATTCTATTTTCTAAGGACTCTTCCATTTATTTTGGCAAAAATTATGCTTAGATAACTCGGAAAACTTATCTGAATGAAGAAACGCTATCGAGAAATTATTATGGGTATTATATTTTCTCGTATGAAGAGTTAAATGAGTAAAATAAAACACTTTAACATATCCGCTCTAGCGTTTTCATTACAGCGACTTTAGAGACGTTAAGCTTTAACGCCTCGATAAGATGAGTTCTAGCCATACCAAATGCTTTCGGGTCTGATGTTGCCGAAAAGAAAATTAATTAAAACAAAACACAAAGCTTACAGTAAATTCACATACAGAGAGAGGATTGGCGTAAGATAATTATGAGATGCCTTTAAAGTTCGCGAAATGTTGGTATACTTTGCCTCTGGGAAAATGTTCATAGTTAGGTAAAACTTTCGTTACAGACAGTAAAATAAACGGAAATTATCCGTAGAATAAGAGGCTCTGAAAAAAGACGACATTTCTTTAAATATTATATGAAAACCACATTTTAGAAGTTAATAACTTATAACAATTCCTGTAGAAATACTATAGATATAATCTAAAGTTTGTGGTTAAAGTTTACTTATTCTGAGCTTAAAAAACATTGAAAAAGAATTTCTCCGCACTTTATAACTTTTTTATAGTCAGGCACTCAGGCTATTTTTGTACGCTTTCCTATTTAACATTTCTTGATACAAAATAGTAAATGGAATGGTGTACGCATACACTTTTTATCTTTCGTTTATCTCCCCATTATTTTTATTACAAAAGAAGTTCGCCTTCACTTAGAGAAATATTTTATCGTTAAGCCCACACCTTCTAAAATCACATTGATCATTTTGTAATAATACGGATTTGGTTAAATAAAATCGGTTAATTTGCGCGACCGACAAGATATCCGCGCATTGAAAAACAAAATTACCCATTTCTCCATCAATAATATTTATAATTTGATTAAAATCAAAGATACGACATGGCTACATATGAAAAATTAGTTGTACATTCCGTAGCTACAATATTCAATTATTAATGAAAAGTATGCAAGGAAATTGATGGGAAAAATATACTCCTCAATAAAAAAAATTTAAAAAGAGTCGATTTCTTAGTTTAATTGAGGGGATGTGAAAGGAGCACGAGTGACTCCTTTGCCTGCTTAGTGTTGGAATAAATTGCTTCTTTTCGACGGAGATGTTCGCTGATGAGACGGTCTCTATTTCTGCCACAGCTCCTTGTGAGCCTAAAATCTCTACAATATCGCGAGCTGTCTTTAAAATATTTAATATTACACTTCGTTACGGGAGCAAGCTGCAATTTATGACTTCAAAAAGCCTTGAGTACCTCCATCGATCGGGTCATATTTATTTCTCTTTCTAATAAACGAGACCGAAAACCTTTGCGATTTCATTGGAGGATGTCGAATTTTAAAATAAGAACAATCTATCCGCATGCTCTTTACTTAATATATTTTAATGTTTAAGTACTGAAGGTGATTAATAGATATTAATAGTATGATAATATAGTATAATTTAAATAGTGTCAAATTAATGAAAAAATCTTCATGTGCAGAAACTATTTTTATGCTGGAAGACGAATTTCCAAAGCGTGCCCATTTTTTGTTCAATAAAAAAAATATTTGCGGTATTTCTGTTTGCCTTCCCCACGTAAACCCTATTAACCGCCATCGATATCTAAGATGTCTTGAAACTGGGCGTGGCGGCGAGATAAGGGATTCCTCAAGAATTCCGATATAAATTCTTCCCCTTCTCTTCCTCGTTCCCTTTCTTCTCCCTCCTCTCCAGTTCGTCCTATCTCCTTCCCCTCCAACTCCCTCCTCCCTCTCCTCCGACAATGCCCTCTCTGACTTTTTCTCGTTTTCTTATTAATACCCTCCAATAAGTTACTCGATAAGAGAGAGAGAGAAGTAGAGAGATTTCAGCAGAGAGAAAACGCTGAAGCTGAAAGAAAGGAATGAGTTTAAATTATCACTCCCTTTCATCAAAAATTGGGTCGAATTGCTGCTAAGAAAATCGGTACAATGTGTATTGTACAGATTTTCTCATATACTAATGCGTCTTTTAGTTATCTTTTGAAAAGTATGAACTATGTACAACCATTATAAATATCAACTTAAATAACTATACGAAATCCGTAAGAGCAGTTTTTTAGAAAATCCAATTTTTATTAAAGTTGCCTAGAATAAACTAGCCTTATGTTCATTTTTTGATAAGTATAAACCATGAAGTATTATTGAAGACGTAAACGCAGGTAACTGTACGAAATTTGATCAAAATCGTAATAGCTGTTTTTGAGAAAATCAGATTGTTGTTAAAATTGCCTAGAATAAACTGCTCTTAATTATTGGACAATGTCAACCATTTCTTCATAGCTGCTGTTCTGTATGATAAAATGCCTAATTACGAGATTTCATTCATTTTCGCTCTACCGTTTAGTCTCTAGAGCCTTTTTTGGCAGCGTCACCCCATGTTCATTCACGCGTCACCCCGTTTGCAGTTCCAATACTTTGAAGTCACCTTTAAAGATAAATTGTGCCTTCCCTCCCATATAATGATAAAATTCTGGCATTTAAATAAGCACGCGTGTTTATACTCCTGGTTTTATATATTTTTATAAGCCGGAATATGATGCACTGTGAATTTATCAAATATTCGCGTCACCCCTCAATAACCTCCGCGTCACCACTACTCTAGAGCCACAAACAGACGAACAGACAGACGGGATGACGGAAACCACTTTTTTTGGACTCAGGTACACGTGAAACGTATATTTCCATCAAAATCTCGAGGTTGAATTTTTTCGCGATTACTATACTTTCTCAATATACTTCATATATGAGAAAGTAAAAAGGGAAACATTGCGTATTTTGCGACGGAATGGAAAGTTGATGGAAATTGATATATGTAGATCCGTGTACTCCAACGCATCATAGTCTATAAATCTGTGTGTCAACATGCCGCTTGGTCAACGGAGAGAGATTTTATATCCTATCTGTCGGTCTCAATACGTCACAGTTATATAAAATGAAGATGATAAGGCATTAAGCCATAGCTCTTTGTGACGTCCGTTTTTTTCGACGGAAATGACGTCTAGATTGAATTCGGCGTGACCTGGCGTTTTTTTCGTTTGGAAGAAGGAAACATGGTGCTGCTGATGTCGCGCGTGTATTAGGTTCAGTTTATTAGAGGTATACATGTGACATGACAAAAATAAGGTCATCCATATTGATTTTAGGCTTTCATTTTTTAATATTAACTCCATGTTTTCGGTGATCCCTAAAATATGCAGGAACCACACCTCTATGGAATATGAATACATATGAACCTGCGGTTTTGACGAAATTTAATGATTTTCAGTTTTTTGTTTACCGAAATTCCGGATTATTATTTTATATTATCTTTGCCGTGGGCATGCTGATATGTCAAATATGTCAAATTATCAATCGATTTCGTACGTGTTCTGTAACAGGTCAGCATTTATACGTGGTTGTTTTAACAAATCCGAGTTAAAATTTAAATTTAAATATGTAATTTCGTCGTGGAAATTAAAATGAAAATTGTGGAAATATATATATTCATGGTGTATGACATGAAAAATCGTTTACTAATATTTTATGAATAGCTGTTTTCCGTTCCTCAACCATGGTTTACAAACCATTGATTTGAAATTTATTTCATCGTTTGAATGTAATATTTATATTTTTCCTGGAAGAACCATTTGGTTTTATAATATGTGTATAAGTAAATATAATATAATTAAATACCAGTTAAACTGTGCGAAATCAATCACTTTCGTGTGTGTGTGTGTATTTTTCTGCACGTTTTAAAAAAATATTTATAAGAAGAAACTATTGAAACCACGCAAATATAAACTCCTTTCTTATTTTGAATTTGTAGCTGCAGCAATTTCCGCTGCCATTGAAAATTATGAGCCTCTTAGCCCATTTTGTAGTACGCTCTAAACGTGTGATTTCTTGCGCGCGGGACGGGATGATTCCTTTATATGGCGCCGCCACTCGTCAGTAGACACGCGAGAACGATTTATTGTTTAGATTCTAAAACGCCGCCTCTAAGAATTTGATGGCTCACAAATTAATTAAATTTCATTATCTTCATGGCTTTTATCGACTGATGAAGAGCTTAAACTCTGGAATAGTGACGTTTTTTGCATGATTATGTCGACCGAATATTATTATTAATATGAACCTAGAGCTTAAAGCCTTTCAATATATTGATCGACGGAAAACTTATTACTCTTTATGTAAATATTTTAAGTCATATTATCCCGATTAATGAGTGTATCCTGTGTACAAAGTATTACATTAGTTGATGCCGCATGGTGCGACTTTAACGAGGGCATCCCGCGGCAAAGATTTTTAGGCACGCAATGGTACCTTCCGGAGCTAGCGTATTGATGACCACACCATCCGTCAAGTCTTTCCTTCCACTTAACACCATCCCCTTATCTGGTTGACCTCACCGATCCGAATGCGTTTCTGAAGAAGGGTCCTACTAGATCCACGAGCCCTCCTATCCACGCCTCTCTCTCTCTCTCTCTTTCGAACCAATACCCTTCTCTACCGACTCTCCACTTGCTCCACACTGCTCTTAAGTCCTTTATCTCATTTTCGAAAGCCTTTTACTCTGCCCTCTGGCGGAAATATATCTTCCTTCATCATTCTCACCCACCCCTTTCTCCTTCCGACTTTCCTATAAAAACCCTCTTTTTTCCTCCTCTCTTTCTCTCTTATCCTCACGCTTCCCCCGCTCGCTGTTTTATCATCTGTAGGCTATATGAAGCCACTTTCCGGGTAATGTATCAGACTCGATGACAAACAGACAGCCCACACCGGGAGGTGCTGCTACGTTAAGGGATCGAGTGGCAAGTTATAAAAGCTCTCGATTAATCCTTTATTTTCTTTTTTTCCCTTCGAGGAACTTCCGATATTTACTTTCGTTTTTTAACGCTCTTGCGCTCCTGCTCATGACGTACGGAATACAGTCAGGGTTGGTTCAAGGGCTCGTGAAAAAGTGAAACTGCACCGTGTGGTCGAGTAGACGGAAAATTGTATTAATAAGGTGAACAAGAAAGTAGTAATATTGTATTTTCCAGTGTCGTAATATTCCAACACGACCAAGGTTTCAATTTAATATATAATCTTGAGTGCGAAATTAGAGAGGGAAAAAATTTCTGTACTTGAGCGGGAATCGCACCCTGGTATTACCGGTTAACTATAAGGTGCTTTAACCCAGTGGTTCTCATATTTTCAACTGTCGCGGCCCCCTCGAATGTTATGCGGCCCCCTTAGAATTGAAAATAGTAAAAAAATAAACTTCAATATAAATTCCTTTATTTTATATGACTGTTAATAATTTCTGTCACATCGTATTTCCTAAAAATTTCCTAATGAAATATTATTCGTGAATATTTTATATTTTGCCATTTCACCTATCTCAAATAATTTTGCGGCCCCCTGGAGGGTCGCGGCCCACAGTTTGAGAACACTGCTTTAACCAACTAGTCTATCTGTCCAGTCTCCTTTTCTATTTTCGAATTGAGGTATTTACACGGAGGAAGGGCTAACTCATTGTCAGTAGTAAACCTTACAGGACTAGGTGTCCTCACTGAGGCACAGCGGAAAACACCTACTCACTTATCTCAAGGAAATGAGATAACTTTCAAATAACAAAGTGGAAAGTAACTTTTATGCGTGAGTGCATATGAATCACAAATGTGAAGTTAGAGAAGGAGAATCTTCAGGTTTATTAAGGTAGAATTTATTGAAACAGTGGAAAATACAAAATGCTATTTTATTTGTTGATCATGGAACGGTTCCACAAGATCGTGAATTTTATATTATTAATAATTAAAAACTTTTAATATAAATCACAATTTCGTTATGAAAGGTTTTATCTTTCATGCATCTCTGCATGACTTACATTTTCGTAGTTTGTTACGTCTTTCACAAACTCAATCTCTTTTCATTTTATGTTTAAGTCACAGAGGTGATCTGGTGGCGCTCTGCAGTTGGCACATTGGGCGAGGTTTACCCACAGTTCATCATAGAAAATTCCTACCTTCGAATTTTCGTCAAACTGATGTCCATGATTTTTCGTCGCGAGAATTAATTGGTATTGCAACTTTTTGTTACGCATTAGCCATTAGTGCCATCGAAATCGTAAAGAAAAACAATTGGCTTTGATATAAGACACTCACGGGTTAAAGAAGGCGGGGGTTAAAGGGGCGGTAGCCCCCTTTATAAAGAAATGTTCAAAATAATTCTCAAGTGTTCTGCTGTCCGTAACGGTTTTTTTTTAGATACTTCCATTTTAAATATTTTTCATATTCAAAAGATTGTCGGTACTTACGTATTATCTCCAGGACCCTTCGAAGGACCTGGTACTTACGTATTATCCTCATGCCATACTTACGTACAATATTAACAGAAACTGATTGGACTCGACATTTACAAACCCAATCACCGGACAACGGGGAGGGATTCTTTGGTTCCGGGCGAGGCGAAGGGCGCGGTAGCGCCCGAAGACGACTACCATTAAAACAAAGCGAGCTGAAGGCTCGCCAATATCCTATCCATTTGCGGCACAACAGTCAAACAAGATATAATTTTGGCTAAATATCAATAAGATTCTAAGGGCATCATTTACTCGTACGCGTACTTCGATATATTATTTCGTGTTTTCCTTTCTCCAGTTACTATGTTGTTGTTTACCTTTTTATTTCATTGTTTACGTTCGGTAATGAAGAAAAGTGTTTGCAATTCTTGATTGATCACAATAGCATTGAAAACATTCGGAGACCCAGGAATTCGAACAAACCCATGACTTATTGGCTTGTCGCTACATTTACCAACCCGATTTCCGGTCAACGGGGAGGGTTAGTTTCGTTCCAGCGAGGCGAAGGGCGCGGTAGCGCCAGGAGACTACTACCCATTAAAACAAAGTGAGCCGAAGGCTCGCCAATATATCCTTTCAATGTTATATGGAATGTATTAAAAAATAATTATACTTACCTAAATAACAATCTCTACAATGTCATAGTTATGGTTGTCATGATATTTCCAAGAAATATCTAGTGCCGCCATTTTGAAGGGGGAGGGGGGGGGGGGGATAATACACTTCCTACGAGGCGCCTTCGCTGGGCCGCAAAATTCCTGGAGCCTGCTGTCAATTCAATCCTTCGTAGGTATCCTCTGAATTAGGCAATCAGCATAACACTCACACATTGCTTGTTGCTGTATTAACAGGCTGAGATCGGTGATGAGTCAGAGGCGTAACACATTTAACTAATGATTGGTGCAAAGATATTGTAAAAATAAAGCTTTTTGTTTCACGTTTATCAGTAGCATAGGATTTTATTGTAAAAGGTGAAAAAATTCTCACCTTCATAACAATTTATTAAATTGTGAACTAATCAAATTCTTTAAATAACATCTTTACGGTCACAACCAAGGATGTATGTATTCTGAGTATAAATTCTTATAATTGAATCGTTAAATTTCTTTGGTTAAGACTATATTGGAAGCTTGTAGAAACTATTAACTACATAAATATTTGATAGAAATTGATGGAATGCTGTAGAACTACGATTAATTTGGAAACAGGAGAAAAATTCCGCCATGCTCTGGAATCGAACCAGGGTCTTCCAATTTTTCTTTCAAAATAACTCTCAACTTTCCAGATTATATCTGTATACATAGGATGATAAATTTATCTAATTAATTTCTAGTTAATGCAATCTTACCATTTTAGAGGAAGGGGTTTTTCTTCGATGTATCTCTTGGAGAAAATCCTTTGGAGCTGGTTCATTCTAATTGGGCTAGCCCGGTCATAACCAAGAAAAACACTAGCGTTCGGAAACAGGAGAACTAGTCCGCCTAGATAGTTCAGTGGTGGAATATCCGCTCGGCGGGCTCGATTTCCAATCATGGCAGAATTTGACGTTATTACCGATCCGGTAAAAGTATAAGTACCATTTGTATAATTTTGTTCACATTATTTTCATTAATTGTTTTCAATTATAGAACAGTTAAAATTTCAAATCTAGTGCACCGGCCAGAAAACTCATTAAATTAGTCACAATTATAATTGCATTGTGATGCAAAAATGTGTGGCTTAATAAAATGCGAGGATCTCGAAGTACTGATTAACTTTTTAAATATGAATTTTTAGATTAAATTCCTACTTTTATACAGCCACTTTATTTTTCCACAAGATAGCAATGACTGAACGCCTTTACCAACAAAGTAAATAGATTTTCAGCTTGAACTAAAAATGGCCTTCCCTTTGGAGACCACCTTCTCTAGATTACCTCCTGAAGTCAGCCTCGTTGCTTTTGGCTTCCTGTATGAGCGCCAATTTGCTTTGGTCCGTCCGTCCGTAGGTTCGTCCTCGGCTTCTTCGGAACAGATTTTCATGAAATTTGATGTTAAGGACTTAAAGTCAAAGTCAATAAGAAAATCGCATAAATGAATCTTTCCGTCATATCTCGTGAAGTATTGGTCATATCAAAAAAGTTTTTAAATAAATTGTAAAACTAATACAGTAAAGTATTTCTTTTCCTATAAATTTTTACCGTAGGAGTAGTCGTTATCAAGTAAATCAACAAGAATGTCTTAATTCGAGTAAAAAATTTTCTTGCATGGTTACCTCATCATTGTTGCTAACATAAAAATCTCACAAAATTACGTTCAATTTCCTTACGTGTGCATGCAGTATTTTTAAATAGGAAGAAAATGGATTATTTATGAAGAAGAAAAGAACTTTAAAACGCTATTTTCCTAACGCACACTCAAAGAGTTTTGCAACAGAAATGAAATGAATAATTTTAAACGAAGGAATAAAAGTAGACGTAAAAGAAATGAATAATTTTTAACGAAGAAGCAAGTTCAAAAACATTTATTTTATCATTTATTTCAAATACTCCATTGCACGAAACGAGCCCATTTGTGATACGCTGTACACTTTCCTAACTTGTTTCACTTTAAACACGACACCATAGCTCAGTGGTTCTCAACCTTTTTTTGTCTGCGTCACCCTATGTTCAGTTCATTCAGTTATGCGTCACCCTGTTTACAGTTCCATTACCTTCAAGTCACATTTAAAGATTAAATGGACCTTCCCTACCACATAAAGATAAAATTCTGGCATTTAAGTAAGCAGGAGTCCTTATTATCCTGCTTTTATTTAATACTAGCAGAATTTCCCGTTGAATTTCAACAGATTTAGTGAAGCTACTACAGTACAACATACAAACTCTTTAAAATATATAGTAGATACTTTTTAACTTACTATTGGCTTTTCTTAACAATTAATCATATTTGCTTGTAACAATCCGTTTCCGAGCCTATTGCATTCAAATATAACGATAATTGTATTTACTATCATATATATCACTTTCGCCAAATCCAGCTTCATTTCTTGTGTAATTATGCCTCGCTGAAATATTTACTTTTATGTCTTGAAAAAGCAACGTACAGTTATCCATGATTGAACACTGACTCCGGTAAATGTACACCATATACGTGAGCTTATTTACGTTAATAGACATTATAATGTAGAATATAATGATTTTACTTACAAAAAATGTAAGATTCCAGTATTCAGTAGACGAAAGAAGGTTCAATTACTTTCATCAATAAACGCTTCCTGAATAATAATCAGTACTTATTTACGTTACTATCCAAAAACATCGATAGTTTCGTTGCTTAAACAAAAGTGCGAAGCGAATAACGCTAAACTTTCGTCTATTTATAAGCTTCATTGAAGCTAATTGAATCGGAGGTAACAATGACGGCCTCCTTGGCAACGCCTGGAAAGAGTACGAAAAATCCACCAAATTTCGTATTTCTGAAAACTTCGACCGTGTAACATGTAAACTTCGCAGGAATAAGATAGTGTAGAGTTTTATTCGTCGAATAAAGCAAAAGCGAAAAAAAATCGGTCCATATTTACGTATTTTAATGCTTGAAGGAAGAATACCTTGCTAGTCAAGAAATGGATTCATACATGTTATCTTATGGAAAAATGTTAATCCCCTATATTGGCAGCACTTATTAATCCCGATTGACCAAACATTGACAATTCACTAAGTTTGGATGTAAGGAAGAATCGCACCAAATTTGGTTATTCTAGCTTTTATCGTTTAGGAGAGTTCCATGAACAAACACGCAAACCAACAAACACACCCTTCAAAATATATTATAGTAGATGTTTATACACCAGAATATGATACAGTGAATTTATCAGATATTCGTGTCACCCCTCATTAACCATCGCGGCACCCTGGGGTGTCATGTCACCCCGATTGAGAACCACTTTCTTAGCTATTCTCACTTTCTCTCCCTTTTTGCCCACTTTTGCCACCACTTGAATTTGGTGCTCCGATGCATTTTATGGCCGGCGATGTTCACGAAAGACCGTACATAGACCCCTTGAGATCGATGTGTCGTGAGACGAATATTATCCATCCGCTCCATCCTTAGCCGAGTTCTCTATTACCCAATGGCGTCGTTAATCGCTTAACTTGCATGTGATAGAATTGAAATGCAAGTCCTGTCCCCTTAGCGCCCGCGGGCATACTTGGAATGTCGATTTCTAGCATCATATCACATCTAGAAGTGCGCCACCAGACGCGCAACTACGCTTGCGTTCTCCTTAGGCGACCTTCTTATCAAAAGATTGAATAGATGTGACACACAATGCGCAAAAGATCTCATATCGCTGGTCTTGGAATGATATCTTCTAACTCCGTTTTTTTCAAATGCAGTGGGACCCCGAGTTACGCGGCTTCGAGTTACGCTGATTCACGTAGACGCGTTTCATATAATATGACCGATGCTTCTTCAATTTACGCGGTACCCGTATTCACGTTTACGCGGTAGGTACTTCTTATTTGCCACGCAGAGCAATTTTGCCGCGCATAAGCCCAAAACCCTAATCATTAATTTTTCAGCTTCGATAGCGTTAGCATGATCTCTCGTCTCCGTATCGATTTTCCATCGTTTGATGCGACTCACATCTCTAACTAGGCTTTCATCCGGGAGAAATGTCTGGACGCCTTCATCCCTTTATCTTACTTAGAGCTATTATGAATATGAAAATTGCCCGCAATTCACGAAATTTCGATTTATTAAACACGCATGGTGTTCATTAATCGGAAGATTCCTTTGACTGATCCGGACGGTTTATTGAAGTTTTTTTGCTGACACGCATGGCTAATGCGACACAGTTTATGATATGAAACTCTACAACTAGATAAATTTAATAATAGAAGTCCAAGTCAAGCATATCGAGATAACTATTCAGCATTTCACTTCAACAAAGTTTCTTTTCCGTTTTTATCCAATTTTGTGAAATCATTTATCCCTTCTTGTGGCAGCACGCAGGCGACAGACTTAAGATAGACAAAATTTCAAAAACCGCGTATATTCATAAATATAAATAAATAAATATATATATATATATATATAATATTAATATTTTCATTGTCGAAGTATTTCCCTTTATGCACCATATAACAGAAAGTGAAATAACTGTCAACCGTAACTTAACAAAAATTCCTTTTCGATAATGCATCTAGAAGCTCCATAAAATAGGTAATATTTGAATTGAATAAGTTATAAGTTATGTATTACTGTATTTTTTTATGGATAAATTAGTCATTATTGTGTATAATGTATAACTATGTGGTATTTGTAAATTTTAATTAATGTACGTTAAGATATTGCATATTTTACACTCGTCACCACCTGGCTTTAGCCTACTTCCGACATGGAAGGCTAAATAGAATAAATAAACAAGTACATTTTCATAAAATGTATAGAAAAAGATAATACGATCGTATGAATTTTTGCGATAAAACGCGTCTATGAAATAAAGGCTGTCGAAAGAAAATAGGGTTTTAAGTTGACTAAAGAGAAGTGATTGTGAATGGAGGGGCCGAGAAAAGTTTCCTCTACGAAGGAATGTCGACGAGTTTTTCGAGGACAACCTTAATATTAAAGAATTCGCTATTAATATCTCAGAATAGAGAAACTACGGCTTTTTTTCAATTTCGTTATCACTTTCAGTGGGATGGAATTCTAAATTTAGATTTAAATTTCTCGTCTTCTGGGTCAGAGCGAAAAAATGAAATACAGTATATGTTTGTACTTTCCGTCTGATTAATAATATATCTATAATTCTTTTGATTTTACAGATTCGAAGCAATGGCAAAGAGTTTCATTAATTTAAGCCTCCTTTTCTCGTTCTAGGTGCAGTGCAATTAGTGTCATCAAAGTGAACCCACCCACTTCTTCCATTTCCAATACAGTATTCTCGCTCTTTATTTCCTTCCCACGCTCAAAGGCGGTTTCTAGTCTTGCCTCCATCGCGTGTGCATCTGTGAAGTGATGTGTTCATTCTGTGATTAAGTGCTGAGAGTGCGTGTGTGAAGAGGAACTTCTCTCGTCGCGGGAGGAATTTCAACGCTGGAGATTTTGCACGAGCAAAGGTAGGGATACACATGTTTCTCTATTCTTTCCTGTTTGAGTAATGTTTAAGCCTTATAAGGAAGGTATCCCATCGAAAAGAGTGTTCGCATGATATTTATTAGGGATTTACTAAAATGTGGGACGAGATGGAAGAAAGTTAAATATAAAGAATTACTTTTCAGTCGCTCTACTTAATCAGCCTTTTGACTGTTTGCCGCTTTGCTTGAAATGCAAACTTCGCTCTTTTATTACATTTTTTTCTAAAATGGCGACGGATATCCTGTTACGTGCCGCGTTTTGGTTAAGTGTGGGCAAACAATAGCATTTACATGACGCTTCCATCACTTATTGCGAATATGCTTGACCTCCAAGGTCTTTAAACTGTGACCCAAACAGACCATTGTACTGTTAGAGTTATGTTTCGTGAAAGTAATACAACAAGTATGTCATGTACACATGATCATATCCGTGCGTCTGATTATTCCTTATTTGCGATTACCATCGATTGCAACGAATTAAAAAGCATAAATAAAATTAGAAATTTTTTTAATGCGTATGTTGCAGTCACTGCCCCGAAGGACCCCAAAAATACGTAATTGATTACGAGGAAACTGTAATTCTCGAGGAAGTAAATAAAACAACACAGAAGAAGTCTTATTTAAATAGATAATTCAAACTCGATTTTTTTTGTCTTAGCGTATTATAATCCATGCTAAAACGTTTATCTGCATTTCATCACTCTAACTCTTTCGGTTCGCCTATTCTGGCCCAGATACTCAATCCGATAGGAAACTTGATTTAGGGTAATGTACTGTGAATTCCAGATATTCACGAAATGAGTTTCTGTTTGGTGGCTATTGTGAGCTACGATTGATCGCTTCCCAGAATCTGCATCAAGAGGGTTATTTACTCTCAACGTAACCAAAAGCGTCCTCTTCATTATAGGACTCATTCCAATAACGAGACTGTGCTCCATTGAATAAACGGCAATACGAATATGGCGGCTTCATATCTTTTTACTTTAATGTAGATATTCAAGCGTAGTCCTGTTTGTGATGAACATCAGATAACTTAGAAGTTAAATTTATCTTTTCATTTTCACAAGAATCATTATACGCACGAAAGGAGAAAAATTCTGAACTTGACCGGGAATTCAGAATTTTTCTCCTTCTCTATCTTCACATTCGTGATAAGTCGTATGCATTCACTCACATAAGTTAAATTTCCGTCATTTCACTCTTTGTCATACGCCCGAGAGTAAGAACGTTTATCGACCGGTCGGTTCATGATGCGTTAATAGCATCATTGAAGTAGTTGAGTTGAAGTGTTTCAATATTGATATATTTCTTATTTTAAATCTTGTATTTAGAGGCACTATTCGACAACAAAGATTAAAAAATTAAACTAGGCCAATAATGTATTTTCATACCTGAACGGTTTTTTCATCAGTCGTTGTGTACGAATGAGAACATTTTACACTTTTAACATGGAGTCTTATTTTTTTATATTTCGGTTACAGGAATAATCCGAGCGGGACCATGTTTTAACTAAAGGATACCTTTGGGGCACCATACAAAATTGATCGAATTCCAAACGGCAGTGAGCGAGTCATTTTATATTTATGGAAATGCGAATTTAATCGAAATTGAGACTGAAACCAAGTTTTCTCCTCAAAACTTCACGTAAAGTCGCGTATAAAAAACTCAATTTCAGAATAAAAAGATATTTTTATGGATAGGGTAATGACATCTATATAAATAAAATTGTAACCTCTGTCTGTACATTTGTTTTTTTTGTCGGGTTTTACTTTTTTTGTGTGTTTTGCGTCACAAGAAGACGTTTGAACCGCTTTGCAGAATTGTTGTCTGTCTGTTTGTTTGTTACCGCATCACGCAAAAACGGCTGGTCGAATTTTTGTGAAACTTGCAGCGTATCTTTAGACTGATCAAGATTAAAGTATAGGCTTTGTGGTGTATCTCAAAAAAAAAATTTAAGTGGGGGTTTGAGGGGCATCGATTTGGTTTTTCGACGATATCTCTCGAGTAAATTAACTTAGGAAGTTCGAATTTGATATTTGTCACTTGCGATACAAGTACAAGATCAATCTCCTATATATTTATGAAAGTTTGTTTGTTTGTGCATCTATATATTTCCACACCGTTAAAGCTAGAATAATCATACTTTCAACAAATACTTTCTTCACAAATAGGAAGGTAGTAGGCTACTTTTTAATGCCAAGTGTTTTATATTAATTGCACAAAAAGCAAAATAACTTTGTATGCTAATGCATTGCCATCTAGAGATGGGTCAGAAAGAACGGGACAGTTTTTTTCGAATAGTTCTGATGCCTAAACTATTCAATAAAATAACCCTTCTCATAAACTTACTAAGCTCAAAGAACAGGTAACTCTACATCTTATACACAGTGAGAAAGGTGGGAAACGACTACTTCCTTATCCGTAATTGGACGGTGGGGACTGATTAAACTACGCGTATTTTCCCAAGTCCTACTATTGATTTGAATCAAATTTGGTACGATTGTGTTGTGCTCCCAGAAATAATTCATACGTCGTTTTTGTTTCTCTCTGCCCATTTTATTCAAAACGGCGGCCTAGTGAATCGTTAAATACCATGTATCATCTAGAATTCCGACCGGATTTGAACCAAATTTCCCCGGGCAACGCCGGGAATTGCTGATAGTGGTTCGATAAATTTAATGTTCGAAGTATTTCGACGCTCTTTAGCCATTACAGTTTCATACGTAAATAACAATCTTTTTTTTAAATATTTGGCCATGATTGTAACAGTGCCGTTAAATTCCGCTTCAGTGGGTGGTGCGAGTTCAATGTCACCTCTGTTTATACTTTCCAATGTATAACATCACATCTCGTTCTTTCAGCCAATGAGACATTGCAATATCCTGGGATTGTTATATCTTCCTTCAATTTCGGTTTCATTAAAAGCTTTCTTTGTCCTTGAGCGAATACTTTCTATGAGATTCCATGTTATTTGCTATCGCGCGTCAAAGAAAATGAAAGAAGCCTTGATTCGCCATCGAGACAGGAGGAAAGTGAATGGGAATTTTGATGACGTCGAACGAAATAACGAGCGAATTAATCATTTGGAGAAGAAGAGGAAATGTTCGGAATCACTTTCAGGCGAAGAAATGAGAAATAGAAGAGTAATTGCTATTGTAGCGACATTTTAATTTTTTTCCATTCGTAAATGGAAATACTTGGTACGACCCAGTTTCGAATATTACGTTATTCATCTATTCTTTGGGAATAACTCTATTTGTCTGCTAATAAGACGCAAATTATTTTTCCGGTGAAAGTCACCAAAGGTTTAGCTGATTATTATCGCTCTGAGGTATCTGAGCACGCCATTCATGAATTCCTCGTAAGCGAAGTTTAAGTCTAACGGGTATCGCCTTTAGTTGAAGGACCGGTGGCGTTTGGTTTTGGCGGGGGTTGAACACCGCAAAATTATTCAAATGGATTTCGTGACAAGAGATAATTTTGACAGTACGATGCGTAAAAGACTCCGGAACTTTATAGAATTCCAATACTAATAAAAAATCTTTTAAGCCAATGCCAAAAATTTATTACATATCTGAAGGTAAGTTATTCATTTTCAAAATAATCACTTTAATGATAAAGGATCAGTATTGTAGCTTTGGTACCGAGATGCTTATCTACCGATATCTAAAGCGATTTTGGCATTGGCTTAGTAATTGTGAGCCCAACATAAAAAAACTCACTTGCATCTATAGCGCAAACATTTCGTCGAATACACACGACCTGTATTTCCCGCCCAATAGTATGACTATGCAATATCACAATTGTATATGCTTCTTCGGTGCTAGTGTCGTACTCAAGAGGCGCTCCGTCGAAATGTGCGATGGCGAACATGGGCGAACGAATATCTGAGATGATCAATAGCTGGTAACGCGCGTTACATTGTACAAATTTAAAATATATTTTTTTGTATTAAACACACTTAAGTATTTTAAATATAATATTTCTATGTTCACCTAATCTCAGTAAATTTTTATTTCAGAGCTACAGCGGATCAAAAATTGAAGGGGCAGAGGGAGCATTGCATTATTTTGGTTGTTAAGGTCCTCTTGCCTTATTTTTACTATTAAGGTATATTTAAAACTTCCTCTTTGTCATTGCGTTATCTTGATTCGAAAAAAGGGTGGCCAGAAAGGGACGTGCGCGTGGGAGGCCATGATCGTGCTTAATACAGAAATTTATATTTTCGTGGGTTTTGGTATGCGTCAGGTTTCGCGTTAAATAAAATTCATTTCGCTTGGTTGTTTTGATGTTCTTCTCTTAGATTGCTTCCATAAAAAATGTGAGCGGAAATGATTCTGAAAATTTTCACTTAAAATGTAAGCGAATCCTGTAGATCGGAAAATTATTTTACGATAAAATTTTCTGGAAGGACTAATTTAACAGTGCCTATATTATTTTCACCATAAACCGTGTAGTCTGATACTTATTTTTTTACAATAGCGAAGTAATTATTGTATTCATGCGAGCATCTTCTGTCAAAATTAACATCTCGAGTACTAGCCGAACGATTCACTTAAATTCTGATTAATTGACTAAATTGTTTGAATTAAATGTGTCTACGCACTATAATTTCCAAACGAAATAATTTGATTTGCGAGACATTATTAATGAAAAGATTTGTATCTATGGAATAACAGGCTTAATTCAAATATGTAAATGGTTGTCATTGGATATTATCAAAGTTAACATTCGTTGAAAATTTTAACGATTGTAGAAAGAGATGGATATTGATTATTTTCTCCTTATTTATTGCAATAATACCACATTGAAGTAATACGAGGCGGTTTTTCTATTGTTTATTTATAATTAATAAACACATACGCATCTATGAAGGTTGCCTCAGTTCTTTCCATTGTAATCACTAAAGAATAATAATCTGTAATGCAGCGTTTGTTGCATTTAATTAGATTCAGTCATTTTATTAGTAAATATGCGTTACTTATGTTAGTCAGAATAGCCGAGCACTTCTGCCACCCCACGGGGAGATCGGGAACTTTTCTTTCAAGCTCCTAGTAAGGCAATCCGAGCAGAAGCGCTGTCTGTTGGCTGGTAGTGGAGTCAAGGTTGATCGACGCATTCTGGCGTAGTATCGATACTTCGGAATGTGATTGACGATGCAGAACACGACGATCTTGTATGCTATGCTATGGCTCCTTAAATCTTCTAGTTTGAGTCATACGAATGTTGTCCATTGCGTTGTTACACTTTTTATGTGTGTGCAACATTTCTATTGGTGTGTGTATTTACTACAATTATCGAAATTAAAATATTTAAATTGATGTAAAAGCAAGCAATAAGAGCTGATTCCTGCAACAGGGTTGAGATCATTGCTCTTGTTATTCATAAAATTTCATCTTCACCTTGAAAATATTTAATTTCCTGTGCAATGTGATTTATAACAGATTCAGGTATCGTTTAAGAGTTTTTTTTCAAGAATATTTACCTTAGATGAATATGCTGATTGTACACGATATTAATTAAAACGTTATCTGTGAGTGAATAGTACTTATTAGAGCACTTTTACGTTTCATGTATTTAAAGATGTGGAAATACGTACAAGCCTGGAGGTTAAATTACCTTAGCATTCTGCATGTAAGTTAATTGGAGATATAAGTTACTCTAGGGCAGTGCTTCTCAACCGGTGTACCGCGAGGAAGGGACCAGTGTGATATTTAATATTAAAAGCGTTTGAAGCAAACAAATTTGCATAAATTTTATGATGCAGGAATTTAAAATGAAACTACGACAGGAATTGATAGACCTTAGCAACGATAATACCACTTCAAATTAGCATGCTACCTTTAGATGTATTTCAATATCTGAATATTCCATCGATATGACGTTCCAAATTCAACAGCGTATTTATGCATATTTGGTTGTTCGTCAACAGTCCATATTAAAAATATTGCAAGGACATGTTTAAAGAACCTAGATGAAGAACTTCTTCAAGTTCTCTCTATTATTGAGCCAAATATAAAGCGTCTTTGTACCAAAAAGGCAAGCCTAAATTTTCCGTCTAAGAGCATAACATTTTTACACGTTGAATTATGTATGTATGTAATATACAATAAAATTACAGAATTATTTGAACATTGCTTTACCAATCGTAACAATCTAATATAACTACGACTTTTACTTGTTACGGTAGCTCTTTTCTTTAAAAAATGTGTATTTACGCAGTGAAATTAATTAGGGGTGGTTTGGTGTGCCGCGATGTTCTTAAGCATGCATGAAGGTGTGCCGTGGTTCAAAAAAGGTTGCGGAGCACTACTCTAGGGATTCACACGAAAATTAAAAAAAAAATGGTTTTGAGTGGAGCCAAAATCGAAATAAAAATAAGAAACCAGCTATCAGATGTGAAATCGAGGTTTTCCTCCTCCGAACGCAGCACTAAGGGAACAGCCGTCGATTACTTCCGTAATAACTAGATTTATCTATGTAAAATATACAAAGACACCACTCAGACTTTTTGTACCGAGGATTGAAACAAATTAGTTAAAATAGAAAAAATAACAATGCAAAAATAATTTGAATATACCGTCGAAAAATATATGAGAAACAAATGAATGTTAAACAGAAGGAATCTAAGGAAACATCCGACATTTCGCATACTATTATGCTGACATTAGTAGGATTGTACCAGTATTGATTGGCGTTGTAAAAATAGATTTAAATCCTTTATAAACAAAGACAGCTTTTTAGTTAAGTTATAATGTCATTAAAGCAGAATACTTGAAGTCAAATATCTGGACTTTGCGGCTGCGCATTATCTTTCGATTCACCTAGAATTATTAAAGTGTGTGTCCAAGACTTATCGGTATTCGTGATACCTATTCACTCTTGTCATCTGTTTCAGCATCGAACCCGTTCACTATTCTACACACGACATACTGTATCGACGCCTTTATTTTGCTTCCCAGCAGTTTAAATCGGCACCGTTTTCAGAACGCTGAGTAATAATTTAATTTCGGCAGATCGAATCGATTTTTCTTTGTCTTTCCGTCGGTTGACTCTAGCCCACTTGGTTTACGACGAAAGCCGGCCAAATTCATGTGCTCAAAACTGAAGAATCCCATGGCGTTAGAGAGAGAGTCCGTTACTTCCTCCACCCCTTTGCCTATGTGGTTGCGCTGTATGTGTTCCATTTGAGGTTTAGCGCTAACTGAATAGCAGCTCACGCGAAAATGGCCCAGAGGGCGATGAGCGATGCCGTGCGATATACTTCGTGGGAGAAATACGGACGAACCAATCAGGATTTGAGCTCTATCATGGGCTGTTGATGAAGGGTCTCAAGCTTAACGACCGAAATCGATTGACCGCAGCAGCGGTATGTAATAGGACTCAGAGCCGAGATCAAGAAGATATACGCGTAGGCAACGAACTAAAGATTCATTTACTGCAACTCTAAAAATACTAGTGTCAACGCAATGCCATTCACCATCAATCCCGTTTAATCTGCCAGAGTCGATCTCCGGGAAATAATTCCAGTTTGCCGATCACGTGAGTTGCTTGAAAAAAGGGCCAAAATTATGAAGTGTTGTTTGGGGTTTTTCGTGAATCCATAATTCATTTATAATAAATGCGATTTAAGGTTGATTTGTTACGCGCTTTACATAAAAAGATCAATTCATATTATATCTGTTTTAAAATGGATTTAAAGGATGCGGTAGCCATTTTTCGTTCTTTCGGAGTCAATATTACCTAACAAACCAGTATAATAATCGAAATCTTATGATTCAGAGATATTAGTCTCGATTCCTCTGTAACTTTAAATAGCGGATTTTAGCATTTATATGCTGATTGATCGTTTGCTTAAGTTCACATTGGTCGCTTTCGTCCTCGTACATAAAAAACTTTAGCGCGAAAGCGATCACTTAAAACCGTCCTCCAAATAGTGCCTCTGGTGATGCTAGACGTTGCACCAAGCACAACGCTAAAGACCACTGATAATACCACACCTACATGTCCCTGATCAGGAAATTTTTGCAGCATTTCAAGAAATTGCTCCCTCTATAGCAGTGGTTCTCTGACTTTCTGTAGGCGCGGCACCCTTTCGAAGATAAACAGAATTTCACGGCACAATTTTATGCACAGGTATTAAAACCATTGTTGGAATTATACCGTAAACAATTTATTAATGGAAATTATTGCTCTGATTATGTAGTAACACATCCAAATCGTTGATTTATTTACTAAACAATTTTTTCGCGGAACAACCACTGTGCCGCGGCACGCCATTGCTCTATAGGATAACACTTTAAAAGGTTTAAATTTCATGTTTTTGTTAAGTGGCTTAAAACTGCAACACATGGTGTCTTGGTTACCTCGAGTATAATATGACTACTTTTTGGAATCCAAGTGAAATACGCAATTTGATTTAAGTCCTTTAAGTTATATGCAAGGTAATTGATCCTTTATTTCCAGTGTCAATTCAAACGATTAAAAAGCACCGCAGAATAGCCCCCAAAGGAAATTTGTGGAATTTCACGGATTACTGTAGTGTTTGATTTTAAACCATCGTCTTTGCCGCGATAAAATAAAGCAAAGTTGTATGTTATTTGGACCTTTTATACCGTTGAGACCAAAAATAAAAGTATTCTATTTTTCCATTTTGTTAGCTTTAACTGCTAGCTGTGCAGTTACAGATGTCTGCGCAACGAACATTCTCGAACGCCTTTTTTTTTTAGATTCGGAGCTGATTCAACTCGAATGGAAACTCTTCAAAACGAAGTAAAACGTACAATTTACCCGGTTGTTATGTTTGCATTTCGATTTAACTAAACAATCTACGCAGTTAAATATAACACTATCAAATATATTTTTGCATAATATTTTTATCCTTTTTAGACACGGTTTTTTGGAAAAAACTAGACCACAGTAGTTAAAAATATTGCTGAATTATTGGGAATGTGTACAAGCTCTAAATATCTCTACTTTGAATATTAAAAAGTGGGCATGGATATGGGATTCGATCATGACGTCATGAAGTTTTGTTATTATGTACTATTCTCGGACAGTGCCTTCCGAAAATCAATGTTGGCCAGGGCTTCCGTAGGATTTGCTTTTTTATGCTTGAAACATTCTTCCTTTTCCGCTGTACGTCAGCTTGCTTTCTTGTTGGCAGTAATTTAAGTTATATAGGACGAAAAATATCTTTGCTATGCGCTCAATGTTAAAATCTTCCCTCTCCATCTTTCCGTTAACTCATGATACGCCAGAAGAAGGATACCACAATAGTCATATCAGTTTCATGAACTCGTCTTCAAACGGACTAACGGAATATCTTTGGTTCTTTTGAATTCTCGGCAAGGATGTTCCGAAGTGGAGAAGACGCGGATTAAAAAAGACGGGAAAATACTTGAGGAAATGATAATACGTTTCAAATTTTAACGGCGCGTACATACATTTCGTGAAATAAAAAAGGGTGCATTTAAGAAATGAACAAATACATAGAAATAAAAACATGGAAAAAACAGAAATAAATATATAGAAATCGATATCTAATTATATAAATATAAACGACCTATTTTTTGAGCACGGGGTCCTACTGCGCGCACTGCGCATACCTATAAATCCGGCCCTGAACGCACGCATACACGTGATTTATAAGGATTCCTTTGACTTGATCCTTTTGAGGAAGACGTGACTCTGTATATCTCTGGATATTTGGTTAACCCGTGCGGAGGATGGGAAAGGAAGAAAGGAGAACCGAACAGAGATGGTGAGCCGTGAGCGATGACCTGAAGCACAAGTGAGCAAACATTTTAGAGTGAGGTTTTCTCTTCGAGGGATGAGCGCGCATTAGGTTGCATGAGGGGAATGGATCCGCTTTCCAGTGATATTGTAGCGAAAGATAGGGAAAGTAAATCCTGCGTGAAATATGACGAAGGGATGCTGAGTATCGTAGTTAATTAAAGGGTGTGAAGAGAGGAGGAAAAAGGCGAGTCCTATGTAGGGTCTGCGTTGAGTGAGTGATAGAAGTTACATTGCTTGAACAACTCAGGAACTATGGCGAATTGCCACTACTGAAGGATTGAGAGGATGGCGTGCTTTAAAAAATATATTTGATATCTAAAAGATACTGTTATTTTCCCGTCGTTATCGAACCGCAAGAAGAATTTTTCAAAGGGAGAGTAAATATTACGTCTGTTCTAGAGAAAAAATGAAATTTTAAGTAAAAATTCAAAATAAAGGAGCGAATTGATATTTAATCAATAAGTAGTTTTATCGTTTTCCTCAAAACGTTAATTTCATGCGATGGATTATATGCCTTTTCCATTCGGATATTTCTTTCTCTCGTCTCAAGAGTTCTGTGGATGCCGAGGTGGAAGGGAACTCTTCTGATTCAAAATTGGTCTTAGCCATTTCGTTCTCCCGAGGTCTTCACTATGAATAAAGCGTTCATATTAAACTCTCCTTCATATTCTTTTGTCAGAATGTCTTTAGTGTTTTTCCCCACGCAAATCTCGTAAGCTTATTACCTAGTCCTTTCCTATTTTCTCTAAATTACAATCTCCGAATAAAACCAACCCTTCTACCATTGTTTTGTGATTCGAACTCTTATCTCAGGAGTTTTTAAGAGAGAGAGAGGGGAAAAAAGGAAGAATCGATCGACCTATCCTTGCGGAAAATTTATTCAAACCCCGCCGCCTAATCTCAGGTGAACCACCTCCGATATATAATTTTCTCTTTTTGCCCCATTAACCGAGAAAAGTGTTATTTTTTTAAAACGAGATCTTATCCTTTTTACCCTCTCCTTCATTCGCCTCCTCGGAACGGATAAACTTTTTTTTCTTTTCGCCTTATGAGCCAAATGCAGCAAAAAGTTCGGAAAATAAAGTTTATCCCTTGCGGGAAAAAATTTTTAAAAAATATATCATCCCTCCTTTTCACGATTCTTCCTCTTCTACTGTTCCCCTCCCTCTCTTGCGAGCTCCTCTTTTCTATTCTCTTGCGTCAAAGAAAAGAGAGAAAAATCAACGGAAAATCCTTTCGGGCAGAGTAACTCTTTTGTTTTTACATCCTTCTCTTCCTATCTCCGCGGATTGCCGCCAGGGGGTCGAACTTCGCGGTCTCTGCATGCATCGTTCCGCACCCTTATTCTATCTCTCTCTCTCTCCCCTTCCCCCACCCACCAGCTCGAAACCGCTGTTGAAACTAGTATGGCGGCAGGGAGGGAGGTAGGGAAAGAGGAGGGAGGGAAGTAGGAGGGAGGGAAAGAGGAGGGAGGGAAGTAGGAGGGAGGGGTAGAGCGGGAGAAGCTACGGTACGTGACTTGGTTTAGGAATCGTCGAGGCGTCCAGCGCCTCCAAATGGATGACCCCGTTACTATGGAAGCGAGGCGATTGAATGGATGGGTGCAACAATTGATGACCCAACTCCTCCGCTTCCCTGCAACACGACGCAAACTCCGCTTCCCAAACGTCGGACTAAATAAAAGAGAAAACGAAAAAAAAGATGAAATATTTCGGATCGAAGTGTGTGTTTGAGGTGGAAGTGACGGGGGGAGGGGGCGGATAGGGGGAGGGGGGGCGGATAAGGGGGGAGGGGAGAGGAAAATCCTCTCGCCTCCATTGTGTTCACTCGTCCCCAGGACCAGGACGTGCCGCTAAATGTATGAGAGCGACGTCAATTAATCCAAGACTTTTGCCCCGCGCGGCTACGCCTTCGCGAGATATCGGCTGGGAATCGAGAGGCGTCCAGTGTTGCCAAATGGCGCATTCGAAAAGCTCTTTCGTCTCTAACGTCATCCGGGCGAGCGTAAAGGGTGAATGATCCGAAAAGCTTCGTTTGCTTGTTTTTGGGATTACGTCCTTAATATTTTTATTTTCAAAGCATGACGGATTCCGCCGCATTATGGGTCTAATGAGACGGTCTCCATGCTTCCAATCCTTCTGTTCTCTCTCTATCTCTCTCTTCATCTCGGATTAACCCATTTCTTGCCGCGACTTCCATATAATAAGCCGGTTGAGCCGTCGATCGCCCAAGTGACGCTGGTTATGGCGGGATAATGAAGACCGCTGCGATGTCATGGTGGATCTCTGGTCCTTTGAGATTTAACGGCCATCTGCGTTTTTTTCCGGAACGATCGTTAGTGAAAATTTTGTTCTCGCGTTATTTAGCCTAATCGGATGAAAACGGGTAGAATGAATGGCGGTCTCGTCAGGTGAACATATTATCCAGATTCTAGGATGGCAGCTTTGTGTATATTGTGATATAACACAGGTGCGATCCTTGTGACGTGCGTAATCGCCTAATACGCAATGCCATGCATGCATTTTAGTGATAATATGTTATAAATAAATTGTGCAAAGTGTTTTTAAGATAAAAAAAAAGATTTCCTGTACGGGTTCCACTGTATATCCTTCACTTTTGAGCTCGTGTTCCACTTGAATACGATTATAGCGTTAAGTAATTTTAATGCTTTACAAATTGTCGACAAATTTACATGGTAAGCGCGTAACTTGTCCACCATGAAACTGCAAGGTCAGTCATTAAGGTTCCACAATTCAACCTCTTTTGAGGAAAATGTACGGGCGAAATATTTTTTCTTTCCTTTCGATATGTCGATTCCAAAACAATAAACTCCGATAGGGATAAAAATCTCGGCCACGGCTTTTGAACTGGTGACCCAATTTTTGTGACGTAATGTTTACTGCTCCAATAAATTCTTTGGCGAGATACAGAAAGGAGGGTCATGGGTCGTATGGCTTTTGGGATGCGGACTAAAGGTTAATTACTATGATAATATAACCACCAAATTGGCTATATGCCAATATAATTGAGAGTTGAAGCTCCAAAAAAGGGCTATCCGCGATGCAATCAACACGTCGTGAAAATCGATAAAATTTTCACGTAACTTTCCTATGTTTCATTATGGTGTGGTTTTTACGTTCTTCCAAAAAAATATACCATCCTGTTATTGAGAAATGTCATTGGGGCGAACATTTATTATTTCTGAACGAGAAGGGAATTTGCTACTTTTGTTCTTATATAGAATTCTTTTTGTCTTTTCGAATTATATTTTTTAACGATATGTATTTCCCGCATCGAATACAAAGAGCTCGAACGGTGGATAATTTTTGTGCTTTTTTTAACTTTACATCAGAATTCCTCTATATTTTCCTCATCGATGGGAACGTGATTATAAAACTTCGCGATTATGTTTTAAAGCCCCGTATTTTAGGAAATAACAATTATGTAGATATCGTATCTTTAATAAAAGCACATAAAATAGTGCTTTAATTGCCGAACAACTATTACTACAGACAAGAAATTGATTTCCCCCCTAATTAATCGCCAAAATCAACGAGCGTAGATATAAAACTTTCCGGAAAAAAATCACATAGGATAAGTCATGAGACCGCTTTCATGCACACTTTTAATTTTGGAAATTTAATCATATAAATTTAGGACAGATCACTGCGAAAGAAAATTCAATCAGTGTGTTTTTGTCTTATCGTTGTTATACCGGATACTAATAATGTCTCGATCAATTTCTGTCGATAACGAAACGTTAAGCGCTTCGTGGCTAATTATGGATCCCACTGTCCCCGATTCTACTTTGAATTTTCAACGCTTTGGAGGACTTTTTGTGCCGCTTAGCGGTATTAATTAAATCCAGAAAATGTTTAGAGCACGGACAGGTACGAATAAAATTCAATTAACATGTAGTGTACAGAATCGATAACGCTATTTCTTTAATCCGGGACTATATTTATAGTCGTATTAATTATCCAACACAACTTATTCTAAAGGTGCATTTACGAGTTTAACTTACGACTCGATAAGAAATGTTTATTTTCCCAAAAAAAATCCTGAGCAGCCGTTTTTCCTAATTAACGTGGCCCGATAGTAAATTAGCCTTTAACATACCTAATGCATTATTTTAAATTTCACAATTAACAATCAAATATATGAACATTGAGAAACTCTTAAAAGTTATTATATGATAGCAAAAAAGCAATAACATTATGCACCAACCGGTCTCTTAAGTAATTATTCTCAGTCTATTTGTAACATTACCGAAGTTTAAGCAGAATTATGTTCTCCTACTAACTTTCCTATGATTTGTAGTATAAGCAGGTGGTTTCCGTGCTGGGGGTTGCGATTATCTGGCAGGAAGTCCGAGAAAGGTTTTCAGGGAGATCCCGAAAGAGGAACGTTTTTTATGCATTAGATTTTCGTTTTATCTATGAAATGTTTAGAGTTGACATTTGTTTATATTTATAATATTTTGCAATAACTTTGACATTGGATTTGGGAATCGCTGATCTATTTAGTTGGTTTTATTATTTTATGTCGTGTTAGCATTTTAAAATTTGTATAGGAAAATTGACCGTAGCCGTGAAAAAAAGCAACCATTTATTTTCGGTAAAAGCATCAAGGAAATTATTAGAATACCAATGAATTGATACATATTTATTTGTAGACCTTACTTGCGGGCTAAATAAATACATTCAGGGGAATGAATTGTGTTAATAAGATTTAATTTAATTTTTTGTCATTCTACACATGGCAACTTACTGTGACGAAATTGCAAGAATTCCATTTAAAACGCATTAAAACCCCCGAGAAGAGCCTTTCTTGTAGAACACATTTTTCTATAAATTTAAAAAAAATGCAATACACGCAGAAGCGACCTTAATATTATTTCGACTGCGAACATTTTTCCCCTAGTCATTCAGAAAATACAAAAACGGTTCTTTTTTTCCGGTAGCTTCTGCGCGAGGGGTAATTTACCGTTCCGAAATTTCCATTTCAGATCATGCGTCTCCCTCTCGAAATTTTCTGGCTCACGATTTCGGAAAAATGGAAACAAATTCGAAGCGATATTTCCCAATGCTTCCCATATCCCTGCACAAAAGCATTATTTTTACTTCCAGTAACGACAAAATTCGCGCAGAGAGAGAGAGAGAGTTCGTGTGGAAAGACAGAGAAAGGAGAATGAATGAAAAGGAAGGATGGAGATGGAGGGAAAAATAGGGAGGGAAAATGTGAGATAGAGAGAGAGGAATAGGAGACAGGAGGAGGGCAGCACCTATTTTCCTATTCCTCTGCTGCGCCGTCGTATACAAAGAATGTCCGTCCCTTTCCACACAGAACATGATTTGCCATCGTCAAGCGCGAAACGCGTTTGCCGTTCCATCCATTCCCTCTTCACCCCTGGAGATTATGCACCCGTGCCAAAGCCGCACGACCTTGACCCGGGACGAATAAAAGAATGGCGAAAACCGCCAGCCTCTTTGAGCGTGGTCGTGTGTGCGTATTTTATTGGCGCAGATGAGTCCCAATTGGTTTTATGCGGATCGCAGTTGCTGCCCCGATGCATTCGTAGATCGCGGCAGAAAACGATCGAGATGGGTTTTCATTTCGACGCAGAATCCGCGATTCCGGGCGGAAATGATTTTTTTATATCGCGTTTAGCAAAAAAAAAAATTAGAGCGGCGGAGTGAAAACGATGGGAATGCTTCTGAGTGCGTGCATGTCTGTGTGGGAGCGAGAATTGCATTTGGCGTAAAAGCGCTCTCCGAAACCGAAAATCGTCGATTTTGATTGGTTTCCGTTTTATAAATTGCTCAAACACACGAAAGCCGCTTTACATCGTAAATTGTATCTCCATTCCTCTCCCCATTTAGGCCGCTATCAAATTGTGTGATTAACTGTCTATACACGCTTCCCTCGTACTAGCAACATCAGCTCGGCCTAAAAAGTTTGATTGTACCTTCATACGTTTCGAAGCGATCAGGTGTGAATGTGAACGTGTATTTTTATGTAGCTAAATACAACCCTTATGTGTGTGTGTGTATATATATATATATATATATATATATATATATATATATATATTCATGCGCGTTGATAAATTAAAATTTTTTCCAAATGGAAATATGGACTACGCTTTTAAATATAAATAACAGAATGAGTCTCTAGGAATTCGAATTATTTTAAAGTAGGTTAGAATTGATGAAACACAAACAAGCGTGGTCGCTTCTTGTTTTTTTCTCCGCATTTCGATTTGATGTTGATTAAAACTCGGGAAAACAGAATATTTGCTCAGAGGGAATTTGTACAAACATAGAAAAAGCATTCGCTGAATAAAAAAGGAGGGTTTCGTCAGATGTGTCTTTTTATCCTAAGACTGTGGCGATTTGCATAACTTTACGTGTGCTTTTCTCATTTCCTTGTGGCAAAAACGAGACGAGCTCTTATCAGGAAGACGTATTTCCGCATCTTTCCCAGCAGATTTCCACTCTCTTTCTGCCGTCCCACGCCGCCCTTTAAGCTAACAATTTGGATCAATGAAAGATGGCTACGTATTACGCTGATTTCGTGGGTTTAGCTCGATAGGCGAGAAAATTTGCGCTCTTATGACGTGCAAGAAACATTATAACATTTGACAGTATTTGAGTCGAAGCAGTAATGTAAGATTTTCGTTTTCGTGAAATGGTATCCCCATTGCAGTAGTATGGCCCATATGGCCCGTTCTTCCTGCAGACATTTAAAGCCTCAACGATGAGAAATAATTTACACGTTCACTTCCTGAAAAATTATCATATTTTCTATATCCGTAATAGAGATATTTACAGACCGTTTGATTAATACGACGAATTACAAAATGTATAATTTCGCAACATTTTGTGCTACTGCTAATTTATAGAATAATTGCCCTGCCCAAATATTTTTCGATTCATAGCGAACATCCGTTTTCATAGTTTTTTATGTGATTTTATCGAAGAATGGTATTTTTGTTTAGTATTTTTAGGAAATGCTTAATTGTAAATCTCATCTAAATCCGTTCAACCGTATCGACCTTTCAGGGAGGACTATATACCGAAGTTTTTTTTATCATGAGGGACACGTTTTAAAACGGTATCATATCCAGGGTTCGCCCGGAGATCTCCAGCTAATCTCCGGTCTCCGGGTCAGTAGCTCTAATCTCCGGCTCGCTTTCTTAAGGCTGTATATGAATAAGGTGACATCCAATGTAGACGGCGAGCATCTTATAATTTAATAGTCGTAGTTCCGGTTCATCAAGGTAATTTTGTTCGAAAAATAATGATAATTTTATAAGCATTTATCTTACTATCCCATTTCACTCTCTAATTCTTGACGAAAAAAAATCATCGAAAAATTAGCTTTTATAGGTATAAAATTTGTTTCGTGTATAAATTTAATTAAATGTAAAATCCATAGTAAGAAACCTTTGTTCTATTTATTTAAAAGATGCGTTGTGGCATCAAGTCTACCCTTCCAAATTATAAACTATCGAAATACAATAAAATCATAAAATCTCATAAAATCCAAGTGTTTATTTAAAAAATATCTGATGTGGCCAACACATGACTTTCTCCATATTTGGGGTATAGATATTTAAATTATAATGAATAGCATTATAAGGCAAAATTATTCTTTCGTATCGTAGAAGAATAGTCGTCCTTATTGCCGCAAATTATATGGTGAATATGTTTACAGAATTCACCGCTAGTTGGTGGCGCTGTATACTGGAAATTTACGAATAAGTTGAATATCTCCGAAATGGATGGCTCTACGAGAATTTGTTTCAAACAAAACGTGCAAGAAATATTATTCTCTACAACTTTGGTCCTCAAGAAGATTACCAATAACGACGTTTTAAGGAGATATTTGACGGAAACCGAAAACACCGATTATTTATAAATAATTTCTAAACAATAACTGCTACGGAAAATTGTTTCAAATAACAGTTGTAGGAAATTACATTATCTATAACCTTTGTACAGAATTGTATATACAATAATAATGTTTTAACGGAGAAATATCGTAAAAACCGAATCGGGTTTCGAATAAACCTCGACTTATTGTCTAAAAACTAATAAGTTCTTTGTGCTTATGCTAAAGTGTAAGATATGAAATTTGGTATTAATATGACAAGTACTTTTTGAGTTAGAGCGCCCACAATCACATACATCCATCCACACACACACATCATTCCGAAAATAGTCTAAACGTGTTCTAGGGACCTCAAAACGTATTTCCGTTGAAATGTCGAAGTCGATTTTTTTCATGAAAACAATACTTTCTCTATACTACGTACATGGAGAAAGTAAAAACGGATAAAGCTAATATTATATGTCATGAATATTGACCAATTGTATTAGTTTTAGTCTATTAGATTGAATCTCTGTCGAATTTCCTCCGAGGTCTGGGTTTCAGAATAAATCTCCATTTTTCGAACACTAATCTCCGGCACATCAAGTTCTGAAAGTTGACGACCATAATCATATCATATGTAACATTTGGGTGAAGAAAATCGATAGTTTAGAGCAGGGGTGGCCAACCTGCGGCACGCGTGCCACTAGTGGCACGCTAAGCTCTTGTCAGTGGCACGCCTCCAGATTTTGAAAAAATAAAATAAAATGTAGAGAAATAAATTGAAAAATGTAAACGTTAACATTCTAGGTTGTACAATGTTGTTCTTTGACAACAGACTGAGTGTTGTGTTTGCGTGCGACTACTTTAATCCCACGAAATTAGAACGTATTATAAGAAAATTGAGTACACAAACTAGTCACTGTTTTCAAGACTGAGTTGGACTTTTCTTGTTTTCCAGGTAGTTATCTAAACATTTCAAAATAACTTCCCCACTCTTATATAGTATATACAGGTATAAATTAATTAACGAAGTCTCTGGGAACGAAGCTCCTTTATAACGAAGTCGGAAATTCAGCAGTGAAAATTCAAAAAATTCGAAAATATTGCGAAATAGTGTTCGCTTGTTATACGGCTGCTTAGATGGACGAGACAGAATTGATACTGGCGCTACTTACATTTCGAAGCTTCGCTAACATAGTGTCATATGTTCACAAAATTACAGCTACTAAATTAGAATGTTACTATAGTCTCGACCTCGGTCTTTTAAGAACGATGAGAATAAGTTGGTCTGACTCTTTACCTCGAAGTAGCCAGTTCTGAGATCTTAAGAAACCTCTCTTTTTCGTATTGAAATGGGGTGTACGTTAATTTAACATTTTTGCTATTTTCTGATTGGGAAAAAGTCAATGTCAAGCATCTTCTCATCAGGAATCGTGACTGATCCACCGTGGATCTCTTGCCGTCTCGACAACTAACAGCATGAAAACGGAGTAGAGCTGCAGTAATAACGACATTTTATTAATTTATATTATTAACCAGTGAAAATTGTACATTTAGTATGTTATTAGTTCATATGTTTCGAAAGCAGTTGATAAACTTTTAAAAATTTTATTTCACTTTTGCCGGAAATCTTGGTTTACTATATCATATTAATTTTTTATAGTATTAATGACCTTAAAAAATTCCAACCAGCAGTCAAAAGGACCATCTTCGATCCCTGCTTTGCCCCTGCCATGTAGACTAACACTAATGCAAAAATATGCATTAGGTGGCACGCGACACATTTTTACTTTCTCCATACGTAGTAATGGGAAAGTATTGTGATCACGAAAAAAATCGACTTCGAGATATCAACGGAAATACACTTTGAGGTCCCTAGAACACCTTTAGACTATTTTCGGAATGATGTCTGTGTGTGTATGTGATTGTGGGCGCTCTAACTCAAAAAGTACTTGTCATATTAATACCAAATTTCATATATAACACTTTAGCATGAGCACAAAGAACTTATTAGTTTTTTGACAATAAGTCGAGGTTTATTCGAAACCCGATTCGGTTTTTGCGATATTTCTCCGTTAAAACATCATTATTGTCTATACAATTCTATACTAAGGTTATAGAGAATGTAATTCCCTACAACATCTATTTGAAACAATTTTCCATAGCAGTTATTGTTTAGGAATTATTTATAAATAATCGGTGTTTTCGGTTTCCGTCAAATATCTCCTTAAAAACATCGTTATTGGTAATCTTCTTGAGGACCAAAGTTGTAGAGAATAATATTTCTTCCGAGTTTTGTTTGAAACAAATTTTCGTAGAACCATCCATTTCGGAGATATTTTGATTTTTCTTTATTTACAGTATATAGCGCCAGCACCATGTAGCGGTGAATTCTGTAAACATATTCAAAATATACCCAATTTACGGCAATAAGGACGACTATATTCTTTTACGATACGAAATAATAATTTTGCCTTATAATGCTATTCATAATAATTTAAATATCTATACCCCAAATATGGAGAAAGTCATGTGTTGGCCCTATCAGATTTTCAGCATAATATGTGGCATCTTACAGGAAAAGGTTGGCCACCCCTGGTTTAGAGGCTGAGGAAATGTTTGTCGATAATTATTTTGTGCAATGTTGCGTCGTCGCAGCAGAAATGTGTTGCAACCTAGGATGAAATATCGTATCAATAAGAGTTAACTTAATTCTGTTTTCGGCATATTCGTTCTAATCTTAATTTAGTAACCTGTTTAAAATGCAAATGAAATACATCCTACCCATTATCCCAATGACAATGAGATAGAGGATTGTAAGGTTCTTTGGACCGAACCCGGTACTTTTTTCAGGAATTTTAGATATTTGTTGGTCATAAATTACGATCGCCTATACGAGTATCAACTTTAATAAATGAATTTCGACTGGAAGCGCCTTAGAAAAAGCGTGCCTTCCGCGATATATATATAGACATCCGGTCAGAAATGTGATTTTTTTGCTATTTAGAAGACAACCACGTCTTATACTCGTTTACAGGAATAATCCGATGTTTATTTAAACAATACATGTTAGGATACGATTTGTTCGTCACACTACTGTTATTTTTTTGCACTATCTTTTTCTGTTGGCTTTTTATTTTTAAATTTTCTTACATATATAAAAACTATCGGATGTCGCGGCCCTTAAAGAAAACCTGTTTCAGAGAGATCGCCGAGGAAGTTATCGAATCGCAAATATTTTGGAAATTTTTTAGTCACCCTATTATTTTTCTCAAAGAGGACACATCCGAGTTTTTTCAGCAACAAATAAAAATATTTTCCGTAGATAAAGGATCTTAATAAAAGCTTCCTAAGAGGTAGTGCAATTTAGCGTGTAGGTCGGATCAATATTTTTAAACTTGTGTTTAAGAAAGGCAGGATACGTTACATGAAAGCGTTTCTTGCAGCTTTGATGAAAAAGAGACCCATATAATTAAAATACAAATTCTTATTTTTTTAATTTAGTTTTATGATAATAAAACATTTAATGTTGAAATAGTAACCCAAAATAACGTCATTTAGAATCGATTTTCACTCATATATACCTCAATCTCTAAATAAATAAATTGAACTGTAATCCGTTCCGCTGAAGCATTGGCAACTTCCAATACCGCCCCACGAAGGATTCGCTACCCCTAATTAGACCCGCCTTGTGGAAAAGGTCGCAACCCTTGATCTAGAACAGTGGTTCTCAAACTTTTTTGGCCGCGTACCCCTTTGAATTCAAACAATCAATTAAAGTACCCCTTATAAAATAATACTGGTAGTTGAGTTAGTTCGTACAAAATAGACATACTTAAAAATTTACGAGTTTACATATAATTCATAAGCGTTTTCTATTATAAAATAATGCTCCAAGAATAATGAAAAATAGATTTATTTTTTAATTAATAAGTTTACAAAATAATTTGTCAATTTTAGACAACATAAAGAGTCTATCATCGGTTCGATTGAGGAAAGCCTCAATCTTAGATCAGGTTCCACATGCAATTTATTGCGATTTTTTGACTTAATTAAACTTAGAGATGAAAATCCAGTTTCGCACAGGTATGTTGTGGGAAAGGGCATCAATGTTTTGACTGCTTTCTTAGCCACGGCCCCGTATTCGTTTAATAACTGTGCCCAGAAACCAATCAAAGATATTTTCGTGAAGTTGGTTTTTAAATCTCCGTCTTTGGAAATGTCCAGGAGGTTTTCTTGTCCCTGTTAAATTTGGAATCGGAAAATCAATATCAAATGGATTGCGCACCCAGTTATTACATTCGGCAGTCTCTGGAATATATTCCCTAAATTGCGCTACCAGTCCTTCCAAATGTTCCTTTTGTATCTGACTTCACCAATTCGTCCATCAGTATTTCATTCATCGAGAGATATTATTGCAGTCTCTCGAAGCAATCCAATCTCTTTTCGAACAAGTGGCCCAAAATGTTAATTTTTTTATCATGGACTTTATTTTGCTCTTTGTATTAAAAATGGTCGTATTATGATCTTGAAGGCTCAAGTTTAATTTATTCAAATGGCTAAATATATCGCACAAATACGCCAGTTTTTTAGTCCAAATAATATGATCCAGAAGAGAAGAGAGTTGGAATGGGTTATTCCTAAAAAAAATTACGTACTTCATCACGTAGCTCAAAAATTCTCATCAACACGCTTCCCCGGGATATGACTTCAATATGGAGTAGAAGTGTTTTGTGCTCGCTACCCATTTCATTACATAGGGATGAAAAAATTCTCGCATTTAACGGTCGAGCTTTGATGAAATTAATAATTTTCACCGATGCATCTAATACTGATCGCAACTTAGATGGCATTCTTTTAGCAGCAAGAGCCTCACGATGAATACAACAGTGCGTCCATTCTGCATCTGCTGCAACGGCTTATATACGAGTTACTAATCCATTGTTTTTCCTTGTCATTGATTTTGCTCCGTCCGTACAAATTCCTGCACAATTAGACCAGTGAATATTATGTTCTCGCATGACAGTATCAATTAACAAGAATATTTCTTCTCCTGTTGTTCGTGTTGGCAGTGAACGGCAAAACAAAATATCTTCGTGGGCGTCACAATCACGTATGTACCTATCTTACATACACTAAAACTTGGGGAAAAACGAGTTATATCTATTGTTTCCTCTAGTTGCAAAGAATAGAAAATGCTCTTCTTAACACGATCCAAAAGCTGCAAAAGGACAATTTCTGCCATTTCCAGTATGCGGCGGGACACAGTATCATTGGAAAGCGGTATACTGACTAGTTTCTTCGCGGATTTTTCATCAAGTACGCATCTTATCATATCTTTTGCTGCGGATAAAATTAAATTTTCGGCTATGGTGTGAGGTTTTCCCGTTTTGGCAGTCTTGTAGCTCACATGCTAGGAGGCTTTAAGGGCATTTTTATTTTCTTTAACAGCAATAGATTGCATATTGTTTTCGCTCATTTTCAATTGTTCAGCCTTGCGTACAAAAAACTCAAGAGGTTTTCCTACATAGTGACTATGTTTAGTCAATAAATGACGACGAAATAAGGATGGCTTGAGACAATTATTGGATAACACTTCACAACACACACAATGGTTGAGGATGTTCAGTCTCCTGAAAATGTAAATCCAAATTCAATATAGCTCTCGTCGTATTTACGTCTTTTAACTCCTTGTATATCTCTAATTGTGTTACTCCATTGTAAAATTCTGGAAGACGATTGTGGGGTTGTTTCTTGGTCAATATTTCCGCACTCTCCAGATTCAGGTGGAGCATCGGTTGTTTTAATAAGTTTCCCGGTTTTCAGTCACTTATCCATGATAAAAGAGGACTGTGATTAAATATAATTATTTAATTCAAAAAACGATCGGAGATAAATTTATCAAAAATATCTCATATAATTTTCTTATTACTTATTTGATATAATTTTAAATAAAATTGTTTTTTAGCTAATTTCATATTTATTTAATCAAAAATCGGTAATAGTTACCAAGTTAATAGTAAAATAGTTAGGATTTAAGCTGAATAGGTACTTAAATAAGTTAATTTATAAATTTATTGAACATACCTAGGAGAGTATTATTCAGAATCGTAAATGATTCTTCCAGAGAAGCACCAAGCACTTGATACACGAATTATCTTTGACACTTGACAAATTCAAACTGATGAATAACACATTTGTATTGGTGGAGTGTTATAAGTTGTGCTCGGGCAGTCACGTGAAAGTTCTTCGGTAGTTCGCGCGGCTGCTGTGACAATGTAGTCTTAAGCCTTTCTATTGACACATTGAAGCTCATATTTAACAATAATATGTGCTCTTTTGTATGGGATTACAAGGGTACACATTTTATAAATTCATTTTGAATGTACTTCATGAATGCATTTTAGAGACAAAATTATCCTATTTTATCGCTATTGTGTCAAAGCATCCAAATGAAAAAAGTTTATTTGAAGTGTCGAGTATGATAACGTCAGTCATAATGTAAATTTTCTCAAGTACCCCCTAGCGCCTTTAAAAGTACCCCCAGGGGTACGCGTATCCCCCTTTGAGAACCCCTGATCTAGAACATCACCTGAAATGTGCAGTTAACAAACTAATCTCAGGCATATGAAATAATACATTTCGATTAATCAAAGATTCGGCATTGTCCAATCTCCTTTGTAATTCTATGTCAATACAACAGCTGATAAGGATTTCCGATGATCTACGAATGAGGCGTTTATTATGAAATTTTAACCTTAGATTTGGGAGAGCATTTTTTCGATGTTTCTTCCATATTTTTTGTAATCATACCGATTTCCAAAGAAATAAATCGGCTTTAAAATGTTTACGCTTCATCTTCAAACAGAGTCGAGAAATTTACCATTTTATTTTCCTTCTTGGTTGGCATTTTCATCTGCCTGCCCATAGCGGATTATTTCCTGCGGCTAAATGTTTCGCAGCTTATCATTCCAGGATTATGTTACAGCAAAATATTCCTCTCGATTACTTTCTCTAAATTAAATACAGGTTGTCTGACTCTGAATCCAATATCAAAAGATTTTTTTTTATATTGGCTAGGATTTTCAATAGACCGTTTCCAAGATCGTTCCGTATTCGAAAATTATTTTCTAGTTTATGGATACTTTCGTCAAAATTACATTTAAGTTTAAATGGAAACTGAAAAAATCCACATTTTAAAGGCGTACTCCAAATTTTTGTTTTTGATTCAGTAATCAACATTATGTAATCCTCTTGGTAAGTGTGTGTGTGTGCGCGGACGGTGTAACGCTTGGTTGCTATATGGTGTTAGATGGAAGAAATGGAAAACCGCTCATAACTAAAAACGCTCTTCGACCTTTTTCGATCAAACTTTCAGGAATCAGTTGACTATTTAACTTTTCAATTTAAACTGCTCGCCGTGTACATAGTAGTCCTGGGTTTGACTCCAGGAGCATATCTTTTCTCCATTTGAATAATATGGGCGGAGCTGAAACGAAGTGTGAGAGCCTTTCTTCTTTAGCATTTTAAAATATCTTAAAAATGAGATATCGACGCGGGATTTTCACAGTTAGACCGAGAAAACTATGGAAATGAATTTTCCCTATCGTAGAAATTTAATTCTCATTCGAAAAAAGCCGAAAATTAAGTTTAATGACTATTTTTTCATGATTTTTACGAATTTATTCAATTCATCGCCATGGCAAATGCAATTGTTAAAGTCTATTGTTGGCACTATTCTATTGCGTAAGAAATGTACAAAAATTGTGATAAAATCGTGTTAAAAAATTTATATGTCCATGACCATTATTACTTTCTCGAACATTCGATTATGTGAATTTTATATTAATTTTTTACGTTTTAGTGCACATAACAGTTGGTGTCATTAATTTTTATTTTATTTTAAAGTAGTTCTTAATTCACGCCTACCCGTCATATTTGACAGGCAATTAAGCTAGTTTGGAATAAACCACTAAATGAAAATTTGGCAAAAAGAGGAAGTTCGGCTTTAAAAATGAAATGAAAGAATGTTCAAACGAGAAAAATAATAATTTTAAGCAATATTGTGCGGGAGAATCATAGGACCATTAACTCCACAGCAAAATACGAATTCCATTTTGGCGATGTGCGAAAACTTCACAAGGATTTCAAAAGAACCTAGTATACTATTTTGGATGGGTTAGCGAGATAAAGTTGACTATCAAAACTTACCCTTTCATTTAAATGTAAAAACGAAACAAAACGGCAGGGATTTATTAAAAAGTATTTTTTATAACAGTTAAACCCGTAGATAGTAAATTATTAGCGCAAATGCATTATCTCATGATATATAGAATACGACTGACTGCAAGTGAATTATAACAGTTTGACTTGCTAAATTGAACATTGATATATTTTTGTATAAAACGTCTGACTTAATAAATTCCCCTACAATATCAGGAAAGTCAACTAGTGCCTTTTATCCTTTATTGCATAACGGATTATAATTGGCATTGGGCTAGGTTTGACAGCACATCCCTCCCTCATCAATTCAATGAGAGGCGTCTTCTTAAACGTGAACTATTTACATTTTCTGCCTATTTCACAGTAAAATCGTGCGTCGTGAAATATATGGAGTTGATATGTTTCAACGGTGTTTTTTCTGTCATTTCTATATTCGACCTGAAGGATCAGGAAATATAAAACGATACTAACTTATGGAAAGTAATATTTTTTATTTTGACTCCTGCTTTTAAAGAGAGGTCAATTCGGAATAAGAGTTAGTTGAACAATAAATTCAGTCAAAGCCAGCTCTTTCCTGACAGTATATTACTTTGTATCGAACATTCAAATAAGACTTATTTGGTTGCACTATTGTTAATGAAATGAGTTTTAAAATACTCGCATTTTTTGATCTTCCTACGTGTCCGAGAAAGAGCGGACACATTTTAAACGTTTTTAGTGAGAAAATTAATAAAGTTACAAGGAAATAGTTTTCACCACACGAAAGAAGAACTTTGAAAGTTTTAAATAAGCTACTTGTTCTACCAAGCGCGCATGGATGTGCGCATGAATTTGCCATCCACCACACACGCGCAGCCTTCTGCCGATCGGCCGCCATGGTAGGAGCAGCTGCCACGATGTCTCCACAATGTAGCTTTCTCTCAATTTGGCGCATGCGCACATCCATGCACACCCGATAGAAGTAGCATGTATAAATCTATCAGAGTTCCGCTTTCGTGTGGTGATAATTGTTCTCTTGTAGCTTTATTCATTTCATCGCTAAGAATGATTGAAATGTGTCCACTCTTTCTCATACACCCTGTACATAATATCGACAGATGCAGCTTATAAAACGGGTGCTCAGTCTTCACAACCTTGGGAGATAATCATAAATTCCCATTTACGTGGCGATCGACCGTGCATCTTCACTGTTAAAAAGTATTTCGAGCGGGTTTGAAATCGATCGCAGGAAGCTAGAGCTAATGGTTGCTTTAATTTGATATAATCAATCCAAGTGACCTAACATTCAGTATTTAATTTAATGGGATTCAGGAGTTAAACCTTGGAGCTACTTATCAATATCCACTTATATCCTAAAAATTATTTCGAGCAGGGAAAAAAGTTACCTAAAACGAGTTTGCGATCGATCGCGATAGACGTCTTGAGCACTAAGGACAGTATAAACGCCTTTTTTGTTATCAGTGTTTTCATTATGCATTTCTTGAGCTGAGACTATTTGAATTTCAGTCCCAATTCTAATTTCCAAAATTATGTATGGAGAAGTGTGAGAAGAAATATTTAGGAGCGAGACTGAACGTATGATGAAATTATTCAAATGCCTTTATGCTGTTTACTGATATAATTCCATCTTGTTACTCTGAAATAACTTCTCTCCAAAATACCTAAATCTCACACATACCAAAGCTACATTTACCAGACATAGATTCTAAAGTTTTCTCATAAGAATCTAACATACAACGAGTTTAAAAGATGTTTTTCAAACATGCCCTTGTTTCTTCAAATTTTAATTTGCCGGAAACTGTCAAGTTTGAAGCATCTTATTTTTGTATCCTTTGAGGAATCGTGAAATCTACTCAGATATTTGTTAAAAAGTTACAAAGCAAAGGTTAAATAAGCCATTAAGCATATAAAATTAATCAGTAATTTTTACCAGTGGGACAGGTTTTATCAATTTTAATGTTTAAAAAACTTTTCTGAAATATTTAATTAAAATATAATAATCGCTGATGATATTTACTTGATAACTTAGTTTAAAAACGATAACAGTTATATCTACCATAATTTTCTAATGTAAATTATTGTACCGTTTTTAGTGTATACCCTATTTTACTAAACATGGCATTATACATTAATTATATTTTAAAATCCTGAAATCGAACACGCCAATGTTGAGTTATTCTCATTAATTCATAAAATCTCAACATGCAGAATAACAGATTGATATTGGCTTTTATTATAAAAGGCTGTATAAACACTCAAATTTCAAATAGGCATTATAAATTTATTCAAAAGGTTTTCTATTCCATTCGGTAGTTTAATACATAACTAGGTAATTAAACTGCATGGTTTGACTTTTATCCAATATCTTAAGTTAGTCTTTTAAAATTTTCTTACTGTTTAACATAGAGAGAAATAATTTTGCCGATCCATGGTATTCAATGAAGAGAAAAAATGAAAATATTCTCATTTGTGATTAGAAGATTTACGTTATTTTCTTCGACGCCCATATATTTTCCTCCCTTTTAAAACAGTCTTCTGCAAAACACATATTTTTGGCAATAAATTTCTCTCCCATCAAAAATAAAAGAGCTACCGGAAGCTTCCTTAAAAACCCATCCCACGCTAAAAAAACCTAAGGGTTCTTAAACATCTGGACTCCGCGAAAAGATCTTACGGTTTATTTTCTTTTCTCCCGGGCGACAGCGTAACATTGCATCATCTTTTACTCTCGAGTCAGCATCCGCTCCGAACATCCGCGGCCATATGTGCAAGATGGCAGTACCGTCGGGGCGCTTCCGAAATAGTGGAAAAATAGAAGAACTTGATATAAACAAGGGCGCCACCGGAAGGTTACTTTTAGAGTGAGAAAGAGTAAAATAAAAGAAAGAATAAATTGGACTCTTCTTCAAAAATATTGCTTTTATATGCCAAAATATTTCTTAATTTTAAGTCGGCAAAAAGATTTTCTAATTCGTTAATTCGTGCATATATTTCTTCTTATAATCTCTTCATTTTTTTATAATTTGTATTTATTTGAACTGTGGTCCTTCTAATCGTTTCACGAGCCGGCTTAAATTGGCATACTCTTCTGAGATTTATCGCGGTTTTGACTTTTAATTGTTCCGACAAAAAGAGGGCATAGACCCATATCGTTGGAAATCTTTTATACGGAAACAAATATTTCTGGCGGGACATTCAATTGAGTGATTTTAATATGAAATAAAATATTTTTTATTTCTAATGAAGCAGAGAGCAATCTCTTATTTAATTGCTGCAGTTTCCTTAAACAAAACTAGTAAACATGCAATCTCGTCGCTTACTAAATTTAATAGCCTTAAAACATTGAATAAATGAAATCGACAATGAACAATTGAGTAATTTAATTTCTACCCAAAACAGAATATATAAAGATTATTTTTGTTTGAATTGGATGAAACGTTGATAAGAAATATGCAAGTGATTCTCAAGTAAGCACTGCCTAGCACGTAGTATCCATCTTTGAATTTCCCATTTCTAAAATATTCCAATTCTAAAAATACAAACATCTGGCAAAATATCCTCAAAATCAATACCACTACAAATATTTTGTTTAAAGTTAAAATGTTTCTTTTAAATGCAAAATATATTGATTTTAAGGGGAATATTAAGGTAGATTTTCTAAACTAAGAAATGGTCACAATAATAAAAAGTCATGATGCAATGCAACGATGGAATCGAATAATTGAAAACCATTTTATATGAAAAATATGGATATGATAGACCCTAACGCTACCTTCGTGATGTTATAAAGCTTTATAGGCATGGTTTATGTTTATGGTACTGTTTTTATCATTTTAAATATGGTTCCTGTCTGGAGATATCAAGATCCTTGTATTTCAGCCCGTTAAATATTTATAACCCGTACCGTATGGACGAATGGAGAGACACACCGTACGAATGTGTAGGCGCACTTTTTATGCTTTAAACGGCCTGGGGTGGAAAAACTAGAGAGAATAGAAACAGCGTTCTGCTAGCCTTTAAATATGAAGGCAAAGTCAGTTTTTTTTTGTTATAAGCAAATTAAAGTAAAAGGAAAACAATGTGAATTAAAACTAATTCGTTCTTTTCTTTCTTTTAAACGATTTCAGTTTTTAGAATTGTAATATGCATTTATCTTGGTTCATCGAAAAGTTTCCGGTCGATTTGTTGTAAAACCTGTTTCGAGTACATGCAATGCAACGGCAATTTCTGACTTCAAAGACATAGCCTAAAACGAATAGTTTCGCATGTACTTAGAGAAACTATAAGGTGGAAGGACAAAAGAGCCAACCACTTAATATTCCGTTAAGATGTCGCATTCCGATGTATGAATCATAGAACTTTTAGCAAAAAGCTCTATTCAAAGAGATTAACATTTCTTGGGCATAGATTTTTTTATCGAATTAAATTTAACTCCTTAAATTGAGGAATTCAATGCTATTTTCTTGTTTTAATTATTATATGTGCTCCGGCTGTCATTCTGAAATTGCTTCCTGTTAATTACTTAACCAAAATCACCTCCATTAAACAAATTTATCTTATTATAGAGAAAGAAAAGCTTTCTTGTTCTATGTGTTTTGGTACAATTATTGAAAGCACCGATTTTTTTCTATGTATCACGATTATGTGCAGATAGCATATTCTGCTACTGATGAATAAATATCTAATTGTAAGTAAAACTCTTTAGAGATTACATCAACCATAAGGACTTAGGGATGCGATGAAATAGACTAGCGGTAGCTAATAGTTTCATATCAAGTGCCATTCTTTACCTATATCAAAATTTATTGACACATCTGCTTGTTAAATTCATTTCATCCCCGTCTCTTACGAAGTGTTACTTTTTTTATATATATAAGTTCAACATATAATTTGGGAAAGTTAATATATGGAGAGAAAGTAAAATAAAAGTAAACTTCACCATAAATCTAAGCTTTGTGTATTTTTACGTGAATTAGCGTGCCACGTAAATCTCTTCGCGTGCCTCCTTGGACACGTGTGCCATAAGTCACCAATCCCCGAACCAGGCACTCAAAAATTAACGTAGACACTAAATTTACCGTAGTAATTTTTCACTTCAACGCTATTTCTCAAATTGACATAAATTAATTGTATTAAATTTGGTACTAAAATTACCCTGCATATTCTTTTGCTCAACTAGTAAAACCTCTAACAATTTAAAAAATTGTTTCGCGAAGCAGGTTGTAATTTTTCCATCAGCATGGATAGATTACTGCTAAAATATTATGAGTTTGAACGTATGTTTATTAAAGGCAGCAGTATATTGTAGTAATAACATCAGTCATTATGGACTTCCAGATGGTTGTTCGAATGGGTATAGCAGTAGTTTACAAACAGCGGCACGCAGGTCACATCTGACTCACTGAATGATGAATTGATCCGGCTATCCATGAGTTAAAAATTTAACACATAAAATAAATTTAAATAGGAGAAAAGGGAATTATAAATATTATTTTCCTCTCTAATCAAACTGTGGGAAAATACATTTAGAACATGTGATGGAAATTGTCCCAAAATTAAACCTGTATTTTCCATATATTATTCTTCGCCTTTATTTTTGACCGCGTGTGTCCAGCAACGCGCACGGAAGTGGGCGGTGTGCCTAGATTTTAAACTTTAGGCACCACTTGAGTATAGGAACAGAAGACGCTCGAGCTGAACTTCCGTTCATGCAGCAGAGATGCAGCAATTTCCCATCCTGTTCTCCTTTGCATTCTAGGCACCGAAGTTATTTGACATCTGAGCTAGTCGTAAAGTAGATTTCCCTTCTGGGAATAATGGAAGAAGTATGCTATTATTTAAGAAAAACAAGGCAAAGAATTGTCGTTTGGTCGACAATCTTTTGAAACCCCTTTTTACGGCTGGCAACGATCGAAGGACCAAACAGGCAACAATTAATCATAGATGAATTTGAAAAACAAAAAATTAAATTTTCGATAATTAGATAATCCCTATTTATAACCATTTTGCTTCAAGTTCTGGGCATTTTTAGGCGCGTTTCGATACCAGCGTGAGCGCATAATATCGTCCGTCTGTCCGTCCGTCCGCATGTTCGTTCTCGGCTTCTACCTAACGGATTTTCATGAAATTTGATATTAAGGACTTAAAATCAAAAATAATAAGAAAATCGCAAAAATGAATCACGTACGCCAATCAGAGGTACCACTTTACTGGTGACAAAAAATTAACTATCCGTCATATCTCGTAAAATATTAGTCATATCAAAATATTTTTCAATTAAAAGTTCTAGAACTAGTAAAGTAGAATATTTCATGTCTTAAATCGAGTTGAACTTAAAAAACTTCATTGTTGCTAACATAAATTCATTTGAGATATTTATTCTTTTACTGTGCATAAGGCCATGTTTAGGTGTTTTAATGTGTGCTGATTTTCTTCGGATCGAATAATGTCACGGAACATATCATCATATTCAAAGCATCAGTTTCTGAACTTGAACACCTATAGATTTTTGGCGCCACTCTCGTTCTCGCAGCAAAATTGATAAGCAATTCATGGAAACGTTGAGTAATTCATAGATTTGGAAGTCGATGTGGCTACCTGTGACCATCGTGTGGCGTCTTTCCGTTTAATCGATGTAAAAGTTAGAATGAAATTTTTAATGTTTAATCGTTCAGTGTTACGTGTCTGGCGGAGTGAAAAATCGCTATGCGTCAGACTCATGGCACCCTTTAAGGCAATTATACAACTAGGCAGAATGTAGTCTGTTTTAGAAGTAATTACGAAATACAACTGATTTTTTATATATGTAGTGAATAATTTATATTTATTTTGTGACTTGAAAAAAGAGCAGAAAATGACAAAATCATCAAGAAATTTAAATGCCAAATCATGTTGCTTATGGCCTTAATTTAGGAGACTTCAGTTTGTTCCCAACGCTTGTCTATTATATTACAAGTATGCAAAATGTGCCCCGCTGTTGAGTAAAGGCTGGATTGTTTAATAAAATTACTCATAATAAAATTTAAGTTCGCAAGTCATATGTTTTGGAGTCGTGCGGATAGCGGCAATTAAGTAGTAACCGTGAGTTAAAACTTAAAGGTAATCTCTAAAGTCAGGAGCTGAAAGGAAATGTAAGCATATTGCGTTCACCAGGAAAAGGGCCATTATCAATATATGATACTAGGGGGCAAGCCCCCTGCTCGCTGGCGCTCGCCAACCCCACTCCCCCCCATCCCCCCACCCCCCCTCCCCTTTGCTCGCTGTTTCTTCGTTCCTACCATGTACCTATTGGATTTAGATTAGTTTAACGGGAATATGTTGTGAATATGAGTTTAATGAATATATTTTATAAAGGATGTATATTTGGTTTTTAATAACAAATTAAGAAAATTAGTTGAATAACTCGATAAAAATAAACTTAGAGGAGATTAAAAATGGCTGAGGTATAGAGCGTTAAAGAGAGAGAGACAACCAGGAATAGGATTTTAGTAATATACGATAGAAAAAAATATAAATAACATGAATACTGCGTTCGATTTATTTGCATTAAATTCATATCTTTGGTCATTTCGAGCAAGTTTTAATCTTATTTTCTATCTTTAAGCATTTATTTAAGTGCATATGCACGAAAATTACCGAGGACAACAATACCGGTAACCATGGAATCTTATTATTGAAATGTTAAAAAATTAGCAAAACTCTAGTATAAATTCAAAATATAAACGAATTCGAACGAGATTGAGTATTCTACGGTATGAATAAGAATCCTCATTCATTTTTGCATGTTTTAGCGCAAATTTCGTGACGATAACTTAATTTTAAGATATTTTAGAGTAAAAGAATGAAAGCCTTCAAACCAAAAAAGTGATTTTTACGTGTTATCTTATTGGAAACGACATTCATCCTCTGGAGTCGAACCCGTGACCTTTTTTGAAATTTTTTTAGTCATAACGTAAAGATTCATCAGTACTGAATTCCTGAGAAATTTTAGGCTTCTGAGTTTATTTGTAATCGAGTTATTCACAAAATTATAGCGTTACGCATCATGATGACATTACGATTTTATAATAGTAGCCTAGCGTAATACCCGTCAATAATATTTACAATGAAAATTTCGACAAAAAAGTGTTTCTAGCATCTAACATTTTTTAAATTTTTATCACACGAAAATAATATCACAAAAATGGCTTTATCCCTGTAATAATTCTCTCAGTATGACATTTCTGGTCAAGGTTCTCTCATCATTGAATAATGTTCCTTGGTTGTCATCATCGACTATGAAGATCTTTAATCTATGCTCATCTCTGGCTCTGGACCCAATTTTAAGTCTGAAGCTACTCAGTTATCCCAAGAACAATCTAACTGCCAAATTTGAGCTTGATCCATTCACTTTTCATCGAGTTATTGCGAAAATGCTTCAAAAATCACTGTTCAGAACGAGCTCTTTGTATGGCAGCTACCTGATCCTCTTCACCGATCAAGCGCAAATTTGCAGGTACAGCTATATCTTGTGAGAAAAGCTTATGCTGAAAATTTCAGCTCAATCGGTACAAACCTCTGCCCAGGAGACATAAATTTCCATACAAAACATGTCCACGCTTCAGCTCTTGTAGCAGCTCGAGATGCATATATTGACCAAAATTTTTTGCGGATCTAAATTTTGAAAGTTTGACGAATCCAAAATGGTATAGAACTTGAAAATCCATTAAGTAGTTCCAGAGATATAAGCATGTCAAAAGCGTTACGTACAGAGACACAGAGTGACAAACCTAGCTTTTCATATTTAGAAGATAGAAATGGAAAGAGCATACCAACCGCAGATCACTGAAAGTTCACATGACGAGGCAATCGTGTTGACAAATTGTTAGCAAAGGCATACCGAAATCTACACTTTGTTATGAAGAAACTTAAAGGTCGCAGTAAAACTGCGAAAGATCAAGCATATAAATCAATGGTTAGACTTACACTAGAATAGGAAACAAATGTTTGGGTCCCACGTGATACAGGATTTATGAATAAAATAGAAATGTTTCAATAAAATGCGAGTTTTTGTGTCCTATGAAGACATAGGAAAAACATGGTAACTGAGATGTTGCATATTTTAGGTTGGGATCATTAAAAAAAATTGAGGAAGAATAAAGAGATTAGGGGGGATATATTAAGCAAAGAGAGATGACCAAGCATCCTATAATCTGCGTAGAGGAATTAATAAAGTATACTTCGTTGGTGAAATAGATCACGAATGTAATATTAAAATTTAGGTGACATAAAACGGGTGTAGGGAAATTTTCATGCATAGGGAAGCTTTTGGATTGAACATGTCTTAGGAAATCTTCAAACCCTTCCCGAAAAATATTAAGCTTTTAAAAACAAGATAAAGCTGAAGGGTTCAGTTTCAGTTGTTAATTTTCCTGTGTACTTAAGGCGATGAAGGAGTCGGAGAAATAAGAGGAATGCTCAATATGGGTTAATTACCTCTACGGTAGCCGCAAAGGCCTTGAACTTTCAAATCTCTCAACTCCATAATATGTTGAGCATGATTGACTTAATGTTTTTGCTTGTGATTTTCTATCTTATTGCCAGTTTCTACCATGCTGTTAGCCTAGATGTTACGTATTGGACATAATATCAACAATCGTAACAATGAAGAACGTCATTTGGCATATTTATTCAGGATTCGAATACATATTTCATATTTTGCGTTTAAATTTAAAATATGGACCAAAACTCATAAAATGCTAAAAGTATAACAGATCCTTTTATTTCCACGAGCAAAGATATTCAATGGAATTAATAAACAAAAGAGAAACCAATTAAATAAATCGATGGAATTCAATGTTAACAATCCATCGACTGAATTTGATATTCGGTACAGTTTTTTAAAAGAAGCGACGGAGAAATATCCTTTGTTTATTTTCATTCTAGCGAGCGTAAAATATGCGTTTTCTTATGGGCCATATAAACAGACATAAACATAGGCAAAGAGCAATCTCGAAACATGTACGTTCGAACCAAAGCGTCATTCTCTAGCTTGAGTTGACGTATCTCTCTAGGTAAAGATTTTACGTCCGTTATTCAAAAAAATAAGATAAAAGACAAATAATAAAATTTAAAAAAGACGAAGCGGAAGATACATTTTCGAGAACTTCCTTTCAAAAAAAAAAGTCGTTTCCAGAAAGCTTCGTGCGTCACTTCATGTTTCGCGTGTACCTACAATATTCCGTGCTCGAGGGTAATGTGTATCATCTCCTCGCTCGCCTTTTTACCCTTTCCTCATTCTCCTTTTCCCACGCCTCACATCCATCTCCGGCGGCATTTAAAAGTGCGCCAGCTCCGACGAATCTGCAAACTCACCCTCCCCCTCCCTACCCCCCCACAACCCCTTCCCTCCATCCCTCCCCATTCCATTCCGGACAACCCCCACCATCTCCACAAACTACACCTCTTCAACATACAGCTTCTGAAGGCTGTGGGGGCACTTTAGCAGTCCATCCATCACTGCTCCCTCCTCCTCCCCCCCCCCCACCTTCTGGACAGTCGGCAGGAGAGAAATGTGTAGCGGGAAGTTGGGATGGGGTGGGGTTAGTGGGTGAGTACCCGAGGGAGAGGAAGGGGTGGCGTTTTGAAGTGAATGCGTGTTGGGAGTCGTGGAGGGGAGAGTTAGGGTATATATCACGGGAGGAAGAGGAGAAGTAAGAGTGGGAGGAGATGGCCTCAGTCGAGTGGATGCAAAGGACTGGACTGGAGAGTCTTTTCGTCCGCGGGTTTCCAGAATCTCGCATTTCCCCCTCCCACTTCCCCCCCTCCCCACGATCTTCCCCCCCTCCCCACGATCTTCCTCCCCCCCACCACTCCCACTCACACCATTCCCATAAAACGTTCTTCTCTTCCTCTCTCTAGATCAGCGGCAGTGTCGGCAGTGTGGGACAGATGGAGCAGCGGTCGCACACTTCCACTTATCGATTCTATAACTTCCCCTCTACCTATGTTCTGTCCATGAATTGTGTTGTGTACTAAGAGCGATAGAGTCGCTTGAAAGGGTTTCGTTAAAAAAGTGGTCGGCCATTTTTTCGAGAGATTGTGGATTTCGGAGAACTGATTTCTTTATTTTCTTCCTCTCCATAATAATAATGGGTTATTGCTTATGCCATCTCTAATATCATTTTTTAAGTTTGTCCTTTTTTTAACAGTTAAAATCTTACTATTCATTTCGTCTCATGGAGATTTAATACTCAATTTCAATGTAAAGTAGATTAAATATGATACGTATTTTTCAGTATTTTCTTATTGAAATTTCATTTACAGTGATTCATTACATTATATTTAATAAGATGACCAGATATTTTTTAACAAAAGGCAGGACAAATCCCGATTTTTTAAAATACAAAAAGGACACATTTCATTATAAAAAAAGTTTATATGCTTTATTTCACGTTTTTTGAAAATAAAATAAGGGTTTTTATGTGAAAGGATGGTATATTTAAGAGCACTTTGGTGTTTTTGGGAAAGATTGTGCTTCGTAATATTTGAACACCCACCAACTGCGATACTAAATACTGCTGAACACGCAGCATTTAATGACAGTATCATCATTTCTAACAGGTCTTAAATGTGGAAATTCCTTAGCTAACGTTACATTTAAATGACATTTTCTTTTCTTCGCTGAAGGCATTTCGTAGGGTATTAAAACAAAGATTTAAAAATGAATATGATAAAATGGAAGATTGCATTGTAAATTAAAATGAGAAAATTATATTTACCATAATGAATTAAACGCAGCTATTCAAATTTCACTCGGGCAGGACACAGTATATAACTATTTTTTTACCATTCACCGATAGAGGAAAAACAAAACAAGCAACAGGAAGCTGTAAGAGTTTAACTAGCACGCACATAAACGAAAACCTACTAAAATCACTCAACTCCATTGCATTGCGGATAATGACTGAGTGAACTGGAGCGAATCGACTTTGTTTTACGAAAGAAATATTTTGAGGAATAGGATGGGATATGGGATACATTTTACGCTGTTTAAACCAGAATTTTAATAAACCAGAAAACAAACAAATATAATCAAGGAGAAAATAAAACATTTATTCTAAATTCTATCGACTAAAATCATTATAATGTTTATTTACACAACTTATGTACCTATCATACAGCTTACAAGTGAGGCTCGTGTTTCCTGCTGCAAATTAGAGATAAAAGAGCGTATCGGGTCTCTTCCTCGATCTATCGCGGAACCCCTTTTAGCTCCTGCGAAATCCTTGGATTCTGAGGAACACAGTTTGGGAAACCGTGTCTTATGTTAGGGGGGAAGGATATAAGGGTGGATGCGTTCGAGGGTCAGAAGGAGAGGTTAGGGTGGCAGGTTGGAAAGGGAAAGAGAGAAAGGAGAGAGGAGGCGTGTGTTATGCGGAAGTATTGGAAAGAGAGAGAGAGATGGAGAGGGAGAAAGGGAGGGAGAGGGGGAGAGAGAGAGGAGGTAAGACAAAGTAGTAACGGGCGTTTGATTGGGAAAAGGTACTCTTTTACTAATATTTGTTTTCTGGGAAAAGCCCAGGATAAATACTTGTTCCAGGAAGTTGAGTTTTATGCCTTTGTTAGCTGTTTGCAGAATTTTTGGAGTGAAAGATAAAGGTTGCTTACTGATAAAATCAGTTTTTCCACGAAGTGAGAGTAGTTGTAATTATTTTTAAAGGGATTTTTGATGTTCGGTGAATAAAAGTTTTAAAATTCCTACCGATTCAACAGATGTAAACCGCTCTACTCTGTAAACGCAAGATTTTTGAAAATTTATGTTATTTTTTTTGTTGAAGATTTTGCGAGAGGAGATTGATTTTATAGCAAAATCTCTCTTTAAGAAAAGGTAGGATTTTTTAAAAAAAGATTCACAAAATTTGGTTTGCGCCATCTTGGTGTCTCTTCTGGTTTTTGGTAGAGGGAGGAAAATTCTTAACGATTGCGAAGTGTCTCTGTTTACGACATAACACCTCGTTCACAAATTCCGCTGACCTTCCGTTACCTATGGTATTGTGCATGTTTTCGTAGCACGGTTTACGTTAATATCTTCTGAAGTAGATAATGGAATGTTGCATGCCTATGGAAGAGATGACGAGTAGTAGATGCGGGTACTATGTGGTAAGTATGACTAGGTTTTTCAACGCTTAGATAGCTGTTTTGTTGTTTGAAAGGACTAGTCTGCATTTAAAACATTGTTCAAATCAATTGCGTGCGTCTCAGTTTTAAATGTTGGCATCGACGGTAGATGTTATTTCCATTAGTCGTTGCTGTTTTCCGAAGTTACCTATAGTACATGCAATCATGAAGCTGCTCTTTGATTGATAATTGTGCGTATGAAACTAACTTGAATCAGTGTTGTTTGCTATCGATTTATATTCAATTAATTCAGATCTGCTTCTCTTTGTAACTCTGCATATTTATAATTAGTTTTATGCTTATGAATAATTGAAAAGTTGATGTTATCAAGTTTGAATATCACGTTTATGAATAACGAAGCAGTTAAAAATTAAGCCTCACACGCGCTGTGCTAATACCTATCGGAAATCGTTGAATGCCGAGACAAAGGGAATCATCGTGGAATAAAAACCACAAAACAAGGACTTTTTATGTATCCTTTGATATGTCACCAAAATTGGAGGTGAGGCGAAGTTTAATGAAATAAATACGTCGAATTTCATCTCAAATTGGATTTCCGTAATTGAAAAGTCGCGGAATGATATAAATTTATCGTCTTATGTATAAATATTTCAAATGAAATGTAGCATCTATTCACTGCATAAGTAAACATCGATTTTGAGAAATTTGATATATTTTCCGATTCCAACTCTCGCCGTTTTATTGGGTATCTTTTATAATTATGTGTTAAATATTTGTTATATGAAAGGCAAATATAATGAACAGGTGGATCTTTGGTATTATGGGAATTATCGTACTTATTAAATTCATGCTATTTATTAGATAAAGAGACAAAAGAATTTTGATATATTTTGAAGCCAAGCAAAAAATTAACGGCATACGTCAAGAAATATTTTTAAAACTTCTCCTGAGAATACTCGCTACAGCGAAACTTTGGACTTGATTCTATCGTTTCTTATAAGCAATTCATTATAATTAGAGCGTCGTTGCCTTGAAATTCAGGAGGAAAACTGACATCTCATTCCGAAAATTTATATTTTGATTTGATGTATTGTTACATGTAATTTTCAGAACTCATTTATAAACAAAGGGCCTTCACAAGCTAAAAAGAAATAAATCTTTAATATTTGCGTTGATTTGAGAAAAATCACCGATAAATTCGCAAGGATATGTCAAAGAAATAAAAAAACAAGAAATTTCTCCGGCACTCTCTTCCTCCATTTTATAGAGTTTCCGCTGGATTGATTTCGGATTTACAAAAAAGTCATATAACTCAATTTGTGCCAAAACGATTCCTTCTTTTAAAAACCCTTCACCCGCACAAAGCGTTCCATTATACATGAAAGAAGAAGAAAGAGAGAGAGGGAGGAAAGAGGGACATTTTCCACATTTTTTCGGACTCGCTGTTTCCTTGGGAACCGAAGGGGAAAGAGTTTTTTTTTGGGGAAGGAGGATGCACTCTGACAAAACCCGTCTGAAAACATAACACCACTAGATTTCTTTTCCTTTCCTCCCGTTTTTATTTTTCTCTGCATTCGTTTTTGGGAGGCTCTTTGGGCGTGGTCAAAACGATTGTAGAGACTGTCCTGGGTTGTGTCCGAAAAACAATTCTACTTTTTCCTTCTTCCTCTCTCTATTTCTCTCGGACGGAGCCTTGACATGTGTGTCGGGAATCGAAAGAGTAAAAATTTATGTAGGTTTTTTTACAACCCCTCTTTTCCCCCTCCCCACTCCCTCTCCTCCCACCCCCACACCCTTCACAGTGTTTTCATTATTTTAGTCCGAGGGAGTGAACTCGAATGGAATGCATATTCATGGACTCTTTGCATCGAAACCAACATTCATTTGTTTGAGGGAGGGAGAAGTGGGTTAAAGGGCCGGAGCGAAATGAGGGTGGGGGGAGGGGAGGAGGGCACGAAAAACAACAAATAAAGGAGTGAAATTTGTGGAGGGAAGTCTTTAGGATAGAAAAAGTATTGCTGGTGGTGATTTGGATGGAAATCTAGAATGGGTTGTGTTGTGAGAGGAAATATGAGGTTTTAAAGTGTCCGAGTGTCCTTTCTCTATAATTTAACCCGTAACCAAAGCGAACAAATGAAACGTGAAATACGGCCTTCCTGACTTTGTGGGAAAAAATCCTTTCCTTGAAAATTACTGCCTGGAAAAGAGTCGCAACCGTAGCCAGCAATCCGTCGCGATATTCGAATTCGTTTGATGTAATTGATTTGGTAATTCCCTCACGTGAAAATTTATTGATAACTTTAAGCTATATAAATATATTATTCAGCATTCAGTTAAACTGACTCTATTTTTACCTAATTCATTAAGGTATGTATACAGAATGTACTGTATATATTTTCTGTTGCATTTTCAGATTTTTCAAATAATGCTAATTTTTTAAAGAGAATAAAGAATTTTTTATCGAAAACAAACAGTATTTCTGTCTATTAATTATCCGTCTAACGTTCGCTTGTACAACAGATAGGTATAACGGTCAACACCCTAAATGCCCACACTAGTTTTGTTATATCCGCTAAGTATTAGTGCATAAATTTACGTAAAGTGTAGTTAACTGAAATATTAATAAATTAGATATATTTTAAATTAGAATCTCTCTTTCGCCTTTATGTTGACGTTTGATCTATATTTGTTTAAACCTGTCGTTATTTTTCGCTTATAATAAGCATTTTTTATAAAAATCGACGAAAAGTTAGTGTATTATACATGGTAATAAATGCATAAAAAATTTTCCAGTCACTAAATAATTGATATTTTCGGACGAATTTTTAATAATAAATCATTATTGTCATTGCATTACGATAACAATGCTTTAAAATATTTTTAACCAAAATAATATTAATCGTATGATTACTTCTAGCCGTCTTTATCATTAAAGCCTCAGAATTCTTTATTAGTGTCCTCAAATAGATCGTTAGCAAACTTGTATTTCCTCTCTCTCTCTCTCTCTCTCATCGTCTAGACTTTTGCAGCCTGTTCATTCCCCTCCACTCGCTGTTTCATTTGCGCAGAATAGGAAAGCTCCTCAGCGCTGTATCTCTTTCGTAGAGTTTGAGTCCTCCTCCTTTTCGTTTGTTCACTAGCCTCACGAAATGGAACCTCGGGCCGACCAGTACCTGTTGTGGGTTGTGAGACTGTAGCTGTAAGCTTGGTTGCAAAAGTCTCCTCGCAGTCAAGCCACTCTGAATGAACTTTCAAAAAAGCATCCTCACTCTTCACTTTGTCCCATCTAGACCAAATCTTAGAGCACAGCCGCGAAAGCTGTTGCCGCACCGTGGTGTGTTCTTTGGCGTCCTCTGCTATCACAAGCCGTCCCACAATAATATTTTCGGCATGAGCTTGTGCACTACTACGTTCACTGCCTGCTTTCTCTCTCAAAATTTTGAAGATTTCCAATCTTGTAAGAGTTAGCGACATTTTTCACCTACAGAGAAAAAGTGGAGGCTTATGATTTCAGTGGACATCACAGGCAAAGAGCAGTTGAGAGAAAAATAACTAACTAGCTAAGTTTCGTCCTGCACTATTAGAATCAAGAAAACTGATATCTAAGCTCGTTTGTCAGATAGCTACGTGTGTTTGATTATACAGATATAAGAAAACTGTAACTGTCTATGAATAACGTATAATACACTCATTTACGGTTTTATGTGTGATATTTAATATTTGTGTAATCAAACACGTACAGCCATCTGCAAACGAGGGAAAACGTCAATTGCGAAGAGCCGTGTGAAATTCTGACACCTCTTCCAAGAGTGTGGAAGGGCATGTGATATACTCCCTTGAAAGTTTATTATAAAGATAGCCAGCATAAAAGAGGTTCTCTGAAAAACCGCAAAGGAAAACAGCGCCGCGGCTAAAACTCAGTTTAAACATATCGTCGAGTTCAAAACTACGGTATATTTAATATCGTTTACATTATCGTGAACAAAAATCAGCATTTTGAAATTTTTAAAGACATTTATACTTGTTTTAAGAGTACATACCTGGGTTATGTTCTCCACAGCGAGAAGTTTACCAAATATCACCGCAATGCAAAAGAAAATGACTCAGCTACACACGCTTTCAAGCGATACTGACTCCACAGACAAATAATGCTGATTGCATCTGATAACTTTGGCGACAACACCACATTGTCGTCGCAGTTGCCATGTCTATCATGAACGCTTTCGAACGGCGCGGCGCCGCCCGGAACCGCGAGCGTGGAGAAGTGCACGCTATGACATCATAGCGTCGCATCGGTTTATCGCGCTGTATCGACCTCCAAGATTTTTACCATTGTCTAAGAACATCTTAAGTAATCTTTTAAGCTGGTATTTAGACTGGGGACTCGTGGGGAACGTTTCGTAGGTCTACGATTTCCCGACGTAGTTCATTTTCGAGGACAATCGACACTTGAACGCTTCAAAGAGGGTGGGGGTAAAAGTGAAACTTCGTTTCTGTGTCTCATGTGAAAGAGCAATAAATTCTGCGCAAGATCATATCACACACTCCACATTCCCCACTGCCGATACTGAGAAATACAGCATCTGTTTAGAGGCTTGCGCGGCACCGTGTTTCCACGCAATTAGAAAACCTCGCTTTTCCCCGCTTGCTACCGGATTTACAGACACTTTCATGGGAAAAATTGTACCTCGCTGGATGATCTGTTCATTTGTGAGTGCTACTAAAACGTGTGTTTTATGAGGTGCAGACGAACTTCCGGAAATGGCTTTTGAGCGGGTTTTGCCTCAATCCGGACGACTGTGCGTCTACGTAAATGGCGTCGCCGCGAACGCCGTCTTTATTCTCGCTATCCACCTCGGTGAAATATGATGTCGTCTTCAGAACCATCCATGACGTTTGTTAGGCAATACTTTTAAAAGCCACGTTTATATCGTAGACTCTCTCTCGCACATATCTCACTTGTCGGCGAGGCGAGAACTGTCTCGATACCGCTAATATAACCAAGTGAACAAAATTAAAGTGATCTTTTTACAAAATATGAGGTGCGTATGGTACATGGTGATAAGACAATTTTCACAATTCACTCGTGATAAATGGGTATTCCGGTATTTTGTGTTTGACCATAGAAAAAAGGAAATTAATCCCTAAGCCAGTGCGTAAATATTGTTAATTTATTAAGGATATGAGAAAAAGAGGTTTTCTAAGGCCAGTTCAGATGAAATAGAAATATGTTGGGTAGCAAGGTAAAATTACAATAGTTAAAAATTGCATTTTTTCCCATTAAAGATAGTTTCATGGATAATTCAGAAAGTATTTTAATAGACAGCATGTCGGCTATAAAACTGCATTTATTTCCATATTTTTATAGTTGGAATTGAAATAGGTACATTGATGGGGAAACATCCTCTGAGAAAATTTTTTGTTTTTAGAATTCCGGGCATGTTGAGACGCAATCACCCGAAATTTTTTATTTTTTTGCCGTTTTGGAAGAAACTTAGAATTTTGGCCGACCAGTCAGTGAGTGAATATGGCTTAGCGTGATTGGCCCATAATGTGGGGGATCGTGGATTCGAATCCTGCCGTATTTGTTTCTCTCGATTATCATCGTTTCGCTCGTTGTAAAAGGTCGCTAGGAGCTGTTAAAAATGTATAAAAACGTAAATAAATATAACTGGAGATTGGAGAATGTTTGGGTTATCGATTTGTACGGACGATGGCATAATAATGGAATCGAATGAATGGAAACCAGGGGCCGCCCTCGTATGGGGGGTGGTTGCGTGAGCGTTTACTGTATATTTTAATACGAATGTCTAGCGTTCTTCAAGTTAGCATGTGGAATACTCGATTGGAAGAATTAATTACCTCAAGCACCACATAAATGTAGTTATTGAATTTAAGAGTTTTTGAGTCTTGTGTTTATTAACCAATAAGTAATAATAATAATAAATTCGTTTATGTGTGTGTGTATATATATATATATATATATATATATATATATATATATATATATATGAATGTATGTATGTGTGTGTGCGTGAGCGTGTGCGTAAGAGGAATAATCTGGCGAATACCTCAAAGGAGAAGAGAAAACGAGGTGGAATTGCGATACAGAGATTGGAACAAAAGCGAATTCGAAAACGCTGCAGAAAAATGTAAAGGGATTTCTCGAAACAAGAAAATAAAAAGAGATCGGAAGAAGAGTATGGGGGGGGAGGAGGGGGGGAAGAAGAGAGGGACTCCATATAACACTAGTCGTCGTCGTGTCTCTCCGTACTTTGTGCAGACTTTTTCATCCCCATATCGAAAAAGGAAAAACCCTGACCGAATTTAAATTCAAAAGAGGGAGGAGGCGCGACATGAAAGATGATGAAAACAAAAGAAAGAAAAACTAGAGGAAGGAAAAGAATAACACTCGGCTGGGTGGAAAGTTCTTCGGAACACACACACACACACACTGCTGCAAACACAAGGTTCAAAAAAAGGATCCCTTTCTATAGGGGCAAAGAAAGTCGTATAAATACGGCTGAGAGAGAAATATATATATATATATATATATATATATATATATATATATATATATATATATATATATATATATATATATAAGGTGTTGGAGGAAGCCCAGTGGACACTTACCTAGATTGGAGAGCCGCTAGGGATGCTGAGGACACAAGAAAAACACAAAAACAACACAAATATGGAGCTTTCGGGCTGACGCCCTTCTTCAGCGACGGAGAGACATGTACTGTTACTTTATATATATATATATTTTTTTTTCAACCCCTTGTCCATTCACTCTCTCCGCCTCTTCGTTATTTCGCGTTTTTCTAACCTTTCATTTGTTTTCGATTTCCGTTTCGTATCGTTTTGATCGCTTCCCCGGTCTCCCTTTTATCATTTTCGAATTAAACCAATCATTTCTTCCACTCCAACTCCCACTCGTTTTTTTTTTCGACATTAGCCATCAAGATCGATCCTTATCCATGAATCGATGGGATTCCATGCGGCAATAAAAATTTCTGTCGGTTTCAGAGACCACTAAAGATATTTTATTTTGTTTTCATTGCTAAATTTTTATTAGTATGCAATTTATCTAGTTAGGTTGATTTTTTCGTTTCTCTTTTTTTTAAGAGTGAACTGAATTTCTGGCGTTTATTAATTGTTGGTAATTCTGCATTAAATGTTTATATGCCTCAGTAAGCCAAACCCTTAGACTGGATAATGTCTAAGAATTGAAACTTTAGATAAACAAACATTATGTAACAACAAAACTCTGACAGTGCCAACGAAGATATTTTTATCTGAAAAGATATAGGTATTGACATTATAACTGATACAACTCAGTTATTATTCCTATCTTGACTTTTTAATTTATCGATTTTATTTACTTTTCATTTTCACTTTCAGTTTATTTCCTTGATGAAACGCTTCTTCATCTTGCTTCAAACGTTATTCTCGTTTTATAAATTATTTTTCAGACGCCACAGTTCCCTCATCCTACTTCATTTTCTCTTTCATCTCTGCCATTTTAGCTTTCACCCAAGGTATCCTTTTATCTTCTTCGTCAAATCTCTTTCTCTTATGGGTAGACTTTGTGTTCCCTCGCTCACTTTCTCTCTCTCTCTCTCTCCAACCTTTCTCTCTCTTTTGTTTTTGCCCTTTCTGAATTTGTTGGGGAGTTCTGTCCCTTAACAAATTTCACACACACCACTTCTTTGGAACACATATGAATTACACCCTTGAAACAAAGCGACGCGTTGCTGAGAATCGATAAAGCTCAAACTTATGTTATTAATTAATTTGCGTCACCATACAAAAGTTTAGGTCCTACGACGAATCACCTTAGGTTAGCTTAATGATTTAATACTTTTGGTGTAATTAAACATACTCTTACGTTTATGGCGTCAGCATCTTCCAAGAAGACTTCTTATTATAGACACTGTGCCAGTAGCATTTGAAATGGCTCATGGTATAATTTTTAAATGCTTGCTTATAAAATCTTTAAATTTAATGGTATATGATTAATTGTAAGAGACAATTTTGGACATTCGTTGAATGTTTTAATCGCATATTTTGGTACATAATATCGTATTAAAATGCTTTAATTTTTAGTACTCATAGTTGAATAGTAATTCTAATTACGGTTCTTTTAATTCGTCATTTTAAAAATTTAATAACATCTCTATTTGCTGGAATACTATGCTTGAATGGAATTTTATATAGCGACGGCTAGTGAATTAAACTGGCAATTGTGACTTTATTATTGGTTTGATCGGAACCTATTCAATTTTATTTTTATCATCATTTTTCTGTATTCCATATATTTGCGGAAATTTACCTTCATTTCATTAGTCTTTTTCAAAGATTCTTCATTATCAATCTTTAATTTATTATTTTCAGCTTCAATTAATTTAGTTTTTTCTCCATTTACTTCAAACACTTTTCTGCACTTCGATTCTATCCTGTATCATTTTATTAATAAAAGCCACTGACACAATCATTCGCTCTGACCGTATGGATTCAATATTTAATTAACTGAAATAGCTCCCTTTAATATTTTCACGATCATTATTTTGATGCCGTTAAATTATATAATATCTACGCCCTGGTTCAACAAGAAATGCTTCTAGTTTGGTTATAATTTTTTCCACTGTCTTTTTGCCCCTCGCTCTGTATCGCTGGCATATCCTGCTTCCTCTACGCCCTTCGTTTTCTCCGTTTTAACTTCCAGGATGAAAGCCTTGTGGCAAAAGTCAAATATCCACTACAAAGGGATGGGATTTGTCCGTCTTGTGTACAAAAATGGAATTCATTCTGCCCTAAACTTTCACCCGAAGTATTCTGCTGTTGCCAGACTAAAGCATATGGCATTTTTTTTAATTCGTCCTAAATGCTCGCATTCACCTCTGTTTTGTCACTCACGTTCTACGAAATATTACTTCTATTGCGTTTTTGGTGAATTATTTCGCCAACTTTGAGGAAAGAGTTTTACACTTGTTATTCGCCTGTGTGGAGCATTTTACTGCATAGCATCACTCGTAATTTTAAATCATTGCAAATATTATCTGCATTTTTATTAAATGATAACGTCGAGGCATAATTAATACATGGAGTAGGTTTATATTTTAGGCGACGTTAACTTAATAATTCATATGTAGCAAATTATCAACTATGTAGGTCAGCCAATTTTACTTTTTACTTATTTACGAATCGGAGAGTAAATTTTTTAGTGGACAGTTATATTTCTGAGCCATCATTATAACGGGGAATTGAGCAAAGGGAAGCTGCTAGAATGGACACAGTATCAATGGGGATTCCGTTTACAACAAAAAATGAAATCTTTCTTTTGATGACTCTTTTCCCTGTTTCTCTAGTCTACAGCTTTTATAACCAAGATTTCGACTCTTGGTTACCGCGCAACTGTGTCTCTGTTTACCAAAGGAAAAATATCGCATTTACGTCCCGTAACCATGGAAAGCCCAGACGCCGAAGAAAGAGAACACATGAAACGTGAAACTTGAAATACGAAGCGTTTTTCTACAAATAGCTGAAAATCCCTGCTCCGATGAAATGTGCTGCATCTGACGTTACAGAACCAATAAACTTGATCGTTTTTTTTTGCGGAATAGAGCCTGTTCTATTTTACTTTGTTATTTATGAGATATATAACGGTGAAAAAATGTAGTTTTTGATATTTTGATGAATATGCTCTTTTTTGGTGCTCCTGTGTCCGAAAGAGTTGCTTTTACTATTCTGCCCATCTGAAGTCTTTTGCTCGCCTGTAATGCATCGGTTACTTAAATTTTAAAGATAAACCGAATTCCACGAACTCTCACGTTGAGACAAGGTTATATACATATGTATTTGGAAATTATTACGTTAGGGAGCATTGGTTTGCTGCATCATAATAATTTTGATTTATGTATCCGACAAATCAGCCGTTATCATTGAGCGTTCCTACTTGTCATTTCTTGTTTTGTGTTTCCTTAAAAATTGATTTTTTTGCTTAAGTTATCATTTTTAATTAACGATTGGCTATGGTATACATCTTCAAATCTCTTGATGTTAATTTCATAATGCATTCATGCCCGCCCACCATGTTTCTAGTGGGCAATTGCATTATTGTATTTATTATTTAGCACACAATTTAAATTACTATATAAGCTGGCGGCGGCGTTTTTCGGTCTTGCCCCCGAGCGCCTGTCATCCACGTGGCGGCACTGCTTACATATGCCACTGGCAAATTGTGTGAAAACTCGTTGCGTCTAATACGATTGTACGGCGTTCCTTTCAAAGGAAAGCAACGATGCATTTACATTGGGATAGGTTTCAGACCTCAGGCTGTCATTGATACATCGCTGGAAAACCAAACAGCTGCAGTCATTTTTAAAATCTCTTTTCTATCCCATCTCACTCCATTTCTTTCTGGCTCGATCGAGTTGCAGTAACTTCGTGGCCTCTGTAAAAGATCCCTTTGGTGTTCAAAGCAAATATTATTTTTATTATTATTTTTATCCGTTCAGCTTAGGTCACCGGTGAGTATTTTATTTTTTGTTCTAAACATCGTTATTCGCTGTTGTAATAAAATACATTTCTTTGAATGCTTTTACCTTTGCTGTCTCGACAATGAAGACGCAAAGAAACGAAGTGGAAATATCATATTATAATATTTTGTTGTTAATGATTACGATGTGTTTTGGAAGCATCAATGAGACATTTTGGCTTATTTTCCATTTTCTCAGCATCGTGTACGATTCTTTCATTTTAAGAAATGGAATTTAAAACATTTTCTCAATTCATGAGATAATTTTAGCAAAACGATGTCTGTTTCAGTTATTTTTAATTTACATTTAAAAAAAGCGTACAAGTTCGATTATTGCATTTATTTTAGCTAACCAAAGAAGGTTATACCTGCCAGCTTGTTGCATTTAGCTGATGAAATTTTTAAAATCTCTCAGGTTTAAGCGTAGAATCGATTTTGGTCTTTAAGGCGATGCAAATTCGAAATACGGGACGGTTTTTCATTTAAGTAAGAAGCTTGATGATGAACTTATCGATCGTTTGAGTACCCCATGGAAAAAAAATCATCTCTACCATCGCCATCAAATCGTATTCTGCTTTTTCCTGTTCTCGCAACTCTAAGTTACAAAGGGTCTCGTCCTCTCCTCTGCTTCAGAAAAAAAAAACAGCAAAAAGGGTCGACATCGTAGGAGCAGGGCGGCGGGGAAAGATAAGGTGTGGGAAAGAGGTGGCCGGGAGGAGGCGGGTATTTTTATTATAAGAGTACAGTAACGCCCCACGCCCGAGCGGTTTCTGCTTTGGATGTGCCAAATGGCAGACCCCCTCAACTCCCTTATTTCCTCCTCCTCACTCTCCCCGCACATAGATACATCTCCCTCCCTCCATTGCCCCATCCCCGCGTTCTCCTAGCCCCCGGGGCGGCGTTTTATCCTGCCGGAAGGGCTACAAAACGACCATTCGAAGCGTGGTTCCGGAAGAAGAGTGGTAGAGGGACGGAAAAGTCTGTTTTGCTTACGCTTTTCGAGAGGGGTGAAGAGGGAGGGAGAGGGGAAGAGAGAAGGTGGGAAGTTTTAGGGGATTGTCGAAAGGGGACGCCTCCTGTCTTTTGTTTTACTTTTTCTTTGCTCCTGCCAATTTTCGGAGACTTTGCTCGTACTAGTGATTTTTTAAAGGAATAATATTTCTGTATGATTTATGTACGTGTGCGAGCGTTTTATGCTGAGGGAAAGTAGTTTACTCAATATACTATCCTGTTTTACGTATAAGATTCATTTACCTAACTCATAGTTAGTTTAACAATGTATATCCACCGTTCTATATAATATGTACCCAATAAAAGGTTCTTCAAGGTTATTGAGTAATTAGTATGCCCAATACACTGCTTTTCATATGTAGAATATTAACTATTGCAGTCTTCAAAGAGTTTTAAAAAATGAAATCATAATTTTATTCTATTCCTATTTATTGTGCTAAAATATAGTATATGGTAGAATATTTAAAGTGATTATCACTTTGAGCTTAATGGGTTGTCACCTCTGGATTTCGAAACCTCACTGAAAAAACACGATCAGCTACTCCGAATAAAATGACAATAAGTGTTCAACTTAAGCTATACGGTTGCACATTAGGAAAATTTACCAAATGATGCTATAAGATTTTGGTTAAATATAAGTACCAATCACAACCGGAGCGAATGAATGGTTGGACAACGTTTCAACGAATGCCATGTTTTGCAGGAATTTCGTAGCTTAAATCAAAAATAGCCTCAGAAAGATAACTCAAAGTTACCAATAATGAGGTGAGGACTTTGGAATTGACTGGTTTATTTTGGGTTCAAGAAATTTTAAATCAACTACGGGCCTATGGCGCTCAACTCTGTGCTTCACTTCGCGTCAACCACTCTCTCCGCTCGCTCCAGGTAGGACGCTGCAAAACACCTTGATTTTGGCTCGTAATTCTCGATAAGGGCGTTGGATATGAGAAGTAATTGCGTAATGATGTAAAGACCAACAATTTATTTGCTAAACCTACTCGATAACTGTTATTTTATTATTTTTGAATGGATGAAAATGTTTCCAACGCGTTTAAAAATTGACCGCTCGCGACTCTTGCGTTAGAATATACCGAGCGACCTTTTTGCAAGTAAAATTCAACGCGGCCCAACGAACCATCTGAGGTATTAAATGTGGCGCATCGAAACAGCGGCGAATTTAAATGCGGCCGGCCGAAATATTCGGAAATATTAATGCAAACCGCCGAAAAAGTTTACACACCTATGCTCGAAGCCAGGGTTTCTCAAACTGTGTTCCGCGGAGGCCAATGGTTTCGCAGAAGCTAAATGGGGTTCCGTGGTACACAGAGGATACGCTGTTCCTTTTACTTTCTCATATAGGAAGTATATTGAGAAGTATTGTTATCTCGAAAAAATTCGACCTCGAGATTTTGATGGAAATATACGTTTTAGGTGTACCTGAGTCCGAAAAAGTGGTTTTCGCAATGCCGTCTGTCTGTGGGTCTGTCTGTTCGCGACTCTAGAGCATAAACGGTACAGCGAAAATGAATGAAATCTCTTACTCAGGCATTTTATCATACACAGTAGAAGCTATGAAGAAGTGGTTGACATTGCTCAATAATTAAGGGCAGTTTATTCTACGCATTTTTAACAAAAATTTGATTTTCTAAAAAACGGCTCTAACGATTTTGATCAAATTTCGTTCAGTTACATAAGTTTACGTCTGAAATAATACTACGTACATATTTTATTTTTCTCAAAGAATAAATATGTCTAGTTTATTCTTGGGCAACTTTAATAACAATTTGATTTTCGAAAAAACGGCTAATACGATTTTCATCAAATTTCGCATAGTCATTTAAGTTGATGTTTATAACGATTATACATAGTTCATATTTTGCAAAAGATAACTAAACGCATTAGTATATGGTAAAGTTTGTAGAATGTATGTTGTACCGATTTTTATTATTTGTTGCAGGAAACATGAGCCTCAATTGCAAACTGTATACTGTAAGATACACAAGCTATGTAAATAAACATTATAAAGATTTTAAAGCTTACTTTATTGCGATTAGGCTTAACATCTTTTAGTTAGGGTTCCGCGAGAAAAAATATTTGAATATAAGGGTTCCGTGTCTTGAAAAAGTTTGGGAAACCCTACTCTAAGGTTACGCGAACTATCCACATCCATGCCAACGTTAAATACTCTCGCCTCTGTTTTTGTGAAGCTTCTGACGTTGTAGCGTCTCAAAACTTTTAATAAATTTAGAGAGGTTTAAGGCCTAGAGCAGTGGTTCCCAGCCGGGGTGACATGACACCCAAGGGTTATTGAGGAGTGACTTGAATATATTCAAAGTGTATCATATTCCGGCTTATAAAAATAAATAAAATCGGGAGAATAAACACGCGTGTTTGTTTAAATGCCAGAATTTTATCTTTATGCGGTAGGGAAAGCCTAATATATCTTTAAAAGTGACTTGAAGGTAATCGAACTGTAAACGGGGTGACGCATTACTGAAATTGGGTGATGCAAACAAAAAAATCGGTGCAACATACATTGTACAAACATTCTCATATACGAATGCGTCGTTTAGTTATCTTTAGAAAAATATGAAATATGTAGAATTATTATAAACATTGACTTAAATAACGATACGAAATTTGATGAACATCGTATGAGCCTTTTTTAGAAAATCCAATCGTTGTTAAAGTTGCCCAAGAATAAACTAGCTTTATATTCATTTTTTGAGAAATATGAAGTACCGTAATTTTCCGATTATAATACGCATTTTTTTCTCGAAATAGTTGACAAAAAGTTAGGGTGCGTATTATATATGGTTATAAATGCATACAACTTTTTTCAGTACGAAAATAATTTATATTTTCGGACATGTTTTTACCAATAAATCATACATTTCAATGAATTTCGATAACGAACATGTTTTTACAAATAAACCATACATTTCAATGCATTTCGATAACATTCCTTTAACCCTGGAATGGTTACATAGGAATCTTCGTACACAATGAGTTACGTGGAGAACTGAGTTCCCCATTTGGATATCGCTCATTAGGCTCAAAATAAACAGTTTTTTCTCAGGTTAGTTTAATAAACAAATCGATATTATTACGAATTTTACTTTTTATTACAAATAAGAAAAATCATACCGTTTAAGAATTTTACAGCACAGTGTAATACAACACAATTACGGCTCTTACCAACAGTATTACGCTTACAGCAAACAAGAAAATACAATTTTTTCCTTATTTCTAAAACAGTAAAATTATTGATATCCTTATTGACTCCTTAGAAAGTTCTTGTAAAATAAAATTATCGTCTTCTCCCGGAATAAAAACTTTTTTTCCAGCCATTATTTTCTAAAAGTAATTCCCATATTAAAACAGGGAGATCAAATAAAAAACTAATTCTTTATGGAAAACAAAACTTAAAGGTAATGTTACCTGCTTAGCGAAGATGGCAAAAATGAATTCACTATCTATTCAGTTAGTCTGTAGCACAATAGGTTACGTGGGGAATACTATGCCCCAGAGATGTTTACTCGCTCGAAACTCTGAAAGGACTAAAGGTAAAAGGATGACTTCATTCTCTGCTCACAGATGACATACCAGAGCTAAAAGTCACTTAACTACAATGTTGCCATTTATTTCTTTCTAAAGATATCAAAGTATTTAATTCTCAGTGGGGAACAGAATGCCCCATGTAACCTTTCCAGGGTTAAATATTGTTTTTCAAGATAAAAATAAGAATATTTATTTACTTTAGCTGTCAGAATTACTAAAGCCTAGGTATTCATTACCACTTCCTTCACTGTCCTCAAACAGTTCCTCGGCGACCTTTTGTTCTCTCTCATCGTCTACGTAAATTGCGTCGCCGAGAACATTTCACACACCTAGATCGGCTTGCATGAATTGGATTTGATGTTCACGTAAACGATGTCGCTGGGCGGCAAAGGACGAACTGTTATTCTAACCTTGCAGAACTTGTAACGTAGAGTATTTCTTTTCCCATATATTTTATCGTCGGAGTAGTATCCGTTATCAAGGAAATCATACATTAATGTCTTAATTCGAGTTGAACTTCGAAATTTTCTTTCATGGTTACTTCTTCATTGTTGCTAACATAAAAAATCTCACAAACAAACGTTTAATTTCCTTAGTGTGCATGCAATATTTTTAAATAGGAAGAAAAAAGATTATTTATGACGGTGGGAAATTTGATCAAAATCGTTGTAGACGTTTATGAGAAAATCAAATTATTATTATATCTTATCTGCAGTTCACCCTGCAAGCCACCGCAATGGTGTGTGGCAGGGGGTGCAGTAGCACCAAGGGAAAGCGCATAATAATGAATAGTATCACTCTACGTCGGCTGATTTCTTTTCGTAACTTCTGTTCTGCTCAGCTATCGTTCTAGGGAAAAACGAGTCTTTGTACCTCTCAGTCCTACAGGCTATCTCTCTTATTTTACGAGGATGGTCCATTCTACCAATATAAGTTGACACACTTATTATTTCTTCGACATCGCTGGAGAATATATGCGTTCTAAATCTTTCAAGAAGTGTTAACCTAGAGCGTGATCGGCGCTCAGTTAGTGATTCCCATCCTAAGTCCTGCATCAAGCCTGTAACACTTTTGTTTCTATCGTAACAATTTTTGACGAATCTAGCGGCTTTTCGCTGCACTCTTTCTAACTCTGAGATTGATCCTTTCTCGTACGGATCCCATATGCTCGACGCGTACTCTAATAGCGGTCTTACTAATGAGAAGTAACATGTCTCTTTGACTTTTTCCTCACTTTTACCTACTATGCGTTTGATGAATCCTAGTTTCTGCCTAGCCTTCCCGCATATATTTCGTATGTGCATATCCCATGAGAGGTTGCTTGTTAAAGTAACGCCTAAGTATTTGATGGAATCAGCTAGTTTTAGCTAGACGCCTTCAACAGTGTAATTCGTCGATGTTTTTGTTCCCCCAGAATCTCATAAAGGAACACTTTCCTAAGTTCAATTCTAACTGCCACTCTTTACACCACTCGAGAATTGCATTTAAGTCGTCAGAAAGTAATAATTGATCATTAGGACTCTTAATCTCTCTGTAAACTACTGTATCATCCGCGACTAACTTGATTTTACTTTTAATAACCTTATCTAAGTCGTTTATATATAAAAGGAATAGTAGGGGACCGATTACACTTCCCTGTGGAACGCCTGAGGCTACGCTGACTGAATCTGATTTAAATCCATCTATAACTACTATTTGTTCACGCTCATTAAGAAAGTCCCTGATCCACTCGATTATCTTTCGATTAATTCCACAATCATTTAATTTCTTCACTAACTTACTGTGCGGAACTTTATCGAAAGCCTTCTTGAAGTCGAGGAAAACCGCATCTGAGTGTTACGGTCTCCTGATCTTATGTTGGTATATCGTGAACGAACAGAGCGAGCTGTGTTTCACAAGATCTCGTCTTCCTGAAGCCATGCTGATATTTACTTAGCAAGTTCTGGCTATCTGAGAAGTCCATCACGGAGCTAACGACAATGTGCTCGAGAACCTTGCAAGATAGGGATTTAAGCGAAATTGGCCTGTAATTTTCTCTGTCTTCTTTTTTCCCACCTTTGTGGAACGGCGTTATAAAGGCTAATTTCCATTCCTTAGGTACAACGCCATGACTAAATGACTTATTGAAAACTATTTCGAGATAAGTTGCTATTTCCAATGCTAACTCTTTGAATACTCTAGCCGGTATCTCTTCTGGACCCGGAGATTTATTTGACTTGATATTTTTAAGCTGTTGAGCTATCCCTATCGCTGATATGACTATATCGTTCATTTTTTCCTTGCCTGGTTCGGGCGCCACGACCTTCGCTCTCACGTCTTCGGTAGTAAATACGCTCTGAAAAAATAAGTTTAACAAATTTCCTTTATCTGTGCTATCGCTAACTACCTCTCCTTTGTCGTTTATTAACGGGGCTACGGTTGGGCGTCGACCTTGAACTTCTCTAACATATGACCAAAAGCATTTGGGATTTTCACTTAGATGTTCACTACGAGTCTTTTTCTTGAAGTCTGTTAGTGCTTTGCGCATAACCTTTTTGGTCTTATTGTTAGTCCGACAATCTCTGTACTTAATTGAAATTGAAATTACTTTCTCCTGTGGCTTACAGTTATTGATGCGTTTAAATTTGGAGTGAAGCTTTCTTTGGTGTCTGAGGGCACACCTAACCTGCCGATTGTACCACCTTGGTTCCCCATTATCGCTAATAAATTTACTTGGTATATACGTATTAATACCCATTCTAATTTATGATAGAAATGCTTTCCAAGTTTCCTCAACGTTTTCTGTTCTTGTCGATTTGCTGAAATCGCCGTAATCCTTGATGAGTTTCTCTTTGAAATCCTCAAAGTTAGCATTTTTATACATGTACACTTTTCGTTTAGGCTTGCGATATTTTGCGACAGCTATATCCAAAAGTACTCGAACGGTGATCATTGATTCCTTCTTCAACAGTTACTTCGGAAACACGCTCGGGGATGTTAACTGCTAGTAAATCTAATATGTATATTGTTCGCTCTCGTAGGTTTTTTGACTGGATAAGGGAATGTTTATTGCAGATGTCTATTAGCGCTTCGCATGACTCGCGATTCCTACCGGATGGTATGAAGCTACAACTCTGCCAATTTATCAAGGGTAGATTGAAGTCTCCTCCTACTATGATAATGCTTTTACTATTCTTCTTCTTTAGTGAGTTTATTTGAGCCTCTAGATCGTTTATTTTTTCTGCGTCTGAAACCGGCGGCCTATAATATGCACATACATGAATGTTTCCCAAACCTTCACTGTTTATAGTACACCAAGTGCTTTCAATATTGTTTTCAGCAAACTTGACCGGAGAACTTATTAGTGTATTATTCACTTCTATAAACACTCCTCCACCGCTCCTATTTGTCCTATCTCGTCTATGAATAACATATCGTAAGGGGAAAATTTCACGCTCGTGAATATCCGAGGTTAGCCAACTCTCTGTGCCTATCACTATATCTGCCTCTGTTTGTGCTAGTAAATTCTGAAGTTCGGCAGCCTTATTCCTGATACTCCGGCAATTTACAGTTAAAATTTTTAGGGAGCCACTTATGTGCTGCTTCGGAATTTTTTCAGTGATTTGGAAGGTGCATTCCTCATTTCTAATAGCGGCTTTATTGTTTAAGTTGTCTAGAATAAACTAGCCTTATATTCATTTTTTTGAGAAATATTATCTATTTGGTATTATTGAAGACGTAAACGCAAGTAACTGTATGAAATTTGATCAAAATCGTTAGAGCCGTTTTTGAGAAAATCACATTGTTGTTAAAAATGCGTAGAATGAACTGCCCTTAATTACTGAACAATATCAACCATTTCTTCATAGCCTCTGCTCTGCATAATAATATGCCTAAGTACGAGATTTTATTCATTTTCGCTCTACCGTTTAGGCTCTAGAGTCAGTAACAAACAGACAGACGGCACTGCGGATACCTCTTTTCAGACTCAGATACACCTAAAACGTATATTTCCATCAAAATCTCGAGGTCGAATTTTTTCGCGATAACAATATATGAGAAAATAGAAAGGCTGAGGCCTAATGGTATAGAACAGTGGTCCCCAACCTACGGCCCGCGGGCCGGATGCGGCCCCCGAAGGGTTTTTGTGCGGCCCGCGATGTCATGTTGAAAAAGTAATCCGAACAATTTAACACACGAAATCATGGATTTTTATGAAAATTTTGATAAAACTTTAAATATTGGAAGGTTTACGATAAAAACCGGATTTAGGCTTCATTTTCTCTTAAATGACATCTCAGAATGTATAGAGAACTCCTGATTTAAAACATAATCCGGCCCGCAGAGACCCGTCGAGGATTCGCAACCACCGTCACGTGGAAAACGTTGGGCATTACTGGTATAGAGGGATATTTTTCTGCTTCGCAGCAGTATTTGTGTAAGCATATATTGCTTACAAAATTTATTGAAGACATTATTATAAAAATATAGCACTCTTGTCTTCAAACGCAAAAGGTAACATCTTTTTGCTAAAATTAAGTCACGAAAGAACTGAAAAGCTTTATAATCTCACAAAAAGATATTTTGGTGTATCTCAATAAAAATCGTTACGTTCAAGCTAAAAATTAAACGGATCTTAATCTCGTTAACTTTTAACGGTGCGCGGAAAATGAAATCCTGATTTCTCGAAAATAAATTTGTCCGCAAATTTGAGGCGATATGAGAAAGTTCAAAAAGAAGTGTTTGTTCTTTTAAGAAACTTCTTTTGAAGTTCAGATGGCCATAACTTAATAGTTTTTCGCCATTCGAGACTGAAAACGGAGTTTCGAATTGTAATATAACTTCATTGAAGTTATATTTTCTTGTAAATTTCATGGTAAATGGGATAAAGCAAATGCCTTTAAAAAAACTTTTAACTTTTCTAATTTTCTTATTACGCGTACATTCTGATACATACAACATCATAGCTCCGTTTCTACTGAACGAAATAGGACAAATTTCATCATGAAAATTCTATAATGACTATGAATGACTACTGTACAACTCAAAACTTCATAAGTTTTATGAAATGTCTTTTTAAAATATATGAAACGTAAACTTTATTTCAAATATTTAGTCAAGCCATGAAAAAGTTGACCTGCGAGAAACTTTTTTCTATTTGGTTTAGGTAGGTACGTCCAGCGAATGAAATTTAATAAAAGCTGAAATATTATTTTGAATAAGACTGCGTATCAATGCCGTTTATAGTTTTCGTAATACTGAATGATATATGAAAACACGGGTGCGCGCTAACTCTATGTAAGACAATGTAAAAGAAATTGTTTATAAATGTTATGATTTACTAAAATATTCAAAAATTTTTATACAAATCCAATAAAAATGAACAAAGTTACGAATTTTTCAATTTTCAAGAATCGAAATCGCGCATTTTCGCAACTTTTTAAAAACCTCTTATGACTTCAAACACGGGATTTAAGTAAACGTCCTGCGCGCTTGAAGGGTTAAAATAAAAATTCCATAAATAACTTGAAACAAAACTTTTCGTTAATACGGCTTGAAATATATCTATATCAATACGGATTTCCCAGTCTTTAATAAAAATCTCAATCATCGCAAGTAATTTATTTAAAAAAACGAATTTCTTCTCTTTAAGAGAAACCCCATCCTTTGATTTTAAAGATGGCTGGATACTCATAATAAAGACTAAGGGAGCTTGACATTTTCCGTGAGAATGGCTTGATATATCCATAGTTGGATTAAATATCCTTGGTTTCGTACTCATTTACTTTTCATCGAGACATTTGTCTAATTATTCAGCATTTCGTGAATATTCCGATATTGTGACGAAACCGTAGGTTATAGAGAGCTAAAACATAGGGGCAGAGCTGGTCTTATGGGCGGGCGGTCGCCCGGAGCAGCGGAAAAGAGAGACATGGGGAAAATCACATGATTTTTGGCTACGTACTGTCTCCGGCTGCTATTAGAAGATTCAATAGAAAAACAATTATATCAGTTAGTGATGGTTGCACGCATGTCTGATTGGGTTAATAAACAACTTTTCAAAACATAATATTATAATGTTAAATGGGCCGCCAAAATAAACTTGTCCGGAGCTGCTAATTGTTTACTGGCCGTGCGTAGGAAGTAGCTTTATGTACTACTGCTGCTAATTTTTCTTTAGATTTGAGTTTTGAAAAGTATACTGGGTCGGATAGGGGTCCATTAATATGTTTTTAAAATATCTCCGAAGTTATAAAAGTTGGAAATCTGAAATATTAACCTTACATTTTCACATTGATACGAATTTAAAAATAGAGGCACTATTTACCAAATAGGTGGCGATATATCCACTTAAAAAATAGATAAACTAAATTTACACACATTTGATCAAATTCCAAATTCTACTTATTTCGTCAATTACATTATTGTAAGAAATATTTACTAGGAAATAAGAAACAGAATATTACCGAATTCAATAATAGAAGAAAAACGCGCCAATTTTATCCAGGTTCATGGATAACACTCTATGTATTTTATAAACTGTTTCATATACTGAATTTCACGCCTCTTAAACGAGCGGATCAACTTCAGGGAAATCGTAAGCATATTTTAAAAGTAAAATCTGTGCTTCTTTTTACTTATCATTTGTCATTTCATGCGCATTCCCACTAGGAATCACGCAATTACGCTTATGTTAGGAAAAACAGTTGTTGGCATACATTGAGAAAATAAGAAACAACAATTTAAGCATATGAATATAATTGAAAATTTTATGAAATATCAATATTTAAGTAACGACTTTAGTCTGTTATATTTTTCACAGTAAAAATTTCCTCTTGTAAACGTAAGAAGTTATTTTGGTTGAAAATGAAACTATATACCAAACTATTAGCTACCGTTAACAATTATTTAGAATCCAAAGCCCAGTGAGCTTGTTTTTGGGTCGTACGCCTGTGTTTACTTCTAAATGCCTGGCTGGTATTATTAGCGTTGCTAATAATACCAGCTATCTCATTTTAAATACATACTCAGCAAAAAACATCAAATTATGAATCATTTGAGTTTTCTTTTCGCATTTTTAGTCTCCAGTGCCGTCATCGTGCGAAATGCACTTCTAGATTATACCTTTTCAGGCTTCTCGGTCTTGTCAAGACTAAACACAATCTCGCGAAAGCGAGAACACACTACAGACAAAACTTCATCCGCTCAATTGACGAAGTTGGCTTGACGAAGGCATTCCCTTCCATCTCTTCAGCACCTCCTCAATCTCCTCCACCCAAGAAGTTTCCCCGAAAATGGGGAGTTTTTGAGAGAGGAACTGTGCAGTAAGTGCGACCTTGTTCAACTCTCCGAGATCTCTTCTAGTCGGGTATAATTCCATATTTTTTTTTGAAGAACTCCCTTCTCTCCCTATCAAATCCACCGAGCATTTTTAATGATATTTTTTTCGAAGTGCGCCTTTTGTCCCTCCTCCCCCCTCCCTCCTTTCCAATTTGGCGAAGGGACTGGAGTGGGAAGGCGGGGACGCTTGGATAGGAGGTAGAAGGGAAAGGAGGAGAATTGACGGGGAGATGGGAGGGGAGTTGGGGAGAGAGGAGGAGAAGGGGTGGGGAGGTGAAGAGGGATTGAGAATAGTCGAAGAGAGGGTGTTCAGATGATTAGCGAATCTATTTAAGGATTACTAATGAGTGGATAAGAATAGATTAACGGGCACCGTGAAGAACCATTCACAACTAAATGAACTCTAACGCAAAATTAGTCGCAGGTGTATTTTTATCGCTTGGTTTTTACTCTAGAAGCGTCTTCCATAATTTTAACTTTATTGCGGAGTTTTTATTGTGGAAGTTATATTCAATGTTGAATAGTCGTCGTGATTTTGAGGTAAGCCGACACGAATGACTATCTTATGAATATGGATAGGGAACAAAATGTTGTTTTAAGTGATGCACAAAAGATAATTGCCATGCGCTTTGACAAGGATGGTAACTTCGATAGAAACGTGAAAGGAGGATTTTTTACGTTTACACAACAAAAGAACTTAAACTCTTCAAAGTCAGTCCACGTGTTTATCTTTGTGAAGTTGGCACTATAGTGTAAATTTTATTTTGCCACTTTGAGTTATTTAAATCAATGACGGATATTTTAAATATCTGCGTCCAATAATGATCTAGCCTACGAACAGATAGAATATTTAAAAAAACAGTCAAAAGGAAGATCCAATGCAATAATTAAGAGGGACTTAAATGCGATAGCAGGGAAGAGGAGGAAACGGGGTATAAAAATTTGGTCTTGGAAATTGAAACGTACGAGGAGAAAGATAAATTGATTTCTGCATGAAAAAGCAAACACAGTGTTTTATGTACCTAAGAGAAGATGGTACACATGGAAAAATCCCGGTAATTGAGGAAAGTATTAAACAGATTACATAATGTCAATCGAAATATATAGGAACAAATTGGAACCATGTCACATTTACCCGGTAGCATTCTTCGGCATTCCCATTTTTTATATTTTCTCCCGACTTCTGCCTTATTTTGCTATTTTTCTTCATAGATATATGTAATTCTATAGTGTTATGAAGTGTGCGTGATATAATTGTGCGGAGGGAAGACAGACAGATGGATAAAATGCAGGCGACGTTCTTTCTTATAAAAATAAGCGCGCCTAGGGATTGAATTATTTAATGTATTTCTGTAAGGTTTCCAAAAATTGTGGAATGGTGTTTTCCTAATTGAAAAAATAACAAAATAGATGCGAGTTTGGCCAATTACGTTTCAACTGACTAATGCCTCCCTCAAGCAGAATGGGAAATTGCAGTTCTTCGGCGTTGTATGGTTCCATTCTGGCTGAAAAAGAACGCTTTTTTTCTCCCTTTCTCAAATTTCTGATAATCGCAGAGAAGCGGGTTTTTGCTTCAAAATTTGGCAGCACTGGAAGGAAGCGCGCCTCTCTGTGATCTATTACGTCCCGTTACGGCGAATCGAGCACAAGGACGTGGGATTTGTAGCGAATTATTTTTAGAATACAGAGGATGGATGAGTGCTTTTAGTAGGATTGATTCAAGCAGGAAGCGCAGTTATTCTGATTCCTCTCTAAAGGAATGCTTTTACTGATCTTGACGCAGCATTTTTTTCTTCCAAGGGAAACATTTGTTGCTTATGAATTTAACGATAGTATTATTTTAGATTTTATGCTTGCGTCCGATGTCTAAGAAAGGAAGTTTAACGGTTCAATTTATTTTACTGACTTACTTTCAAAATAATCTTGTTTTCACAAAATGGTCATTAGGCCATTTTTTCTATTTAATCAACACAATATATATATATATATATATATATATATATATATATATATATATATCAGCGCCCAATAGTCATCTCTTAGTTATTATTTATCATCTGCCATATTTATTATTAAGACATACAGGACATGCTAACCGAAACTGTTTCTTAACAATTATGATAGCTTTTTCTTGTAGTGTCGGATCCGTGTGTGTCTCTGCATTTAACTGCTTTGGATCTCCTTTAATGATTGCCATACATACATTTTGGCCATTAAACTTGCGAATCAGTTTGTAGTGCCACAAATTTTTACATACAGAGAATGGCTAAATAATCTTCACATGTTATGGCTGAGTGTAGAAGACGGAATGGAGTTTTGATGCAGAGTGGGGAAGTCGTTTGCTCTTCGGCAGCTATGAAGCTCTACCACGAAACCCTCAATTCCTAACACACGGCTCTATTTAATCTTCATTCATTCATGTTTTCAATCCTAAGATTGGTTTGAACTGACTAGGGAATAAACACATATGATGTGGTGGTTTCCTGTTGCCTTCCACACATAGGAGAGAAACCCGGTGCCGGCAAGGGGGCCAACTGCTTAACGTCCCTTCCGAAGGACTGTGCACACTGATTTGCGTCTTCTCCTCTTAACCAGGGAGTAGGGAGCCGGGCAACCTCAGCAGAAATCCTACCTTCGCAGGATTCGAACCGGGTATGCTTAGCGTAGCAAGCCACCACTACGCCACGGCTTCCCCCAATTTAGTCTTATCTTATTAATATTTTAGTGTATGTGTGTGCGTGTGTATGCATGTGTTCTTTATACGTTTTTACACCGTTGAAGCTATCGAACTCAAAAGTTTCATGGGTCACCTTATGGACCAAAGGATGAACTTGGTATAGGTTTGCAGACGTGGGGTCTCTTATACCCCATGGGGTCAACAAAATACTATTTCCATAAGAATGCTTGAGAAATTGTGTAGAGGAACCCCAAAATGCCATGCAGCCCTTCACTGATGTGGATATAAATATACCTATATATTAACTTACGATCACGGGAAATGGCTTATTTTACGCAAGAAAGACTGAATATTTTAATTATATTCATGTTTTGTCGTTTTACATGCTAAATCGCTCGAAATTTTCCTTTAAGCGCAAAATTTATCGGTTTAGATGTCCATTTTCCGGGTGGAAACAAAGCTAAATTTCTTAATTGTTGTCCTCTTCAAAGGGAGATATACACGTAAAGATTAATGCAAGGAAAATCCACGCCGTTGCGCGCCGTAGAGGAAGAATAGCATAAAGGGTACAAATGGATTCATGCCTAAATATAATTTATGAATACTTTTAAAGCGAGTCAAATGATTTTTAAGGAATATTAGAACATTATTATCTTTTACCATTAACATTGAAAGATTTATCGCAACATAAATCGATACATCTACTTACATTTGTTCGGTAACCAAGATGTTGTTTATTGTTTACGTTTGGCTAATAGTATTGGCATAATCCACATAATTTTATTGCTGCCTTAAAGGCTTCGGTGCATCTATCCATGTGAATATTAAGTAAGACGTTAATGCGTAATTGTATTAATCGTAAAACTTTACAATACAGTACATAAAGTAGTAAATGTTAATGTAAGCATCGCTTGCGTAATTAAGGAATGGGGAATGTTTGCCCGGAGCAATAAAAATCGTTTGCTACTTAAAAGAAAACTTTACCGAACGAAGCCGGGCGTTTCAGCATTATAATATATGGATTGCAATTATTTTATTTGAATCGCATTGATTATAGTTGTCTCCTATCAACTTTTGCCTTCAGCTAAAAATAATAACATGAATTCAGATTCGTATAATTTGATAATTTCCTCGTGCTTCACCGAACCACAAATACAATCCTACAGACATAAAAACTACGTGAACTACGCTTCGGTTAGTTATAGGTCACGTAAGGAGAAGGCTGGATACTTTTTTCGCTTTTCATTTATCCTCCGAGTTTGCGTCAATAAGAGTTTTCTTTGCGAATCCTCTCACATGGATGATATCCGAGATCAAAATCCCGCTTTGAAGCCTTCTCACACTACCCTCCGCCATTTCACGTGTCTTTTTTTCTCTCTTCCTCTTCCTCTTTTTTTCCGGATTGCTTCCATCTTGAGGACGAAGAGGACCACCCCCTTGTCTTTCCGAAACCTTTACACTGCCGAAATCCTTTTCCGAGTCCACCGCAAAATCTTCCTTCCCCTTTTATTTGATTTGGAAAATCAAATCCGGTTTCTTTGTTTTTGTGGGGATAACCTCCAATCTCTTCTTCCACTCCTACAGCTCTCGCTATCTCCCAACCTGCTCCTACCTCCTTCCCATCCTACCTCTTTCCCCTCTTTTTTCCTCGGATTTCATATTCTTTATTTTTTAAAGAAGAAGAAAAAACTTCCAGCCGCCACTCCTATCTCCGCCACCTTCCCTTAGACCGCCATCTTGATAACGCGTCTCTTCTCCTTCATTTTTTCTCTTTCTCTCTCTCCCTCGCTTAGTCATTCCAAACGTCGCCGCATTGTCATGCAAATAAGATTATGGGAAGCGGAGTTGACTCTCTCCCCACCCCTTCTCTCTCCCTCCCTCTTTCTCCCTCCCTCTCTCTCTCCCCTCACGGCTATAAGGCGCCAGTGAATGAATTGTGAAAGGAGTTCATGAGGCGGCGAAACGTCAGAGGGGAGAGAGAGAGAGAGAGAGAAAAAAAAATAGACCCGTAATTTGAATGCGTAATTTACCGAAAATGGCAGAATAGAACGGTTCGGAGGACGGGTGTAATACGAGCATATGAAATTTGCTCTGTTTTCCAATCTTCGCAGCAAGATGTACGCAAGTGACTGCATCGATCTCATTTTCATTTATTTTTTTAATTTTCCGAGTTCGCGGTAAACGAATATTTTATGCGGTACTCTGGAGACGGGGAAAAAATTATTTCTTTTCTTTCCTAAGGAAATGAATTCTCCCTCCGAGAATTTTTTGGATAGGCGTGATTAATTAATGTCATTCATTAGGATCCTTATGGCTGAATTCTGGAACGAAAATGACCGAAATATTAATGCAAGCTATTTAAATAAAAATATAAGTGTAAATGAATGTTTAATAAAATTTGAAGTTGTTTTGTTATTAAGCGATAATTTTCCTTTGGTAATGTTACCCTATCGTATGTTTTAAAACTTGATTGAGTAGGGTATTTTCAAGGTTTAAGTAGGAAATATCAGTGATTAAGTAGAGTATTTCCGAAATATATATTGTTTTTTAAATTTAGGAGAGAAACACGTTTATTTACAATCATACATATATATTATATTTACCTAAATTAACAGTTCTGATAATAGGGTACTACAAGGGGCGGATTTTTTAATTGCGCAGGGCGCGCAGAAGTAGGGTCCCGTGCTGCTGAGGACCCCCCGAATTCCAAACTTATAAAAAATATAGGGCCTCAAAAAAGGCTGCGCGCAGGGCACCACTATCCATAAATCCGCCCCTGGATACTACACTCAGTAACAATAAGGTATAGCATACAGCAGAACACTTGTCTCCTTAAACTGATTATACCAAGCACGTATTGACTAGGGATGAAATAATACCGACAATTTTTAATACCGGTATTGGGACACTTTTTTGCTGATACCGGTATTGAAACCGGTTTTGTGCAGAGAACAGTTTATAATCATTTAGTATATTATTTTAATAATAATAATCCTTTATTAACGGGATAAATCCTCTTTCTTACAAAATATCAAAAGGAGTTCAAAAGCAAGATACGAGTATTTCAACAACTACATAAATCTGGACTTTTCAAAAACACTCTTGCTTTCAAAATAAGGTTATAACTAGATAACTGCCCTGTTCAGGGCGTTTTTACCACTCTTCAAAACGGTGACGCCCATCCCGATAAGGAGTATTTTTCAACCCCAGACCAAAAAACATTTTTTCGAAAAGAAAACTCTTCATATTCCATTAACAATAATGGCAAAGTAAGAAGAAAAGATTACACTATATAAAATAAATTTATAAACCAAATTATATGTTTGATATGAAAATAATGAGTCAATTTGTGGACCTGAGGTCAAAAAATACCGCGCTTCGGGACCGAAGGGTACAGGAAGGCTTTTCAGGAGGACGAGACCATATCCAATCGTTTTCTCTCATCGAACTAGGTAATATTATAAAATTCTCATACCGATCCGTCGGAGTCACTTTTCGGAAGAATGCCCCAACTTTATTTCTACTCACACAGGCAACAAATACATTTTTGGTAACTTGGCACCGCTCCCACAAAGTGCACTTTTCAATACCGAAAACCCGGTATTGTAAATCACGATATCGGTATTATGTGTCTAATTCAATACCGGTATTAATTCCGGTTTTCCAATACCGGTATTCATCCCTAGTATTGACGGTCTTGATGGCGGTGCTCTTTGGTAAGTTGTTCTAAAGTTTCTTTGAAGCTGTGTGTCTGATTTTGTTTCAATAAACCACTCCATGCACTGGTGGCTTCCAGCAACTGAGCAAACCAAACTGAGTTTTGGTGCTATCTTACGGAAACTAAGTAAAACTTCATGACTTTCTCTTGCAAATAGCACAAAAACATTATCTTTATCTCGTTTATTGAATTCTTTATTTGATATTAAAATTGTAAAGATAATTTATGAACACCCTGTATAAATTCTCGACGTAGGGCTTTAAGTGTCCTACTTGCATCTTAAGTAGGGCAGAGAACATTTTTACTCTTGGTATAAAGAAAGTAGGACGGTTAGTAACCCTACCCAGATCGCTATAAGTAATTTTAGAATTATGAGAATTTTCGGCTAAGAATGGATATTGGATTGGATATTAAATTGTGTGCATTTATTCTGAAAATTGTTTAATTATTTCATTAATCTTTGTACATCATAAGGTTTCATTCATTCATGCACTGCCTATGTATGTCATTTTCTGAACCTCGTTGGTATATATTATGGATTCATGAAATGAGTTCTCATACAAATAAAATATCCGACAATTGCGAATAAATATGCAATGGAGTATAAGAAAGAAATTATATACCTGTACGTAAGGGAAATTTCGTTTTAAAGTTCTTTTCGTCATCATAAATAATCCATTTTCTTCCTATTTAATAATATTACATGTACACGTAAGGAAATTAAACGCTTGTTTGTGAGATTGTTTATTTTAGCAACAATGAAGAAGTAACCATGCAAGAAAATTTCCAAGTTCAACTCGAATTAAGACATTCTTGTTTGATTTTATCGATAACGGATACTCCTACGATAAAAATGTATAGGAAAGGAAATACTCCTATTTACCAGTTCTACAACTTTTATCTGAAAAATATTTTGATATGAGCAATACTTTACGAGATATGACGGATAGTTAATTTTTTGTCACCAGTAAAGTGGTACCCCTAATTGACGTACGTGCTTCATTTTTGCGATTTTCTTATTATATTTGATTGTACATCAATATGAAATTTCATGAAAATCCGTTCGGTAGAAGCCAAGAACGAACATGCGGACAGACGGACAAACGGACAGACCGACGATAAAGGCGCTCACGTTGGAAGCGAAACGCGCCTAAAAACGCAAATGTGGAGTTTTTATTAATTTAATTTTTAGTTAAATCTAAGATTTGACTGTTTTTTACATGCATAATTCATTAAAATTGTATATTTTATATTTCGCTGAAATAAAAGATAGAGTTTAATTCCAACCAGGACGAATAAATTATGACTGATACGCATATATTGCTTACCCATCCACCTTGCGCAGTTATGGGCTACCTACGCTTCCTATTGAATTGTAAGCCGAGGGTGAGTTCTGTAATTCACCGTTTAAATTTATGCCTTTCCATTATTTCTTTATGCTGTGATTGCTTCATTAATTCAAAAATTATGAAATATCGAATAAAGGCCAAACTATGGTTTTGACGGATTTTTAAATTTGACATGATATTTCACGTAGTTTTCCAATTTGAAAGACATCCAAGAGTATTGACGGCGTGCCGAACACAGAAGCGGAGCATGGAGTCACGATAAGTGGTGAGAATATTAATTTCCACGTTGTCGTTTCTCTTTAAGTTTTTATTTCGTTGTTATATATTTCAAGTGAGGTCATCGTTTGATCTTTTTTAGGCGCCATTACCAACTGGCTACCGAATTTTCCCCAGATTTTATCTTTCCTTTCCTTCTTGCGATCTTTGTTGTATTTATATATTTATGTTTGTTGGTACATCGCCATTTTCAGAATAAGTTTATTTGCCGGATCGGCGCTTTATTATTGCGTTTCGTGCGTGCGTTTCCTGTCGTTTTCGTCTGACATTTGCTTCTCGCAAACTTGGGTTATTGGTTTGCGATGGTCATCATCGATTCCCGTTCAATAAAACTGGAAATTGGTTTGATATTAGCCTGAAATGGCTTTTGTGGTGGATAGGATGGCTGAGGTGACGTAACACATTTGCATGCAATACCAGTTGCCTAAGGCTGCGTTCTATTCCATTCTGAAAACAATCACCCATGTCCACAATGGAAATAAAAAAACAAGAACAAATCTCGGTCGAGCGCAACGCATATTCGAAGGATCTTACCGTAATTTATAAATAGTGATATTGTTTCGCACAGTTAGTGCTAAACTTTGTTCTATTGTCCGCTACGTAGTTTTTATCTCGGGGGATTATCTGTTGTTTCAAATATTCATATATAAAAATTTATTGATATCTGCGCGTAATAAGTACTTTCAATTCCTTTTCACCATGAAACATTTCAGCAGCAGCTACAGATTGTTGTTCAAGTTTGACTCTATTTCCATCGAAATTCGTGACTTTTTCGAGTAAATATTAGTGAATTTTATAAAATAACATGACGCATTGATTTTTAAGAAATGTTCTGGTTTGAGCGTGAAATTCTTTGATATATTTCTTAATTAAGTCAAAAATTTTCCATGTAATCCGGCGGGAATGTAACCATTGTGAAGTGTACAATAAGTATTTGAATAAATTAGCGGCTTGCTGTATATATACACAATTCCTTAATTATCCTCCAAGTCAGAATTGAAAGCAACTAGCGTAAGTTAATAATTTGTGTGCTTTGTATATCTATAGCTAGCATTAAAACGCAATTTTTCATTAAGTTGAGCATTTTCATCGTTAATTAGTATACGAAGAATTAGTTTGTCGAAGCGCGAGAGTCGTGGCAAAATTCCTTTCGCTGAATTTTTGTTTTAATCCCATCATTATCTGTAGCATGCAAACGCTAAAGTAGCGCTATAAGTAACTACTCATGTATTAAATGCGATTCTCATATGTAAATCAATAAATATGTCGCCGTATTCTTTTTCGATAATATAGGATTTGTCTACTTTAGCAACGAAAAAAAAATTTACATCCGTTTCGTAAATGGATTTTAGATAATCTTTTTTGTAGAGAAAAAATAAATCGTTTAACATTACCTTCCTCAAAACTATAAAAACAGAAAACACTCCTGTCCTAGTCAAATTAAATATTTTTTCTACCGTTGCGGAAAACAACGAATTCGCTTACTTTATCGCGTACGTTTTTGTTTTGTTTAGAGCATAGGTCTTGCAATGAGAGGGAATACACCCTGCCAAAGGCACGTACATGGAGATGTCCAATTTCGCTTACTGGAGTTCAACAAAGCCTCTTCTCCCTTCACGTCGTGATATCTAGCACGCTTGCCTTTCGGCGATGCGAAATGTCCCGAAGCAAATAAAATAAAATAGAAACGCGTTGTTTTCCATCACGTTTCGCTTGTTTTCCTCTCGAATATGCAAGGCATTTTTTGTTGTTCTTATCAAAAAATAAATTTATCCTCCTGCTGCTCCCTACTTTTCTCTTTGGTGTCGTGGATTATTACAATCAAAGTTGCTTCCCGAGGGGTCCGAAGCAGCTTGCGAAGATAATTTTAACGTAAATTATACTGTTTTCGTATCTATTATTCTATTCGTCAAGGTTCATATTTAACTTTGGATTCTTGTGTTAATCTCCGATTTTTTCTCGTCGCGCTGCGTACAGATTTCTTTTAGTGAGAAATCGCTACAAAAATGTAAATAAGGATTAATTAATTGGCGACAATAATGACTTCTTTTATTTTGTAAAATTTCACCGTTAATCTCATAGACTAACTTGAAAATTTTTCATCTTCATCTAAATTTTACTTACAGACATAGAGTCGAGATACATTGGTAATAAATTGTGCATTTGATCGTCCTTTTAGTTCAAATACAAATTATTATATCACCTAGATCAATTGTAATGAGTAAATTTAATCCCAAAAATGTGAATGACTGCGGGAACTTCATTGTAGGTTCGTAATACCTACTGATTGTGAGTAAAAAAGGCGTTCTTAATAATATTCCTATTTATCAAATATTAATAATTCAGCTAAGAATATCAATTAATTTTCCTCGTGTATATTCTTATTAGAAAATAATGTAGATTCTCAAATTTATCTTATCGTAAATTTTTTCCAAACTTAAAAATAATAATGACACTTTATATTTCAATAAAGAAATCACCAGATATACATTAATTATTAGAATGATAATTTTAACAAAAAATAATAAATATATTAACTAATTCCATGAAGCAAGCAATACTCTATTACTTATTGTAGTTCGCAATTTTTTATATTAAGTTAAAAAAATAAAACCTAAGAAAATAAATGTTATATTTTTACTTCTTCTTATTGATTATGGAATTAATATTCTTTCAGCAGTTCCATGTCCGCGTGTTTTGTTCCATATTGGCGATAAGAATCTTGTTATCAAAGCAGACACGTAAAAAAAACGAAAGAACATCAAACGGACGCATTTACCGTCAAATCGTTATTGTCGGTTTCGGAATATTTTTGTATTATCTTTTATCGTGGGAAAATTCCACGAGGTGAATTTTTTCCCCCGAACGAATGACATCTCTCTAATCGAACACAGGAGGTAGTAGGTACTGTCTTGCGTGATCAAAACCTTTATAACTTAGCCGATAACGAATCTGATAACAGGTTTTTACCTTGTATTATATCTTATATTTCGCGTCCTCCAAACCCGCCTCGCCCTCAAAACCCGCCTCGCCTTCCAAACCCATCTCGCCCTCAAGTAAACCGCTTTAATTCTGCCCGCTTCCATCGAAGGGCGAACTCTTCCCTGATATTGTTTTTCTGGGAACTCCACGCGCGCCGCCACTCCCTTTATTTTTACGGACTGCGGTTCGCTTTCGCTTCCCGAGGCGCTTCGTTTTTTCGCGATTTTCAGATTTTTTCCGGCGTCTCTATTTTTTATCGCTCCGCGGAAAATGTCCCTGCCGCTCTGCCTTTGTTCTTGATGTTCCGCTTCGCCGCATGCGGGAATGACGTAGAAGACATCAAAGGTACATCTGATCAAATATAGCGGTGGCGACACCTGTGAGTGAGCGCTCGCTTTACCAACACGTATTGCTCACACACGCATGTTCAACCAACACCACACGCAGTCGCATACACACACACACACACACACGGGCTGGCATAAATGATCTTAACCATTCAGAGATTTACTGTTTAAGAACTAGACAACATGCAAAATTCAAAATTAAGGGACAAATGTGAAGTAAGTGAAGGGGGAAAATTCTGAATTTTCACTGTTGTTATTAAGGAACAAGTTTCAAAGTTTTTTTTAAATATGTACTTTGATAAGTTCGATATGGCTATTCACATCATGCCGGTGTTCAGTTTACGTATTCACACTTCGAATCAATTTAAGACCAACAGATTCAACTGCTAATTCGAGTTTTCGGTTCGTTTGAATTAGCAGGCATTGGTGGCACGTAGATTCGTTCTTTGACTTAGTTAGCCCTAAAAGAAATGTCTAATGGTGTCTAGTCGGGGGACCTCAGAAGCTTTCGGTCCACAAGAACCAATTTATTTTTCGGTATAAGTTAATTTCTGAAAATTTCTTGCAGCACAGTGAAAATGAGGGTGTGTCATATAGATGGAACGCCAACGAATATCCTAAGCCTTCTAGAAGTCGTCAAAGTATGTCATTCCGGTTACTATTTCTTCAGCGAAAAAGAAAAAGGAATATACTTTATTTATTTGCACCTTGTGTCTCTTAGCTATCGATGGAAAATGAAAACATAGGATTCGCAAGAGTAACCTCCTCAGCAGATATCCAGCCCAACAAGACGTGTTTCGCTTCATCGCATCGTCCGGCTGCTTTGTTTGCAAAACTTGACATTTGTAAAATTTCGTTTGGAGACTTTATCGGAAAATCTTCCGTACCGTTTTTAGATATAAATATAATTTTCGTCTTGCGCGTGCTATTAATTTCTGTGGGCTTCTCCCAGATGACCCTCTCGCCTTTTCCATTGCCTCATCGCTAACAGACGGCAGGCAAGTACTTTTTCGTCAACATAGACCACATACTTCACGAAATGGTTTGCACCACGCATTTATGGATGGTAACGAAAGTGGATCCGAATTAAACACCGTTCTGTAACATCGTTGAACTGTTTTAACAATTCACGGAAGCTTCTTTCCATAGAAGAAAATTCTTTGAATGAAAACGAAATGTGTCCTTTTCGTTATAACTCAAATAATTTTCTTCTCTGGAATTTTGAACTTGATAGGCTGTCTGGTTATATCGTGCTTGCGTGTGCGTAACGACATACAGGTAAATTTGAATTTGTTTACATTCAACAACATTTTCATATAATATAACGATTTTGCATTTTTATCATATTTTATTAATTGTTCTTAAAGGTCAAGTATATAACGCGATCAGTGTAATTAAGCTGTGTAAAGTATATCTTATCGTCTAAACTATAATATAGAAATCTGTACATTTATCTTTACATATATACATATTTATAAAGAAAGGTGTTTGTATGTATGTATGTTTTTTTATAGCGCAGCAACTACAGCATGTAGAAACAAGCGGAAGGTGTCATTTTAACCCGAATAAAGTGTTAAGTGGTTTAGTCAGGTTTTTATACCGATTTGATTGACCTTTCTAATTTGAAATAATATTTTCTTTTTTCATTTTCTCCATTTGAATAACATAGGGATGAGTGTAGCTTATTTTTCATTTGAATTTGAAAATTACTTCGAAACATGGTACGAACATGAGACTTAAATGGTTCTATGAAGAAAAGAACAAAGTTTATTTTCATTGAAGACAGAAACCGAATCTTGATAGAATTAGCGTAAAAATGCGTTTAGAATCAGAAAAATACGTGATTTTATCAGTTCTATGACAACGCCAATTATAAGCTACCATGATAACTCCTACTGTCGCCGAAGTTGAGAGTCCAATGCATTTATATTGGAAAATTTATAACGTGATATCAATTTTCAATTTTTGTGTGATTTTGCTTTTTTTACATGACAAACTAACATTTTTTTATTTTAATTAAAATATTACTAATAAATAATTTTTAATGATATTTTCCTGTGGCGTAGAGTTCTCCAAAACAATATTTTTTTTAAACTACGTAAATAGCTTAAATAATTAGACGTACATTTTCCACAAATTGTGATTGGATAAATAGTGTCATTGTTTCCAAAGTAAATAGTTCTTTCGTAATAGAAATATTGGATGAGAGAATCGAGCTAATAGTCGGAGCATAATATTCACTCTGTGATTCTTATGCGTTCTATATTTACTATTTTTGTTTCGTTAAATTAATTAATTTCGTTTGTTCCTTTGTTAATACATTTTCTGTAGATTAGTGTGTTCTTGCTGGTTTTACTTACAGTTTTCGTTTTGAAGATATCGTCTCGAAACTTCACGTAGTTATACAATTTATCCTGCGGGTAACATAGGTTATATGACGATAAAAAATTTGGGGGAAGGAGAGCTTAATTCAATAAATATTTTCCCATAATTCACACGTAATTTTCGATTTTTCACAGTGCAAGATTTTCTTCCTTCATTCATCTAATAGGTTTTCTTCATTTTTGCTTTATTGGACTGTTAAAACTGTGTGGTATGTTATTCTTGCGATGTTTACCTGTTACGGAGTCGAAGTTTTAAATTTAAAAAATCCGTTGAAATTCAACGGGCACTTCTGATAGTGATTATTGTAAAACATCTTTTCATGTGTCGACTATCTGGAAGAAACCAGTCCGATATGGCCCATAAAAAGTTGTTTTGATTTTTTTGAATTTATTAAATCCAGTTAGTTCCTTTCATTTTTATAAAACATTATAAATTGCCTTATTGTGTGTTACGACTTAAATTATTTATCGAGACTGCTCTCAGATAAATGATAATGTAGAGTAATCGGATACTTTGTCAATTCAAAATCAATATTCAACTCCTTGTGCTCAATGCAAACGATTAAGCTCGGAGATAAAAAAGGAATCGTCTTCCATTTCAATCCAGATTACTGTCGAATGGGTAGTAAAAGCCTTTCAACAATAGGAGAAGCGTTTCGATACGCCAAACCGAATGACGAATCGACTCGAAGCAGATCAGCTGTTGTTAAAGCGTTAGAGAGAAAATTTTTCTACGAAGAAGCGCTTTTAAAAAAAAATAATAAATTATATTAATTTATTTTCAAACAGTGTTTGCAGTAGTCATTGTTATTTCAAATAACTGAATTTTTATATATATGAGATTTTATACGGCACATAAATTTCTCTGTTTAATTACATTTCTCTGTTTAATTAAATTTCTCTGATGATTATGAGTGATGAGAATTTTTTTACCTGTCACATCTTAAGATTATTTTGGATGATTCTCCTAAAATCTTTTTAAAATAAATTGGAAATTTTAATATTTTGTACAACCCTTGTGGGAAGGAAAATCCGAATTTTCCCTATTCCTTAACAAGTTAAAAAGTTTCAGCAGAATTTCTCAACTTCGACGCGCCGAATTCTACAAATAGTATTGTTTTTTTGCCCCTGGCATCAAAGTGACCAGAAATATTCTTTGAAGCTCCCAGAGAAAGATTTCATTCCGCAATCGTTATCCACTGATGATAATCAAATTGAAAATGTATCCATGCCATTTTTATTGCGGGATAATTTGATCGGATAGCATACGCTCCCTTTCACTTCACTTGTTTTCGTTAGTTATTGGTTTAGCCGTTGTGAGCGGTGGAGATTTAGAGGGAATGAGGCATATCGCTGAATGAATCCGTATATCTACCTCACTTCTTCCCTTCTTTTCAGATAACGAATGAGATTCTGGCGAAGGAAATCATTTATAAGAATTTAATCACAATTCAATTTTTAAAATCCCCGTATTTGACGCCAGCGGTGCCATGGAATCGTAGGTTCATCTCTTACTATAATTTATCGTAGAATTTTTTTCATCGTATGAGTTTTATAATTCTTCATTAACATAAAATTCTCAGTATTTTATCCGGAAAATTAAGCTAAATTCCTTTTAATTGAAAGGATATGTAATTTTAATATTTTTCAAAATTCATAAAACATAAAGTTGCTTTGCTTCAAATGCTTGCATTCAGATAGCCACATCAGATTATTATAATTCATCAAGACGATGCAGCAAGTTGTCACGAGATGATGGGATTTCCTTTCCATCAAGGCTTCCTTACGTTAAATACTTCAAACGAATTGTTGAGGCAGTTCTAATCCTTTTGGGGTCGTTTAAATCTGCAAGTACTATTCACCGACAGGCATTTTCACCTTCAATATTTTTTCGTTAAAAATTAGGTTAATTGTCCTTCAGATGTCAATCAGATACGCTATCCTAATAAAACTAAAACTATAATTAATACGAAGACTTAGATTATTATAATTTATTGTATTTTATTTTGAAATAATATTTACTTGATAACGCGCGATATTTTTCTTTCACTGGACATATACTTACGGTGACCATTTTTTCTGAAGGGGAATAAAGGACACCCACTGAAAAATATAGTACCACCTGTCCGGTATTCTGTCGGACAGTCCAGCATTCACCTAGTTCACGTAAAATAAATTAAGGACTAAAACGTGTTTTTGATTTTTTTTAAATCTGAAGGACAACGCCCTAAAATGAAGGACCGTCCTTTAAAATAAAGGACGAATGGTCACCGTACATATACTACATACGTACATAGCAGTGTCATTTAATTCATTAAAAATTCCCATTTCTGCAGAATCGAAAGGAATTATGCCCAAAATTTCCAAAAAAATCCAAAATTTTCAGTAAGTGTATTTTAAAAAGGAGCTATTGAAAATTATTTCATTCGAATCTTCCAGAAATTTCTTAATAGTAACAGGTTGTGGATGTGGATGGCGAAGTAGGAGGATAGATCATCGCGACTGAAAAGAAAAATAAATGTTTTGCTAATAGAAGATTCAAGCGAAAAAATATCAAGAAGCTTTTCGAAAAAGACTAAAGTAGGGCTCGACTATTCTAGGTAATTAATGGTTGGCGAGCGTCGTACGAAAGAAACGTGACATAGAAAGATGAAGACTAGTGGAATTGAAGTAATTGAGTGAGATGCGACTGACTGACGGCCAAGAAAATAGATAGATGAAGATGGATGACATAGATATTCTAAAAAAAAACTTTGCGTTATGGAAGAAGGACGAGAAACAATACAATTTCCCGATTTTATTTCGAAAGTTCCCCTCTCCACAAAGTTTATTAGCGATCCGCGAGAGCTGCGTGAACGTGCTTTCGGAAGGATGCATTTACCGATAAAAATTCCATTACACGAAAACATTATACTACGATGGATTTCACAAAACCATGCATTCCGTATCGATTGATTAATCATGGCACGAATTCAAGCATTTTCGACGCATATTTTTCTTTCTCCCTTGTTTGCCTATAACTGAATGAATAAACTCACTCGGTGCTGGTCGTTTCTCGTTACAATCAACTTTGTCCTTATTTATACAGCTTGCGTGATCCATCTCGTGCTATGTTAAGCCAAGTTTTAATTGTAGCGAGTTGTTTCGTGATGAGGGATGAAATAACGGAATATAACGCAGTAATGCTTTATGTCATGCGTAACTTATCAAATGAGGTTATCTGAAAATGATACGACAGGCATAAGCCGTCAAATGAAGACACTCAAATCAGAAAAAAAAGACGATCGTAATTGAATTTCTTCCTCTCGCGAAACAAAAAAATTAGTGAGAGCGATTTTTACATTTATCAATCGGAGTCTGGCATGGCCCACTCTTCCATCGACGAATTTCTAAAATGCGTACTTTCGGAGAGGGGGGAAAAAACATTTCAAGACGAAATCACCATCCCTATCCACTTTGTATTTTTCTTATTCCGCCCCTCGCCTTTTTCTTTCTCGCCCTGTTCTCTCGGAAAAAGCCTCTCTAGAATCGTCTTGTCCTGCTACCTCTTCCTTCCCCCTACAACCTAGCGATATTGGAGAGTTTCCAACATACAGCTGCGCCCTCTTTAGACGGTTACGAAAAGAGCAAAGCGGACGGGGTGTGTGTGTAAGGGTTTGAAAAAAGAACAAGGGAAATAGCAGTAGGACGTGTTGTAGGTTAACGGGATGGAAGCAAAGGCGAAGGAGAGGGGGAGAGAGAGAGAGAGAATGGCAGAAGAGAGAGAGAGGGGGTGGATCGTTATTTTTTCAATACGACGCCTGTTCGAACGTGATAACCACTTTAAAACGCGTACCAGTTCGTTTGGAGGGGGAGGTTTTCGGGGGAACTTTTGTGTGTTCGTAAGATGGAAGGAGAGCGGTCGTTTCGGAGTGATATCCGAATGCTCTGCCGGATGGAGTCGAGGGAGTAAAAAGGCATATTTCCTCGATTTTTCCTCCTCCTCCTCTTCCTCACATTCTAAGACCGAAGGGAAATAGAAACTGAGGAGATGGATATTCGGAGGCGAGGGTTGGGCATAAAACGGGGAAGGGCTGTTCAGGTTACTTGTCATTGGTTTGGAATTTCAGAAGTAATTTGCGGGTGTGTCGGGTTGAGTGCGGAAGGTTGAGTCCAGTGGGGGTGGAAGTCCCGGAGGCGGAAAAGAATCGGAGGGAGGGGGCCAGGGAGAGTTTTTTTTTTTGGAGTTTAATATGTTGTTCGGTGCGGTTTAGGGAGATAGAGGAATATCGAGAGAGACAAAGAGAGAAATAGATAGAGATGGAGGGAGAAAGAGAGAGGGAGGGGGTGGGAGAGAGAGAGAGGTGGAGAGAGAGACACACAGAGAGAGAGAGAGAGATATCTAGTTCTAATTTTGAGGGGATTTTTTAAAAATTTGAAGTGTGACACTGATAGACATATGAGGATGTTGGCCTAGAGAGGCTGTGTAGGTTGAGAGAAGCTGATATGATGTGGAAAGGGTGGTAGAAGTCCAGTATGAGAGGTTGGAACAGGTCTGGGAAGGACAGAGAAAGAGAGGCATTGAGGTTGGTAACTGCGGTCGTAGTGGCCCTTTCATATTCCCCGCCTACGTCCCTTTCCGCCTCTTCCCCCTCCCTCCCCCCTTCGCCCTTTATCCATTCTCCTATATTACCACTTTTGGTTTTCACTCCAATTGCTGCCGCCAAGGCCCTGCTCCAAAACCCCACTCTCCTACGCAACTTCCTTTCACTGGCCCTTCCTAACGAGATGTACTCTCTCTCTCTCTTTTCCTCCTCCAAAGGGTCCCTTATTTCTCCTCTCTTCCTCTCCCTTAAACCTACGGCACATGCCCACTCCATTTCAAATATACGGGAAATTTCACGTCTGTAGCTGAATATGCGATGTCGATCAATGAGTGGTCAGAATATCGCTTACATAGTCACTACGGCTCGGTTCCGTTTCCAAAAGCTCAGCAAATTAGAAATTTCTTTTTCATATCTCACCCCTTCCCACAGCTACGGTCCATAGAGAGAAAGGGAGAGAGGCTTATATAAAATGTAAAACCCGCTGGGATTTTTTGATACCGTCGAATAAGATGTGATACGCATTGAATAATGGCGTGGCTGTATTTTTGCGCGCATATTCATAACTCAGGTCGAAAAAATTGAAAGCCGAAACTCCTCTAGATGATTTTGTAAGATTGTTTTAATGATCCGCAAGTTATTTTCGTGGTTACGGCTGGCCGCTCTTGGTTTTCGCGAAGCCATTAATGGCTCTAAGTATTTTTTACTGAGACTCGAAACGACCGGTTATTATTGGTTATATCAAAGTAAACAAAACGCTTTATATGCCTTCAATAAAGTTGCTTGGGCGTAAACATTTTAACTTGAATATCCAAAATAAATAATGCTCTTTCTTTGCTTATGATAACAACACTTTGTTTTATAGAATAGGTTCACATTTCAAAAAAAATAAATAGATACGTTTTTGCGGAGAAAAAGTATTACAAAAATATTTGCGTTGGTGGGCGACCTCCAAGGGAAGCCCGGCAATGACGGAGGAGGAGGAGGCTACCCTTGGTCATTTCATTTCATCGAAACTGAATCGTTTTTTTAACGCTTAAGAAGGCGGTCAAAACATTTCTCGGCCACATTTTTAAAACTTGTCGCACCGGTCCTGATTATATTAATTCATAATAACTATAAATAATTTCGGTATGTAAAGCCCACACTACCAGTGTGAGTACAGTAAATTATATATTTATTTATTTATACATAATTTCACATACAGCGTGTGTGCATTTTACAGTGAAATGTTAACAATAGACAAAGACATAAATCAACATATATCACAACAACCATGCCCGAAGCGTGATTCGAACGCGACATTTGGGTTAGAAGCCAGGCGCACACAGAAAACGTTTAATGGAACTGGTTTCCGTAAAAAATTTCTCTCTCTATTGCTACGTGCTCGTTTGAATTTTATTTGGAGTCTTTCCAAATATTTGTGATGTTTCAATCAGATTTTGATCTGATGAAGATATAATTTATAAAGTTAAATTCGATTAAATGTATACATTTAGCAATGGCTAATTGCTGTGAAATGTTAAAATAACCTATTTGCATATGTAACGCACAAATTTATTTGATAATATTATCAATATTTGCAATGGTTACAAATTAAATATATTGAGGAATTAAAGAAATTTCAACAAGTAATATTTAAAGCTAAAATTGCATTTCATATAATCTACAACTCGAAGTTTATTCATTTTGAAATAAATAGTAGAATTTATTAATTAATATAACTTTATTGAATTTTCTTCGCCAGCTTATGGAGAACTCAAAATCTCGGTTGATTAAGATTATTTGATAAGTTTTGTCTCCACTTTCCATAGTTTGCTTAAGCATAAAAGTTGGTGCTTCGTTATTTCAAATTTATTAGCTCGCAGGTTTCTCGTGGTAGCGCATTATCATCACATTGCGACATTAAATTATCTCATATCTCGAGCTTATTCCGTCATCGAATTTATTCCGCCAAGATTAACTTTCCACCAACGCCTTTTCAGTCTCCTTGCTTTTTTTTAAGGGCATACTTTATTTGTAACACTCGAAAGTTATATGAAAAATTTGTGGTCCAATTTATCCGAGTTATTTTGTATATTCGAATATCCGAAGTTATTGCGACAGTTAATATTCGGGGATTGGCGTTCCCGATATGGAGTTCCGTTTTTTTTTTTAAAAGAAAGTGCTGCACTCAGCAGAAATAACTTTTGTGTCGCCGATCGCCAAAAAATGCGTCCGTAAGCTGAATTTCGCAGATAATCGATGCTGCGTCATTTGCTTCTCATGGGTGTTCGAATTTTCTAACAAGGGTGCAAACAAACTCGAGATTCCCTTTATCTACATTTTAGGCTAATTTTTCCCGCCAAACTATGTTGCTTCGCGTCATTCGAAATTTCGTAAAACTTCTTTCTTCTCAGATGATCATATAAAAATCATGGAATCAATATATACAGCGTTTTTGAGTGCTATGACGTAAATTATGACAAGCATTCAGATGTGAGATTTAGGGAATAAATGGGATAGTAAGTTATCCGCTAAGAGAGGATGATGAATTAGATTCATTGTGATCCGGATTATTATATAGAATCGTTTTTTCTCGTGGTTTTTGGCATACTTTTAATGCTAGTATCTTGATGCGTACTTTTCGACAGTAAACATTTATGCGATGCGCTGAAGACTGTATCACAGTATACGTCAAAATTTGCCGTCTTAGTTCAACGAAATATTTATGCAAATGGGTCTGAGTGCCCATAAAAATATAAGCGGTTTCAATTATGGGTGTGCCCAGACAGAGTTTTGTCGAATATCCTATCGTACGTGTGCGCCTATGAATGGCTGTTTCGTCTCGAGACGGTCATAATTGGCATTCACGCGCCTTGATTACCGCCTGTTCACCTTCTTTAGTAATTACGCCGACGACTTCATTCTACTCTTTCAGAGGCAGTTGGGACTTTCCTCAATGCTTTATACTATAGGTTTTCGTCTGGCGAATACGAAATGAGGGAGAACTCCAATGGAGGAGACATCCTGGCATAAAATCATCATGGCCATGTTTTCAAGTTGGTTACGCTAGGCAATTCTGGTAATTGCCCGCCACGCGCTTTATTTTGTCACGAAATACAATCCGACGAAAGAAAATGTAGTCACTTGTTCACATATTTACGTGCAACTGCGTATATAACTTTAAGGAGACTGATTACGCTCGATTTGGCGGTATAGTGAAAATTTTAACGGCGTACTGAAAGTGACCAAGTAATTGAGCCAAATCGGAGACTCTCCAATAATCCGCTGCGCGTTTCATATAAGCGTAAAGTATGATGCACATGTGAAATGAACGCGGATTGATTGCTCAAAGCCAAGTTTCCTTTAAAAGACAGGTAAATTTTAATGAACATATAACTGACTCCGTTTGTTTATTTTTATAATAATTTAATCTTTAATATTCATTACAATTAATGTATTGATAAACAATAACATTTTTTAAAAACATTTGTTTAATCAGAATGTTTAAGTGGTGCGACCAAAATTTTTACTAAAAGTGCCACATGAGACTTTATGTAACACAGTGCGGGCCACATACTTTCAAATTACAGATTACCGTATGAAAATTTCTTTGAAATAGTTTTGATAACGTTTTCGATTTCGGTATTTGTCTTACGTCTAACTGAAAAGTTTATTGCATCAGCGATCTCGAAGAATATCGTTCATATGGCGAAAATATGGATATGCGATTATTAAAGAAACTGATAAAATCGCTGCCCGCGGTCAGTAGTTTTGGTACCTCTACTTTATTTTCTTTTGGGGATTGCTGTATACTTGTTGATCTTACAGGATGTTAAGTTCTGGAAAACAAGTTACTCTTTGAAACCAAATATTTAAACTTCAGAAAGTCACGATAGTTGCAGGTGGAAAAAATGAAATTTGCAATTAATCCATACAATTAAAGAATATGTTGATTACTAATAGTTTTTAATTAATATTTTTCTGGAGCGGCACCATTTCAAATATCAACAGAATTTTGCTGCACCCTATTCTTGAAACAAGATTTTCATATTTTTACACACAGGTACTACAATCTTTGGAAGCATAAATTTGTTGGTGATACACCTTAATCAATTTATTACAGGAAATTATTGCCCCGATGACCTATAAAAACTTCCAAATCGTTTATTTATTTACTAAGCAAAGTTTTTCACGACATGCCCAAAAATCAACTGCGACACTCCGTTTGGGAACCACTGAATTAATTACATTGGATGATATTTCTACACTGGAGTGGACTCAATTTGTTTCTTGCAGCTGTAACTGATATGTTAATTTTACATTTCTTATAAGAATAATACCGTTTAAAATATTTTTAAGTGCTATGTAACAGAGCTTTAAATTAATTCGCTATAAAACAACTCAGAGAATATCCAATCAAGTGACAGGTTTATTTTTTATTAAATTCGAAAAAAATTAAGTTTCTGTTGCTCGCGGCGTAAGGAATAAAATAGGATATTTTGAATGATGTTAAACGAAATATTTTTATTACAGAATAAGCGGTCATTCACCAACGTGGGTGTTTTTTATGAAGCTGAAATGCGTATCCGATCCAAATCAATCGTCACAAACATTGAAAGGCGTAACTTCATCATTGGATCAAAAACGTGAGGTGAACTCGATAATTCGTTTATGAATGTGACATTTAGGCTTAGACGTATTAGCGGATGCCGTTTATGGAAATGCGAATTCTGACGGGCGAAAAAAATATGTATGTACCTTAATGGATCCGAATCGATTTAGTGCGACCACAAATTCATTCTGTTCCAAGTGCATTCTCACGCTAAAAGCAATTCACGAAATTCGGTGTGCAAAAAAAAAATCACGAGAACAACTTGGACGGAGCAGCCGGTTTTATTTTCAAACGATTAAGAACGTACCGAATCGACGTTTCGAGAAATTCCTCGCGCCTTTAATTCAGTTTCTTCCCTTAGCGGTGTCAAAGAAAATCGTCCCACTCTGCGCGAGTCGTTTTCTGCATCGACGGCTCTTGGGAAATTTTGTAAACTGAGGGAGAAGTTCCGAAATATAAAATCTTCGAATCTCTCGGCTCAGTCATTCGGAGACAATATGAGAGAGAGAAAGAAAGGGAGAGAGAGAGGAATGTAGAGATTTCCGGTGTAAAAAGGTTTCAAAGCGGACCTCCGAAAAAAAAATTAAAATGGAAAAAATAAGATGTTATCCACCGATTTTTCTCGCGTAGAAACATTGTGATTCAGTTTCAGTTCGAAAGTTCCGCGCACCCCCCTTTTTTTATTATTATTTCCCATCCTGCACCGCGTCCCAAGGCTATTTCCCTTCCACCCTTCGTTCTTTTTTTTTCACGGTTCTTTTCCTCTTTCCTCCACTCGAACTCAGAATTTCCATGGAAATGAATTGGAATCCATCACATTCCTCATTTGTGGCGGAGTAATTTGGAAGACGAGATGTCGTCTCTTTCTCTCTCTCTCTCACTTCCTATCTCCCCCCCCCCCCTCCCCCGTACTCCTCATTTTCTCCCATTCCAACCTTCCACTTTCTCCCGCCTCCCCTCCACTCTCTCCGTCCAAATCCTCATTCTCTCCCGAGTCCACCCATTCCCCTCTTCCATTCTCTTCTCAGTCGCCCCCCCCTCCACAATCTTTCCATCCTCATCCCCGATCAGAAAAATAAAAAAACTCGCTTTTTTTCCTTCGATATTATTCTCTCTCCCATCCCTTTTCAACCCGATGCGCACACGCGCCCTTCTCCATTATCCTATCAATAACGCCTCGTCACACACTCCCGTCGTCCCTTTTAAGCTGTCTTTAGGCGTGGATTTTTATCTCCTATACGAGGGTTTGGACTGAGGAGGACAGCACCGATAAAAATGAGTACGAATTATCGCAAAGGACCCTCGGCATGTATAAAATTACCGACCGTGGCTCGCTTTTTATTCTTTCGCTCGGTGTTACACATGCGTGTAACTTGGGTCGAACTGATAGCCTTAACAAAAGAATCTTCCGTATGCAGAATACCTGCCAGAATAAATAAATTTTAATCCTTCCTGGAATTGGAACCTCAAAATGTTTAAATTTCTGTGTGACCAACGAAGCATTACATTCTGTTTCGCCGAATTTCTCTTTGATAGCTTGTAGATAGTGTTTGATCAACAATCAACAATATTTTATAATAATAGTTGTAATTTTATTGTCTCTTATTGGATGAAAATGAACATGACTCTTCGTGTATTCTAATTCTCCATCTCAGGCTGGCTCTTGTTTATCAAAACAACGCTACAAGTTTTTTCTGTTATTAGCATATTTATTATTTAAGAAGCAATTAAATTTTCTCATACTTAACACTGGGAATGTAAGTGTGATTCATGTTCTGCTGTTTAAATTCGCTTTTGCGATCGTAGTGGGTAGTTCCAATGCTTTTAAAGTACTCAAATAAATTCACATTATAATATTTATGATATTTGAATTATTGAAATAGAGCGAAAGTTGTTCTACCCTCTCCAAATACCCTCTTAGCAGCTTGAACGTATTTATTGTGTTTGTGCCTATAAATAAATAAATATATATATATATATACTTGCAATCGTGCTTTTCTTTTTCGATTACGGCTGTTCTTCGCCCACTCTCCTCACTCCATTTCACATTACTCCGCATCATTTTTCACATCGCCTGAAGGAAAGAAACCGACGATTATTTTTCACCGAATAATTTCGGCGAATTTATGTTCCCTGCCAGCCCCTTTAGTCACATCAAAGTTGAAGATACTATTATTGCCCTCCGCACCATCTCCGTTTTGGATGTAACCATGCGGAAAATCCATTCGTGTCTTTCTGTGTGTATGTATATATATATATATATATATATATATATATATATATGTATATATATATATATATATATATATATCTTTCAACGACTTCATCTCGGAGAGGTTAATTTTTCTAGAGAGAGAGAGAGAGGAAAAGAGGATGGGGGCGAGCATATATAGGCCCTCATGCCTCGTAAATCCAGCTTAATATTTCCTTCCTTTTTTCTTTTGAAGTGGTCGCGACGGATATAAGCGAGAGAGGGAAAAAGTTAGAGAAAGAGAACTTCAAAAATAAAAAAATAAAATAAAAAAGGGAAAACATTTTCCCGCTCTCACTTTATGATGGCGTCAAAAATGAGCCTCGTTTATGGGAGTGAAATTATTGAGAGAGATTTGAAACATGATTTACGAGCACTCGAGAATTAAGTAGGGATAATATTTTTTTCGTCTATACGTTTTTATTTTTTTTCCTTGGCCAAGATTATTATGGGATGTTTATATTTTCTAAGAAAGGCAAGATGGAGATGTATTCCGAAGACTGGATTCGAACGCTTCCTTGCAACTTAAGTCGAATGCGTTTGAATATATGAGTTTAATGATTCTCATAACTTTCTCTTTATTTATTATTGAAGTTGTTTATTTATTTATTGCCCGATATGAATTGAAAAATGACTGTGTTTGAGTTTCTGCGTGCTTTTAAAACTTTTATGCTTAAGAGAACTTTTCGGATAAAAAAATACCTTTACCATAAAACTTTCTCCGGAATCTTGGTAAAAATAAACATTACCTTTTCTCCTATCTTCAGCTACTTTTTCATGAGCAATTATGAAAATTTATGAAAAATTTTTTTTATGAAACTTTGTATTATTTGATGATGTACTCTCGTATTTTACACTGCAAAAATATGCCTTCAATGTAACGAGCTGTCTATTTTACAATTCGAAGTATTAATAATCCCAGCCATTAAATTTAAAACTATTGTGTCTATTCCAGTTTAAAATAAAAATATATTCATGCTTTTATTATCGCTCTTCAATCGATGAAAAATGATTTAATGAAATTATTATCGGAAAATATTGTTTGCAACCTTGATGAATTAACCCGGAGAAGATGTTATTATAGAAATTCATTTCGGAAAATTTTGCTCCAGAAAAATATTTGAAATTAATTAATCCTAAAATTACAATTACTCATCAACTGACAGCGCGCAACCATCGCGTTTCTGAATGAAAGTCAAAGGGTTAAACATCACGAAAAATAATCGAAATCTTTTTAAGGACCTGACGGAAAGGACACCTTTTTCTATCGCGGAATTACCTCTCCACGCCAGAGAAAAAAAGACAATCATTTTTCATTTTAATTCACTTTTCAATCAAGGGACCAGAAAAAAAGACCTCACGGAACCGTAGAACGTCACATAGGCTAACATAGTTGGCATTTTGACCCTTTTCGGCACGAGGAAAATTGCGATTCTTAGAAAACCAAATCAAGGCGGCCATTATCGAGGAAAAAATCTATCTCTGAAAAGAGGTAAAAACACGGTCATTGGTTGTTCCCTCGTTTTCCCTGGTAACTTTCCTTTTTCCCCTCCGTTGATCTGTATCACCTTCTCAAGCTCGACTTCCGCTTTTCAGTCGTTCCCTTCCTCTCTCTCTCTCTTACCACTTAACGTCCACCTCCCCCATCTCCTCCACAAAGGCTCTCTCCTCTTTTTCCTCGTCTCATACCTCCCTCCACGTGACCGCGCCGCCACAGCCAGCCTCTTATACACCCTAAATGTGCCTCCTCCGCATAAATGCGTCGTAAACGGTCTTTGGGAAACAATTTTCTAAAAGCAAACCGACGTATGCCGCTAGTTTAGTTTCATTCCATTTTCATTAGGCACTAATCGAAACGGTCGTCAAGGATGTTCGATTTCACGACGCATCAGAAGCAGAATAATTGCTCTTTCCGAAGTAAAACGTTGGAGCATGTTTGCTTTGAACTAGTCGGGACATTCTAATTCGTGAAAACCTGAGCACATAATGAAGAATTTTTGACAAGTTTAAGAACTATTTTTGCCCTATTCAAAGCGTTGCAAGGACAGACCATTCGACTGTATTCACGCATACAACGGGCTATATTGCCGCACTACGATTAAGTCACCAGATAGTAGGTGCTATTTTACTGAAAAAATAAAACAACATGATTTAGCGAGTAAAATACGCATCCGAGAAAACTTTCAACCTTTGTCTCTTTGTATCTACCACATACTCGCAAGAGCACTCGTGTGTGTGTGTGTGTATACATACATACACGCGCCATCACCGGAAGCGGCATTCGGCCGCAATGTTATCTCATATTGATAAATATTTTAACACACTACAATTTTAGTGGGAAAATACCTCCAAATCACCGTAAAGGCGCTATACAGAACGCGCGTTTCGACAGCAACGCTGTCATCTTCAGCACTGCTGAAGATGACAGCTGAGTGATCCTGCGAGTCTTCTGTGCCTTGGCACGTAAGTACCACCTTTACGGTGATTTGGAGGTATTTTTCCAATTTTATTCATCCTGTCTTCACCGTGTCTCGTGAGTTCTTCATTTTATTTACAATGTTAGTGTTAAAAATATTTATGTAGCTTCTATTAATTTTCAATCGCTACGTTACGGGGAACTACCTGTACTCTACATGCAGGAGGTAGGATTATAAGAACAAAATACGCGGATGATCAAGCACTTCTAGTAAGAAAGGGAAATGAACTCCAGAAAGGATAAATACAATAGTGATAACAGGTAGAAAATACGGTATGGAAATAAATACAGAAAAATCCAAGGTCATGCGAATATCAATTAAAGAAGAAAATTTGAATATAAGTCTTGGAGGAAAGCTATTAGAACAAGTTTCAGACTATAAATACATTGAAAGCATCATAACGACAGAAGCAAAATGTACCGATGAAATCAGGACTAGAATAACAGAAGCAAAAGCCGCTTTCAGAAGAAAGAAACTCCTACTAACGGGGAATATAAAGGAGGATATCCGTAAGAAGTTGATAAAATGCTACTTATGGAGTATAGCTTTGTATGGGGCAGAAACATGGACGGTAAGGAAAAAGTGATATAAAATACTTGGAAAGTTTCGAAATGTGGACATGGAGAAGGATGCTGAAGATAAAATGGACAGATAGGGTGAAAAACGAGGAAGTACTACAAAGTATAGGAGAGAAGCGAACGATTATACAGACTATCAGAAAGAGGAAGGGGAACTGGAGAGAGTGCATGATTAAAGAAGTGCTAGAAGGAAAACTGGATGGAAAAAGAGAAAGAGGTAGGAAAAGGTTTCAGCTGGTAGACGACTTGAAAGGAAAAGAGAGCTATCAAGACATGAAGAAGATTGCGGAAAATAGGAGTATATGGAGAACCAAGTTTAACCATGAATAACCACCGACCTGTTTACAGACAGACTATCTATGATGATGATAAGTACAAACCTAATTTTAGTGTTTTTAAGTGTCAAAGAGCTTTATTATGTACTAAAAAAAAGCCTATTTTAGGATGCTTTCTTCCGTTTACGCCTCAATCGTCGACTTTCTGTTAAATAAAAGGACTTCGGAGCTGCTCATTGATGATGTTTAGCTACGTTTTTTCATTACTGCTCGTCCCATTTTTATTTTTCCGTTTTGTTTATTTTCTTGTTTTAAATTTCAAATTAACACAGTCTGCACATGATGTATACTACAAAGGAAAATAAGACGAAAAAGTGAAATTTAATAATTTTAATAGAATGAAACTGAAATCTGAGTAATAATTTATAGTTTCGGAGTCAAAGAACGTTCGGCCTGAGGCCATGGAGAGATGAGACAAAGAGGATAAATTTCTCAGACGGCAGTTCGACCAAAATTCCATCAGTTTTTGCTTTTAATGAATACTTTATGCCACATTTTTCATCAAAAGTATTGCTTTCGGCTGTTATTCCGATTATTTATACTCTTACGGGGGTCTAAATTTAATTTATCGTAAAATTAAATTTCGCAGACTTGGTTGACTTCGTTCTCAAATTCCAATCAAAAGTTTGTCTTTAAGAAACGAATTTTAATCACGCCGTTGTAATAGATAATCTTTTTGCTCTAAGAGTTTGGGCGCTTAATTAATCTTTCCCGGAACTTCTTCTGAAAATATTGGATAACACCTTATGACCACAGATCACGTATTGCGTCAACATTTTGTATGTCCTATCCTTATGATGTCGCTATCGGCTGAATTTACGAGGTTTTCTTTCAACTCGTTTGGGGATGCATTCCTTTTTGTCAAAGATAATTCTATATTACAGCTAATCGACAAAACGTCTGGCATCAATTCGGAAAATCTTGCGATTTCTCCGCCATGTTAGATGGCAACACTCTCTCTATCGAATCTCCGTTATATTTTTTTTTCAGAGGAACTTTTCAACGAATACCAATTTCCAAAATGTAATCGTGAACTTTGTGGACGATTAAGTTGGACCCCTACGCTTTATGCCGTAGGATTATTCAATCTTCCGACATCTTGGTTTCACCCGAGACTCATCTTCCTCCTCGAAACTGTAGCTGACATACTTCAAAAACTTCGAAAAACTATTATTTGTGGGTCATATGACACAGATGGAAGGGTTTCGAAAAATGAATGGGTTTGTTTTTGTCGAATAATCACCTGCAGCGTAAATAAATGTGTAGGAATAAAAACAGTAGATATTCATTCTTTGTTCTAAAATTTAATGTTCATTTAGCACTTTCAGTTATAAGAATTTCTTGTTCTAGTTGAAAAATGTTTTATAATACTCAGTGTATAAAATTCATAAAAATACGACATAAATACGGAATTTCAATGAATCAACACGTAGTTAATATATTTTATCCATAGAGTCACGTCTAAATTTCATTTTTAAACCCTCCTTGTGGAATTACATTGAGTTTTAATAGAGAATCAGTATGCATTCGTACGTTTCGCAAAGATTTATTATTCAATTGGCACTTTCATTTATAGCAATTTCTATTTCGACAAAAATATCGTTTATAATACTCACTATATAGACACAGTGAATAAAAATAAAATAAAAATACGACATACACACGGGATTTCAAAATAAAATCTCCACATATATATATATAGTACATAGTATATATAATCCTTGTAGAACTATGTCTAAACCTTATTTAAAACCATTTTTTGTGGAATTATCATGAGTATTCACCAGAGAATTATCTGTATTGCCTCATCGTTAAAATGAAATTCAATAATAACCACTTAAGGATCAGAAATTGAAAAAAATTAGTACATATTTGATCTATCTTCAATAGCCATAAAAAGGTAATGAAACAACTACAACAACTAGCATTATTCCTTTTATTGAGTGGTGTGTGTGTGTGTGCCTGGGTGTTTGTGTGTGGGTTCTTCTTTTATAGATTTTAAAATATTTGAAGTCGCAAGTGATTATTATATGATACTCTAGTGCTCATTATCTCCATCTCAGAAAAACATTTAGTTTTTGCTTTGTTAAAAATCTCGAGTGTAATGTCTACCGATTTTCGGCGTTTTAAGAACGTTCATTAAAAGAATTTCTCTCGGTTTTAACTTCGTCGGAGATTTAAATTAAATGCCCTCTTTCATAGTTTTAAGAGCGATTTGAAAATCAGCCCAGAGATCGAACGTCTTGAACGTTTTGAAGGTGCTTTTTTTGTGGCATTTTTATGCAACTGACGTATTTTATTTCGACGTTCCTGGAACAGCCGTTCGAATGATTTGGCTCATTTTCAACGAAGAATGTTCCTGACCCCAGCAAAACGTCAAGCCGAATTCTCCTCTTTCTCTCTCTCTCTCTCCCCCCCTCACACACACTCTCTCTCTTTCTGAATTGCTAAAATATTCTAACGAAATTGGTCGTGCCTAGATATCCTTGGGACGAATTTTAAAGAAATAAAACGAAAGATGATATTTTCTTTCCGATGAGGCCCAGATTGCGTCTGGAAAAGATATATTCTTACGTGAAAAATCAAATTAGTCGAGCGAAGCTTGAAAAATGTATGGAGAGGTCGAAGATCGACAAAAAAGAATTTTAAAAATATATAACTCCCGCCACGTTGATTTGAGCGATAAAAATAGAAATGCTCACCGGCATCCAAGATATTTTATGTCATTGATAGATTTGAGGTTTAATAGCGCGATTTTTGTGTATAAAACAAGAAGAGTAAGATTACTTTTATTGCTTGAATTGCCACTTTAGATTGTTTTATCTGTTATATATATATAGGTTGTCAAGAAAATGTCGTTTTTGTGAATAGGTTTAATTAAGCTCTTATAACCTTCAGAATTTGTTCCAAGTAACCAATTAAACATATCATTTGTGTAAATAGGATACTTATGTTTATTGTTGTTCCAGGCAACCCCTCATATTCTTGTTTAAACATGACCGCCGACGAGACACCCATTCGGCATATAATGCTGTATGAATTCAAAAAAGGAAATAACGCTACTGTAGCCACGAAGAATATCCGAGAAGTTTATGAAAAAGTTGTGGATATTCGCATATGTCAGCGATGGTTCAACATATTCCCTTCTGGAGACCTCAGCCTCGAAAATTGCTCCGGTAGAGGCCGCCATATTGAAATCGACATAGAGGCTTTGAAGGCGCTCGTGGAGTCTGACCCTCGTGAACAAACCGGTGAAATGGCGACAGAACTGAATGTCTCTCACGAGACAGTGCGAGCACACCTCAGAAATCTAAGCAAAGACCTTAAAGAGGGCGTTTGGATGCCTCACAAACTCTCCAACGAAAATCTTCTCCAACGTGTCAGCATTGCTTCTTCTCTCCTCGCGCGCCAAACACGCGAACCGTTTCTGGAACGGGTTGTGACCGTGGATGAGAAATGGATTCTTCACGTCAGCATCAAACGTAAAAAACAATGGCTGAGTCGCGGGCAAAAACCAGTTCTCACCCCAAAACCTGGACCTCATCTACGGAAGACAATGCCAGGCATGAGAGGAGTGATTCACTTTGAACTCCTGAATCCGCATCAGACAGTGACTTATGACCTGTACTGTCAATAATCGAATTATTGGATCGATTAAACCAGTCTCTTCGTCAGAAACGTCCGTCACTGGTCAATAGAAAAGGTGTTCTCCTTCTCCACGACAACGCTCGTCCCCGTGTGGCACGTTTGACTCAATAATAAATCAGGGAATTAGGATGGGAAGTCCTCCTACACCCACCATACTCTCCAGATGTGGAGCCCACAGATTACCGTCTGTTCCGTTCGCTTCAACATAATTTGAGTGGAAAGTCTGAAATTTGTCAGGAATGCATGGATCACGCATTAAAATGCAACGACGAAAAAAAATCCGAAAAAAGACCAGGGTTCAACCCCAGGAGATAATTTGTTTCCCGTAAGATAACTCGTAAAATACGATATTTCTACGTGCAGGCTTTCACTATTTTGCAAACTATAATTAGAAAAAAATGGACCTAATATCACCTTGCGTGAACTGTTTTTAAAGAAAAATGTACAAAGATTCTTATTCTTATCGTCAATTTTCGCCTTCCTTTTAACGAATATGTGACAAAATTTGACCAAAATATCGCGCTTTTACTGATAATTTTCCTGGACAACGAATGTCATTGTTGAGACTCGAGATTCCCATTATTTCCTCAATATACGTACGTCATACGATAGAAATACGAAGCATTTACGTAGATGTATCGAGCGAGAGAGAGGTAGGGAGACAGAGGAAATGAGAGGGAGGGAGAGTGAGAGGGAGGGAAAGGGAGTGAAATGGAGTAAGAGAGAGGGTGAGAACCCTACGAGGGAGGGGGATACGGTAATATAATTTTCTTTCCCGTCATATTGACGGGCATTTACGCTTAAGTATTGAAGATATGAAATTTAAAAAATAATATTCTCTCTGTTTATTATTAAAAATCCTGACAACACTTCAGATTTTTCTAGCACGATAATAAATTTAAAGATATCGAAATTTACACTCAGAATAAAAAAAACTGCTTCAAAATCAACTGAATTTATTTTAGTCTTAACTTGTTTTTATATTTCACATTTTTCTTGCCCCACCATATCTTCAAAATGTTCTCATAACTCAACAAATTGAATCACTTTTCCCAAATAATTTAATTGGGCAGTTTTGAAAAAAAAATACTATTAGTTTTCGAATGATATAGCCCACCTTCAACATTTGAATGTGTATTCCTGTAATTAATTTTTTAGTTCTTTACACCTGTAATATCATTCACAAAGCAGTAACACGACCTCGAAGACAACATTTTTTTAATAAGACTCGATATTAAGAAAAATCCTCTTAGGGCGGCCGCCATTCTCTCGTCCTCCTTTCAGTGAAAGCGCTGAAAAAGTTAAACACCGATCGCAGAACACGGCACGACGTGAGCCGTAACAATAATCTCAAGAGAAATACGATAGCAAAGAGAGAAACCGAGGGTGGTTCTTCCCTAATGATAACAGACTCACGAACAATTCCGTAAGCGAAAACCATTATCCCTTCCTCTCGCCAAAAGGAAGCCGAAATATCTTAATTACCCATTTGATAAACACAGCGACTCGGAGCCACCGGGTTTGATTAAATGCGAGGATCCGGGCAACTTCTTAGCGCATAAACAACACCGGCCGGAAATCTTTAAAGATCCTCCTACTTCATCACCTTCCCTCTTCCTCGCCTTCAACTCCTTTCCGACCAAGAGGTCTTCGCTATCTCATCCTCTACAACCTCATCCTTTTTCCAATTCCTCTCTCTCTCTCTTTCTCTTTAAAGGCAGCCGTTTGTATCGTGGAAAGCTTTTCCTTTCCTCCTCCCTTTTCTCTCTCTCTTTCTCACCCTTCTTTCCCTTCCCCATCCCGAGACACGTTTCCTTTTCTCCCCTCTAGCGGCCATCTCAGGCACCGCTACAATGCAGATTAGCCCATTCACTTAATGCGGAAGTTTGGTGTGGGTGTTTCTTTTCTTGCGAGACGCGTTGAATGGAATGGCGTGAGGGAAAGGGAGATGGAGAAAGGAAGAGAAAGAGGGGATGAGGAAAGGGAAGACAAAAGAGGGAGTTGCAACGAGGACACGATGGCGAAGAGCGGAATCTCTAATACCAAAAGATAATGGGATATATTTTTAATTCGAGGTACTTGTTCCCGTATTTCACCTCTGAAGTTTTCTTATCAGTCCGGAGGGGCTATTGAGATGTTAAAATCGTGTCGCAATGATGAACAATGGACGTAATGCTTGAAATGATATGTAAATTGCAATTGTGATACCAGGTACGTATATGTGACGCGATTTTCGTAGTCTCTTGAAAAATAAATATGTACTTATGTACCGCATGCATTATAAAGCTAGAATGAAAAAAAGTCCAATTTGGGCTCTCAGAATTTTCCCAGTCTCGCATATTATTATGCATAGATACTTGCCATAATTGCCGTAATTTGAAATTTAATAATAAACATATTTTATATCGATACAACGTATTACCTTTGTAAGCTCATAGATTATTATATGAACAACCCGGCATCTTGACTTTTAATACATAAATAAGATAATTCCTTAAGGACTGTGGTATTCAAATATTCGCCGCTGCAATTTAATTACCCAAACGCATCATTAAACAAAAGTCTAAATGTCACGTAAGATTAATAAACATTAAACCAACTAATGGGTTGGCGTTCAAAAGAAATTTACGTTACTAATATCAGTAAAATTAAAAAAATAAATTTGAAGGATTCCACAAAGAAAACCGGCTGAGAAGAAATCAGCGAAGGACGTTGGAAGAAGTTGAAATATAATACGGAAGCGAAAAACTTTTCAGGGTTGAAGAATGGAACAGAAAGATTGCATTCGGAAGGGAATTATATATGAGAGAGCGGTAGAGGATGGGTTGAGAGATGGAGGGAAAATGGCGGAGAGGAGGAAGAAATGTGGTCCTGTTTGGCGCGTAAGAGGAAGACTTACAGAGGAGAGAGAGTAAGGAGAGCCAAGTTGAGAGTCGAGAGGAATCAGAGCGGAATGAGAGGGATGCAGAAGGGAGGTTAAAGAAAGGAGAATGAGAGAGGTTAAATACGAGAAGTGAGTCGAATTCAACCAAAAATAGGTGAATGCCACGCGGGGATAATGGTAACAGACGCATCGTGCGAATGCAATCATGAACCGACCGTGGGAAAACATCTGACGATAGCATAATGCTATTTCTGATTTGAACGCGTAAAACCAAATCATTGACGGAAGTGCTGAAATGAAGGTCGATAAAGCGTGATGCCGCACTTGCTTTTACAGAGACACCTACGCAAACGAAGTTCGGATTTGTTATCAAAAGACGTAAGAGGTTTCCCGTGAGAAACGCGTTTTCTCTGCCAGTACACAAAAAAAAGTAGTTCTCATTTATTAAAATAACATTTTTAACGAAAGCGTGGTCTTCATTGGTGGACATGAAATAGAAGCGTAAACTCTATCATTGTAATAATGTCGCTAAGCTAATTATCACTTCAACTATTCGATCTGATTTCTTTCGACTTTGCTGAAATTTGCTGATTTAATCTCTGATTCATTAAAAAAAAGACTCAGGTAAACAAACTATTTTCCAAAATTAAGAAAAACACGATATGCGGAATTCTCTCGGTTTCATATTAGCTGAATTTCAGACATTAAACTTTCATATCGATTCTCTATTCAGCTAAATCATTTTACAAGTAAAAATAATTCTCCGTACATTCTAGATATGTATTGAGCTCAATGTTATAATTTCGACAAGCTGTGTTTGCCATTTATTTATTATTTAATTGTTAAGCATGTTTTTCATTTAAAACCTCGATTACATAAATAACTTAAACAATTGAATTATACCCCACACTTTAGATTAATAGACTAGAGATCTGATGACAGTGACATAGGACCGTAACAGGATAAACGAAACGTCCCGCTCTCTAGGATTGAGAAGTTTTTCTCCGTAAATTCCCATGGGTGAATATTTTACCTAAATGTTGTCAATATCTTCTTCTAAATTCATTTGCGTAAACATTTTATTAGATTTCATACGAAAGACCTAGTTAAAACATTTTAAAAGAAAATATATCAAATAATTTATATTTGGTTTGACTTTAGAGATTTTATGAAATAAATGGATTCTATATTAAGATTTTAATGAAGAATGCTGAAGAAATTCCACTAATTCCAATGACTAAATACTGTAGTCTGAATTATAATGAAAACGGATCAGAATCCCTAAATCCAATTAAGTGAGGATAAATACCCTCTTACATTATCCCCATTTAATCAGACGCGGATTAGTTTCTGGAAAAGGAAGTTTACCGGGAACGATGAGGATTTTTATCGATTATCCTTATCGTTTTTTAATCTTTCAAAGGGCCCAGAGACATAAAAAAAATGAAGACGCAGTATGAAAGGGCGTTGAATTTACCGCACGCCTCTTGGCAGGAAAAGGGATTCAATGGATGTGTGCAAAAAGCAAAAGGAGGCGAAACGTAGAATTAAAGAATGTGTTCTTGCATAATGTATGGCGTGGGTGAGTGAGAGAGGTTGGGTGAGTAAGGTAGGGGTAGGGGTGTTGAGAATAGCTACGTCTCTCTACGTCAGACGGAAGGCACGAGGAAACTAGATAAGGTTCAGTTTTATGTTCGCATATACGAAAGAGAAGCTCTTTGCGTTACGGTTCCTTTGACATGGGTAAAGAGAAACTGAGCACAGAAAACTCCTCCCGAGGTTTTCCTTCCTATCATTGTTGGGGAGGACGAATATCATGGACGCTCCTTAACCTAGGAACCGAGTCCGTGATGCCATCATTTACGTAATCTAACGGTTTTTGAATATCGTGTTCGCTGTTCTTTGTGAAAGATTTTTTGGACGTCTTAATATAATTTAGAGGCATAATTTATGTTTTATGACCTCGCAGGAAACCGTAAGCAGTTGCAAGAGCAGAAGGATTATGCACATCCTTTTCAAAATCGATTAACTTAAAACTGCGCTAAAATTTAAATATCGATTCGACGTTGCTTTTACTTTCAAATTCCGTTTCAAATATTCCTGCATGTGTTTACAAGCTCGTTCATATGATACCTGGTGTTGATGTTTATGACTCGAAAATGAGACATGACTTAATTTTATCACCATTTTAACTGAAACTCTATTTTTAAGCATCGTAGAAAATTTCAGTTAATTATATCGTCGAAAATGGCCCACCCATCGATGCTAGTTGTTTTATCATTGTAATTTATTCAGTTGAGATTTATTTTCATCTATTAAATTTCAAATAGTCTTCTTATTTGAAATCATTCTTTAAAACTTTGTTGTCACTTATTATTTGTTACTCTATGTGTTGTCAGGTGATATTCAAGTATGACTAAAATGATTCACTAAGTTTAATCGAGAGATATTTGCTGGGTCACGCGAATTTCTTAAAGAAAACAAACAGAAAACGTCAATAAATTTAATACTTTACCAATGCAAATTTAAGTCGTTAAAATAGAAAAACTCAAAATTAAAATTCCTAATTTTATGTTTCATATTTTTTTCCGTTTGGCTTAATAAAGACAGTCGTCTCTGTGTTCCTATGCGATCATAGCGACGGGTCGTTTGTCTCGTTTCCCAGCAACGGGCGCAAAAGAATCAAATTTCGTTCGGAGAATCGCTTTGCGCGCTCACACACACACGCGCGCGCGCGCGTTCGCAACACGTGCGCATTCACACGGAAGGATAAGGCAAACACTATTCTTGCAAAGCGCACAGGGGCTCAACGTCTCTCCGGAAAGTGCATGCATTATGTTCGAAACACATACTCGCAAACGCAGGGGCGTGTGGGACAAAAATCCTCCGCACCGAGGAAATGCGAAGCCCAGACGAGGTGACACCTCCGCGACAAACGAAATTTTATCGCCGTTGTCGACGGCGAAGGAAAAATGACGCAGGAAACGCGCAACGCGGGAATATATGAGCAGTGCCACAGTCAACGAATTTAATCGGTTTCATTTATTTCAGTATTGTATTAATTTCATTGATGATCGTTTTACGTTAGTTTTAATTTAACGCAAGTTCAATTTTATCGAACATATTTCCCATAGAATCCTAATCTTCATAAAGGTGGCCGGGGTTCGAACCCAAGAACAAACTGATGCGAAATAGTTTCTCCCCATGCACGTCTTAAGAGGCGTCAAATTAATGCAATATTAAATTCTCTGACGCCGTACATAGGTATATTTTTTTAAAAAATCCAATTTATACGTAAAAAAAAGAGACTGTAATAAGGACGCAGCGTCTAGAAAATTGAACGAAAATAATTTCTTTGCGTAATACAGAGAGCATTCAAAAGGGACTTGCCTTCAGATATCGCTGGAAATTTCCGACGCTCCTAAGGTTAAGAGAAAAAAAAGAAGGTCGTGAAAAGTAAAAAAAAATGGCGCACTTTGGCTTTTATTATTTTTTTTTATAAAGGCATCAGAATTTTAAGAAAGCCGTTTATTATTTTTTTTCTCCCTCTCTCTCTCTCTCTTTCTCTGAAAGGCGGACTAGATAAGAAGGAAGCAGAAGCGAAGGATGAAATCTCGGAAAAAGCTTCTTAAAGTCGATGACGCACTTTCCGGTCCGGGCAAAACGAGATTCTGCCAAAAATAAGGAATTCTCTCTCTCTCTCGACGTCATTTTTTCTCCTCCTCCTCCTCTCGCGTTAGGGACGCGTGTTCCGCAGCCGTAGTTTTCGACTCATTCGTATGCGTGCGTGTGTGTGTGTGTGCTCTTGCTCTCCCATCCTCCTCCTTTTCTACCCCCCTCCCATCTCCTCTTCCTTTATCAGTCACCAGTATTCACACATCACCGCCCACCGCCACATCAAAATGACGTCTGGATGTATGTTAGAGCGGGTCAAAGGGGAGGAGGACGTGATGAGGTGGGCGTTTTGAACCCTTTAGGGCTTGAAGAGAGGGAAAGAGAGAGGATGGGAATTGCGAATTCCAGGAAGAGAGAGAAAGATGGGTCATCACCATGCGTCCTACGGGTTTAGAAAGGGACTATGAGGTCCTTAGAAGGAGGAGCTTTTACTCATCTCTTCCTTCAACGCCAACCCAACCCTCCTCCTCCATCGTCTAGGTGATAATGGACCCGCGGTAGAGTAGTTTTGGGACAGTTCTCCTTTTGCTCTCTCTCTCTCTCGCCCTGCCCTCTCTTCCCGGGAACATCTGAGAGATGGAGGAGGCATTGTTTGAAACCATTGTCGCGGCAGAAGTTTGTTCTTCAGAAGGGACGGCTGTCTTACTGTGTACGGGGATATGTTTAGGGCATCTGATACAAGGGTTGGGTAAGCACCGCCATGATTGAACGTTCGTACATCCTGGGGGACGTGTTTAGAAATTTTTGAGTTTTATGGCGATTCTCGAATAATTGTATATTTAAGGAGAATTTATTTGCATCCTTTAATACTAATATTTGGAATTGAATTTTTTCCCTAAAGAAAAATCATTGTCGATTCACTACCTATGTCATTCTCTAGCTCTCTTATTTTGAAAAGGTTTTTCTAGTTAATAGGCCACTTTGGTTTGAATAATGGATTCGCTGGAAATAAATAATTTTCTATCGTCTTTTTTGATGAATATGCGATGTTTCATGCACCCGACGTAGTCGGTTTAACTCATTTGAAATTCTGGACCTTTTGCTGTTATAAAATGTCTCATATAAATTTACATGCTATCTATCTATATATCTATACATACATATCTATAAATAAATGTTTTAATGTATGTATGTATGTATATATATATGTGTGTGTATGTATTTTTATAGCTCAGCAACTAAAGCACGTAGAAACAAGAGGAAGATATAATTTTAACCGGAATAAAGAGTTAAGTGGTGTAGTCAGGTTTTTATACCGATTTGATTGACCTTCCTAATTTAAAATAGTATTTTCTTTTTCATTTTCTCCATCTGAATAAAATAGGGATGAATGCAGCTTATTTTTTATTTGAAGTTTAAAATTAGTTAGAAACATGGTACGAACTTGAGAGTTAGATGTTTTTATGAAGGAAAGAACAAGGTTTATTTTTATTGAAGACAGAATCCGGATCCTAATCGAATTAACGTAAAAATGCGTTTAGAGTAATAAATATACGTGATTTTATTATTTTTATGACAATTTTCTCTTATCTCTGGAATGCCAGATATCCATATTATATTTTACAAGACTTCGTCATCATTCTAGTTATAGTTACGTTACCCACTATTAATCTACTATAATATATTTTGAAGTGTGTGTTTATGTATTTCTGTGTTTGTGTATTTGTGTATTTGTGTGTTTGTGTGTTTGTTCATGGAACTCCTCCTAAACGGTAAAAGCTAGAATAACCAAATTTGATACGATTCTTCCTTACATTCTAACTTAGTGAACTGTCAAGGTTTGGTCAACCAGGATTAATCAGTGCTGCCAATATAGGGGATTAACATTTTTCCATAAGATAACACGTATGAATCCATTTCATGACTTGCAAGGTATTCTTCCTTCAAGCATAAAAATACGTAAGTATGGACCGATTTTTTCGTTTTTAGGCGCGTTTCGCTTACAGCGTGAGCGTCTATTATCGTCGGTCGGTCCGTCCGTCCGTCTGTCCGTCCGTCCGCATGTTCGTTCTCGGCTTCTACTGAACGGATTTTCACGAAATTTGATATCAAGGACTTTCAATCAAATATAATAAGAAAATCGCAAAAATGAATCATGTACGCCAATCAGGGTTACCACTTTACCGTGGACAAAAAATTAAATTTTCGTCATTTCTCGTAAAGTATTGATCATATCAAAATATTTTTCAAATAAACGTTGTAGGCCTTGTAAAGAAGAGTATTTTCTTTCCTATACATTTTTATAGTAGGAGTAGCCGTTATCGAGAAAATCAAACCGGAATGTCTTAAATCGAGTTGAACTTAGAATTTTTTTTGCATGGTTACGTCTTCATTGTTGCTAACATAAACAATCTCCCAAACAAACGTTTAATTTCCTTACTTGTGCATGTAATATTATTAAATAGGAAGAAAATGGATTATTTATGATGAAGAAAAGAACTTTAAAACGCTATTTCCCTCACGTACAGGTATATAATTGCTTTCTAATACTCCATTGCACGAAACGCGCCCATTTGTGATACGTTGTACACTTTCCTAACTTGTTTCTTTATTCGACGAATAAAACTCTATCTTATTCCTGCGAAGTTTACATGTTACACGGTCGAAGTTTTCGGAAATACGCTTTTTGTTCGAAATTTTGTGGATTTTTCGTAGTCTTTCCGGGCGTTGCCAAGGCGGCCGTCATTGTTACCTCAATGAAGCTTACAAATAGACGAAAGTTTAGCGTTATTCGCTTCGCACTTTTGTTTAAGCAACGAAACGATCGATGTTTATGGATAGCAACGTAAATAGATACTGATTATTATTCAGGAAGCGTTTATTGATGAAAGTAATTGAACCTTCTTTCGTCTATTGAATACTGGAATCTTACATTTTTTGTAAGTAAAATCATTATATTTTACATTATAATGTTTATTAACGTAAATAAGCTCACGTATCTGGTGTACATTTACCAGTCAGTGTTCAATCATTGACAACTGTACGTTGCTTTTCATGGGTTTCTTGCTTACAATATATAAAAGTAAATATTTTAGCGAGGCATAATTACACAAGAAATGAAGCTGGATTTGGCGAAAGTGATATATATATATCATAGGAAATACAATTATCGTTATATTTTTATTCTTATTTTCTGTGAAAAACTACATCAAAATAGATTTTTATTTGCTTTCTGCGGTATTTTTTTAAGAAAACCGAGCTCCAGCTATATCAGATAAGCTTTAATTTTGCACAGTTATATGTTCAACTTATTATTTGATTATTTAATTGTCTTAAAATCCTTTTTCTTTTTGTCTTTATTAGTGAAATGGTGGATAAAAAAGAAAAAAAAGGGAAAACATGAAATTATATCGCGAAATAATTAATTAGATCTTTTATTTTTAGATGAATATCATTAATACAGGGGCCCCTGGTAATTTTATAATTAAATAAACACCTATAAACTACCTTTATTGAAAAATTTATAATTTTTTCCTAATCCACCATTTTCCAGGCATAGCGGTATGGTATTATGTAATATTTCAGTCTCCCTTGTTTTTATGAAGTATATATATATATATATATATATATATATATATATATATATACATATACGTATATATGTATGATCAGAATGATGGCAGTTACTTCAAACGCTTTTCACCAAATATTTTAGCATTAAAGTCAACTGCGGTAATTAAGTATTTTATTTAGAGTAGACATAATGGATTTCTTCCCTTATTTTTCATAGATCATTCCTTGTTGATAAAGCACAACATAACAAAATATAAATTGATAGGTTATTGCCAAAGACGTGAGACTATGTCATAAGAAAGATCGCAAAGTTTTCTTTATTCCTCGGTCAATTCAATCAATCAAAGCGTTCTCTCTCTCATTGTTATTTTGCCGGCTTCAACCGGCATCATCTTCAACCGCAGGAATCGTCCGTGACAAACGCGTTTTGCGCCTCGAACAGAAAAGCACAAAGTCGATATCCCGTAATTGAATCAGCGCAGTTAGAAATAACGTCTCGATAAGTAGAAAAACACGCAGAGATTATTATTTATAGTTTGCTCGTTTCACTCTCTTTGTTCCTTCTACTGTACTCTCTCCCCTTAAAAAAAAGAGTCACGCCTCCGAATGTAATCTTGGGCGGACAAAAGACAAACTTTACTCGCGAAAGAGGACAGAGTCTGACTCAATAAACAAGTCTCCCGCGAGTCATTCCGAAAAGGGAAGTCTCTTCTCATTAATTCAAGTCGCAGCGATAACGACATATTTCCCCTTTTAGGTCGGGACTTCCAAGAATTATAACCGGGTCGTTACGGCGGAAATCATCGTCTGTTAAGAAATCTCTTCTCCGAGTGTGTGCGTGCTCCGGCGAATGTGACGACAGACAGAGAGGGAGAGAGGGAGAGAGAGAAAGGGAAAAAAGAAGAGCGTTGAAGGTGAGGAGGAGGTAAAAAAATAGGTGTCGAGGAAGGCGGCGGAAATATAAAAGGAGGAAACTCGAAAAGGGAACAAAAAGGGAAGGCCAAAGGAGTTCATTATAAAGAAAGAGAACGGAAAGTAAATAAAAGAGACGGTTTGGGAGTCATTTTGGTCGGGATTCGTCTTTTTAACTAACTTCTTTTCATTAACTCCTCGAAGGGTAATGAATATAGGTAAATTTACCGGCAAACCCTAACGCGTCAGAATGAGCACGCGTTATTAAATTTTAAATCGTTCGTCCAAATGTTTTTATTTAGATTTATTGTAGACGTTGATTCGGTTATTTAACACGGTAATTGTGGCTGAATATCTGACTCGAGTTTAATGCGTTTATCAAAATAACTCGTTAAAATCCTTTATATCTAGCGAAAAGTACTTAAAAATTTTATCTATTAGCATTAACAGACATTCGGTCGCTGGAGGGTAACAGACAAAGACATGCTGAGAGAAAAGACGCTAAGCGCGAACTCTCCCGCGATGAAAGGTAAAGAGGATTCGCTGAATAAGATGATGAAGAGAAGGCGGAATACGGGATGAGAAAGAGGGAAATGGATGGGGGGGGAGGGAGGGAGGAGAAGGGGGGGGGGGAGGAGCCGGAGGAGATGGAAACCCTCCCGCAATGTGTTTGAATATTAAACACGCGCGCACATGGTGATAAAGGAGAGCGTTGGTGCGGGAGGGGAAACATTTCGAGGTGATTGGCGGTGGAATACCATTTTCTTGTATTATTAGAGAGTTAATTAACCCGTGCTTATTACCAAGCCGAAAACTAAGAGCGCTCACCTGTTTAACGTCTGTGAGATATGTTTTCCTTATAAGACAAGACTGTCAGATAACGTCATCATTATGAATATTTCAAAATTCTTTTTGTATGCTTAGGATGAAATAATTTCAGGAACACTCTTGGGTATCTCTTTTTAAAAAATTGTTACACAATAGGTGCTAATTAAACAATTATTATTGCAACTATTCATGCGATTATATTCACTGGGATGACTTTAATTTATCGAAGTATATTTATGTCGTATAATACATCTTCGGTCGTTTGGAAATTCTTGTCCTTTATTTATTAAATCAAGAATGAAGTTCAGATAGCAAAATCTTTAAACCAATTACATCGGACAATGTACTGTATATTCTGCTCTCTCTCTCTATACACACACACATTAGTGTAATTCCCGTTGAAATATCAACGGAAGAATTATAGATAGATAAATAGATTTTTATTATTTTCATTTAAAATAATTAATATCACACATTTACATACGGAATATTTTGCCGTACACAACATTTCTAGTGAATATTCTGTTGTTGACAGGCTATCTTTAGTTAAACTTAAAATAGTTGCCTCTCTTTCCCTCCCTCTCTCCCCCTCTCTCTCCCTCCCCCTCCTCATTTCTCCCCCTCCCTCTCACACCCTCTCTCTCCCTCCCTCCTCGTTTCTCCCCCTCTACCTCCCTCTCACCCCCTCCCTCTCGCTCCCCTCTCTACCTCTATCTCCCCCCCTCTCTCTCGTATTAAAAGCATTCAAAGCACGTTTATACCCATAAGGATTGAATTAACAATATAATATAGAGGTCTAACAATGGAATTGGTTGGCAAGGCAACATCCCCTTAAAATGGCAAGATTTCCTCAAACTGTGTGAATTAAACGTTTACAATGAGAAATTTCGAACTGTAGGTGGAAAAATATGAACAGAATAAGAAACTTTATAATGTTTTCTTCAAAATGGTTCATATCCGAAGATTGTAGGTGAATTATTTCTAATTTTAACCTAAAAAAGAATGAAAGCATGCAGGTCGAAATGTCCTTTTTTACGTGTTACCTTATGGGAAATAGAAAATGGCTCCAGGAATCGAACCCAGGTCTTTGATCTCAAGTTTCATACGTTAAAACGTAATTTTATTATATCATAATGCTATCCTGAAAATCACATCAAATTCGGTTCATTAATTTGCGAGATATTAAGCTTCAGTCTTTGCTGACAGACACGCAGACATTGCCTTTTACTAGTGTAATGCCCGTTGAAATATCAACGGAAGAATTATGGATAGATAGATTATTAAAATTTTTATTTAAAATAATTAATATCACACTTTTACATGTGAAATATTTTGCCATATACAACATTTCTACTGAATATTCTGTTGTTGACGGGCTTTCTTTAGTTAAACTTAAAATAGTTGCCTCTCTTTCCTTCCGTCTCCCCCCCTATCACACCCTCTCTCTCCCTCCCCCCTCCTCATTTCTCCCCCTCCCCCCTCTACTCCTCCCCCCCCCCCCCCTCTCGTATTAAAAGCATTCAAAGCACGTTTATGCCCAGAAGGATTGAATTAACAATATGATATAGAGGTCTAACAATAGTTTGTTGCTCATTCTCATTATCTCTGAATTGCCATTATTTGAGAATAACGTTCATTGTCTCTCCTATTGGAAGCTCTTTCACGATCCTGTGTTCTCCTTGCTTCTATTTGCTCATTCGATTGTCGAGGTCTACGTCTTGCTTGTGCTTCTCTGTTTTGTCGTCGACGTCTTTGCAGTGGTGTTTCTTCTTGCACACTCTGGTTATCTATTATATAATATCTCAAAAAAGAACGAAAAATAAATTTATTACGTTTTAAAAATAGAATATTAGAAGAATATACAATACAAACACATATACTTGTTCTTAATTGATATATGTAAGAAATAAACGCATGAATAGTCGTTCTCCGCTGGCTGTTTTGTACTATTTAACTTTTTCAACTTAAACTTAAGTTTTAAACTCAAATATTGCAAACAATGTCTTCTTTAGCAACGGAATAACTAAGTTATAATTCTGAATTCGTTAAACAAATAAAACTATTTATAAACATTGAAGTCAATCTATTCTCAAGAAATGGTTCATATAGTATGGTAGTTTAACTCACTGCAATATGATGTATTTCATGAATAATCGAAGTTTTTCAATACATAATATTTCTCTTCAAGTGTTTCTTCACTGTCACTAATTATCCTAAGTAAATATTGAAATAAACAGTTTAATAAACTACTCTTTTTCACTATGATCATCAAATACATTCTGATTAGCATTCTTTCAAAATAATAATAACGTACGAATGTTGTTTACTTCGGTTGCTATGTAATTCAATTCTCTCTCCTCTCTCACGTAATGAAAATATTCAAATCACGCTTATGGGTGTAAGCTCAGATACAAAAATAGATTATATTTGCTAACTTTCAGAATAAAAATCATTTACGTTAATTGCAATGAAAATAATACCTATCCTTCCGCCTCTCGTATATTAAAAGTATTGTGTCGGAGTGTGTCTTTCGGAATGAACCAAATAATAATAATTATTATATTTGCTAACTTTCAGAATAAAAATCATTTACGTTAATTGCAATGAAAATAATACATGTCCTTCCGCCTCCCGTATATTAAAAGTATTGTGTCGGAGTGTTTCTTTCGGAATGAACCAAATAATAATAATTCGTAATAAACATAGAGTACGCTGTTCGTCGTCATTTCTCATTGTGTTTCGCTGGCGGTCATCCTGCTGACAGACACGCAGACATTGCCTTTTATTATAGTAGATTATAGTATATACATATACATATATATACATATACACACACACACGTGCGTGCGTGTGTATACATACAGGGCTACACTCGAACCGAAAAAAGGAACGGCTTTGGTTCGGGTTCAGAAAATTCATTTTTACTTTCTCACAAGTATCGAGAAAGTACCTATTGTTTTCGCGAAAAAATTCGACCTCGAGATTTTTACGGAAATATACGTTTTAGGTGTCGCTGAATCCAAAAAGTGGTTTTCGCAACGCCGTCTGTCTGTCCGTCCGTCTGTCTGTCTGTCTGTTACTGGCTATGGAGCCTAGACGGTAGAGCGAAAATGAATGAAATCTCGTACTTAGGCATTTTATCATACTGAGCAGAGTATATATAGAAATGGTTGACATTGATCAATAATTAAGAGTAGTTTATTCTACGCATTTTTAAGAACAATCTGATTTTCTCAAAAAGGGCTATAACGATTTTGATCAAATTTCGTACAGTTACTTGAGTTTACGTCTTCAATAATACTGTATAGTTCATACTTCTCAAAAATTGAATATAAGGCTTGTTTATTCTAGGCAACTTTAACAATAATTCGATTTTCTCAAAAACGGCTCTAACGAATTTGATCAAATTTCGTACAGTTACTTGAGCTTAAATCTTAAATAATACTCTATAGTTCATATTTCTCAAAAAATGAAAATAAGGCTAGTTTATTCTAGGCAACTTTAACAACAATTCGATTTTCTCAAAAACGGCTCTAACGTTTTTGATCAAATTACTTAAAGTTACAGTAATACTACGTATTTCATTTTTCTCAATGAATGAATATAAGGCTAGTTTATTCTTGGGCAACTTTAACAAAAATTGGATTTCCTAAAAACAGGCCGTACGATTTTCATTTTCTAAAGATAACTAAACGACGCATTAGTACCCATTTATGAGAAAGTTTGTGTAATGTATGTTGTACCGATTTTTTTGGGTCGGGTTCGGTTTCACTCCGGCCAAAAATATCGGTCTTTTCGGTTTTCGGTTACGTTCCGGTGCGGTGCCCTGGTATTTCCACTACGCCCGGTACTCCGCAACATCAGAATACCCAACCCAACCATCCCCTCAACCCCCCGTTACAAACACCACCCCTATATAACCCTTGCGGTCAAGAGCCTCCTTACCTGATGATGACGATTATTCGTCGAAACCGGTCGTGTTTTTGCTGTTTGTTTCTGTATACCAAGTTTTATAATATCCGTATTTCTTATCTTTTAATAATTGATTTCCACAAAGTTTCGGCCTCCTCCGTTAATTTTAGAATTGTGATAATTTTGAACCACAAACTAAATAAAATACATTTTTCTGAAATACATAGAAACCACATTACATTTAAAGAAAGACTATTATCGCCGAATTAACAGACTAATTATAATTATTTGGTAACAGTAAAAAAGTAAAACCCAGCTACAAAAAGATTATTTATAAAACTAAATGAAGAACAATTTTCACATCCATTAAAATTTCTCACTACTCCGCTTAAATCCCTGCCGAGTCGGAGCCTGATAACCTAATATAACATCAGAAGTGTGATATTTAGGATAAAAATATATATCCTTAATGGCACATTATTTTACTAAGTGACTATCTTTTTATTTTTTAATAAAATAGTTATTTCAACTTCTCCTGAGAAATTAACACTGAATTTATGTTTGACTCCTTACAGAATTTCACCACCAGTTTCATATAGAAAAAATGTCTTACCTATTAGATTCCAAACGTTGCCCTGATTCTTAATTAAGGGCGCAGATGGTATTTCCAAGTCCGCTCACCGAAAGTAAGAATTCTTCAGTGTTACACAGTAAAATAAGTACGCCAACGAAAGAGAGAACGATACTTCTTTGACTAGAGACCAGCAGAGAGTGATTAAAAGAAAAATCTGCGCCTCTCTCCTCTAGATTAGGAGGAGTGAACTCTGGGAGGAGGGTGGATTGTTTCGTGTAAAAGACAACTGAACTGAAAAATTCCTTCTCGAAACTAGAAAGGAGGCGGATCGTGTCATCCAAAAGGCACAAGGCGCCGTGGGACGCTTGCATTTGGGAAAACTCCTCTTTTCGGATCTTGGGGAAGGTCGGCAAGCCTTGGGTAGTGTGAAACACCAGCCAGACATCAGAAACCCTTCTTTGTCGGTAAATGGTAGCAGGAAGTATTATAAAAACACCCCAGAACCCATAGAAATGCTTGAATAGAGGAGAAAAACGTTCGCAAAACAATGGCACGACGTTTCTTCGTATATTGTGGGGAACTCAGATCCGTCTGTTTTATAAATTCCCGCTTATTCCCTTTCCATTTCCGTTATTATAGAGTTGGTTGCAGTGGAAGCTGGCCCATATTCGGATGGCAAAATCATGCCGAAACGCCTTTAAAGATATATAGTTAAATTTCCGCGTACCGCTTACTATGACAAATATTTTTTATTCTTTCCTTTGTCCAGCATCCTGGTTGATACCATACGAAAAATTCAATTAAAATAAAGAAAATTCAAAAATAAAAATCAGTTAATATTATGAAGAAGATTTTTTAGATAATAAAAGTGGAAAAAAACAACTTGACGTTATAAATAAACTAGCATAACTGCCCATAAAAATTACGGCGTATCAATTAAATGTGAAATACGAATCGTTGTTCTAGTTCTCGATTAAGTTGGAGGTTATTCTGATGATAATTTTGTTTAAATTTATTATCAAGTATATTTCAAGAAGTTGATTTATGGTCATGGTCAACAAAATATAAAGACCAGTTTTTCAGCATTGTTTAAAAAGGAATAAGCGATATCGAAAAAATCATGAATATACATTGTCAGCCCCAGGTATCGTATTTTGACGCCCGGCCAATCAAACAAACAGCGCCCCCTTTTGCATATAAAAGTTTCACAATTTATTTCATTAATATTTATGTTCACTTATACGCTTTGTTGTAATAAATACAAAGTTTCCGCTTCGTTAATATGTGATTCACTTTAGAATGCAAAAGAGAAATTTGCAATAATGGACAGATATATAAAGGTAGTTTAAACGCCCTAACTATATTGACGCCTCGGGCGCGAGCTGGCCTTATGAATTTATTTTGATAGGTTTTCATTTTTGTCAAATTTTGGCGCTCCCCTTCGAGAGGCGCCTGAGGCGGTTGCCTCGCCGCCTCACCCGCCCTATATATATAAAATTCTTTAAAAAAAGGAAAGGTAATTATAAAGGTGGCAACAAGGTGTTGGAGGAAGCCCAGTGGACACTTACCTAGATTGGAGAGCCGCTGGGGGTGCTGAAGACACGAAAAACACACACACATATATATATATATATATATACACACACACACAGAGACGTATTATGCAAACATTTCAGCCTATTTTAAATAATGGGGTAAAAACAACCCCTAAAAATTAGAATTTTAACTTCAAATTTTCCCCATTAGTTGTGAATAAAAACCTATAATCGTGTCAAAATTGAAGCACCTAGGTTATCTGGAAGTGCGTCATAATTTTTACCATCTTATGTGGCAATAATGGACAAAAACCGCTCCTTAAAATACAATATTAAGAATGTTATATTTTTACCAATGTTTGTTGCAAATTCCACTCATTTCTACCAAATTTTTATGATGTTGCACCAATTGAAATGCATTTATATTGATTTAATTGTTAAAAATTTATGAATTTTTATCGGTCACAATAATAAACTTTATTGTAATTTTCAATGTTAAGTACCGCTGGAACATCATTCCCTAACTTCCTTATAATTTTCATCTCTCCATCTATACCGAAAGTACATAAAAATTAGTCAATTTGTTTAATTTTATGAATTTTTAACGGCAAAATAAATGAACATTTTCAAATATCTATAATCCCGTTTTCATCATTTCGCTAATTCTACCGTTAGAAAAAATTTCAGCATTGTAGTACATTTAAAAGTACCTAAACCCTAAAATATTTATTTAAATCTTAGGATTTTTAAGGGCCAAGAAAATTAACGTAATTTTTTATTTTTTCTGTCGGATTTGCCACGAGACTTACAAAAGTATCAAATTTCAAGTTTCTAGATTATCTGGAAGTGCTCATAATTTGTATCCTCGTATAGATATGTGTAGTTATACTAGTAATATGTGCTTGCATTCTGCTAGCATTTTATCTCACCTTACTATAAAGAGTAAGTGCCGACAAGTAATTTTTTAACGGAAAAGTTCGCACCTCTGCACCGATTTACATGTTTTTCTCTTTGGACAATACTGGAGTAAAAACAACCCCTAAAATTTATATTTATAAAAAAAATTTATAGTTTGTCATCATTTGTTACGAATACCTCACATTTCTGCAAAATTTCGTCGATGTAGCACCTCTAAGAGTGCATTTATACATATATTTAATTGTTTAAAATTTATTAATTTTTAACAGCCGCAATAATAAACTTTTACGTTATTTTCAATGTCAGTTACCACTGGAACACCATTCCCTAACTTCCTTAAAAATTTCAGCTCCCTAGCTCGACCGAACAAATTATTCAGTTTGTTCAATTTTATGAATTTTTAACGGCCAAATAAATAAACATTTTCAAATATCTATAATCCCGTTTTTGTAATTTGGCATATTTTACAGTTTGGAAATTTTTTAGCATTGTACCGATTTAGAAGTACCTAAACCATGAAATGCTTGTTTAAATGGTAGTATTTTTACGGGCCATTAAAATAAACATTGCTGAAGTATTCGATTTTTTCTGTCTGTTTTGCCACAAGACCTACCTATGTAACAAATTGAAAGTTTCTAGCACATCTGCAAGTGCCTCATAATTTTGTATCCTCCTATATATTATATTATGATATATACAGGTATATCGTGTGTAAGAAGCGTCTATATATAATAGATATAAGGATATTTAGGGCAGCTAGGTGTTGAAGGAAACCCAGTGAGCACTTACCGGATGCGCAAGGCCGCTGGGGTGTCGGAGAGACACATTTGTAGACGTAAATGATGGGGCTTTGGGGATTATCCCTTCGTCAGCACAAGAGAGACACAAATGGTAGGGCAGTGACACTGGGGTGAAGGCATGGGGTGGAAGGGAAGGGAGCGTGGAAAGGTCGGGGATTGGAGGACGCAGAGGGAGGGCGGGGAGGAAGAGAGGGTGGAAAGAAGGAAACGTCTACAAATGTGTCTCCGACACCCCAGCGGTTCTCCTTCCGGTAAGTGCTCGCTGGGTTTCCTTCAACACCTAGTTGTCCTAAATATCCTTATTTACCTTTCCTCTTCCACAAGTATTTATATGAATATATCATGCGTAAGAAGCGTAATTATAATCTGAAACTTGTTCTAATAGCTTTCCTCTAATACTTATGTTCAAATTTTCTTCTTCTTTACTTGATGTATGTGTGTGTGTGTATCTTATACACAGGGTGTCCACAAAGTCGCGCAGCATACGGAATTATTTAACGTATTTAATTTATTTAATTTAAGTAATTTAATTTTTTCCCAGAAAGATTGTTTATTTGTGCATATATACATTTCCACACCGTTAAAGCTAGAGTAATCAAACTTTCAACAGATACTTTCTTCACAACTCTACATTTTATACACAGTGAGAAAGGTGGGAAACGACTACTTCCTTATCCGTAATTGGACGGCGGGTACTGATTAAACTACGCGTATTTTCTCAAGTCCTAATATTATTGATTTGAATCAAATTTGGTGCGATTGTGGAGGGCTCCCAGAAATAATTCATACGTGGTTTTTGTTTCTCTCAGCCCATTTTATTCAAAACGGCGGCCGAGTGAATTCTTAAATACCAAGTATCATCTAGAATTCCGATCGGATTTGAACCAAATTTCCCCGGGCAACGCCGGAGATTTCTGATAGTGTATATGTATGTGTGTATATGTATGTACCTAAGGAAAAGGAAAGGTAGTTGTAAAGGACTCCCATTCCCCTAGGTAGCAATCGGTATAAGAGAGAGCCATTAGAGTGCCCGTTGCCGTACCCTTTATTTGGAGATAATGGCGCACTCCGAAAGAGAAGTTGCTCTTTTCAGCACCATTTCTGCCAAGTGCAATAGGAAATGGAAGGATGGTCTTCTGTTGGGTCTTGTGTCGTGTTGTATTCTGAGAACAGTCAGTCCGTCATCGTGGGGGATATTTGTGTAGAGGGAGCAGACGTCAATGGTAGCCAAAGTGGTGTTGGGTGGGAGGGGAGAAGGGAGGTGTTTAAGTCGCTGAATGAGGTGGTTGGTGTCTTGGATGAAGGATGGGAGTAGACGGACGAGAGGTTGTAGGTGAGTCCACGAATGTGGAAATGCGCTCCGTGGGGGAGTTAAAACTCGCAACAATTGTGCGGCCGGGGATGTCGGGTTTATGTGTTTCAGGGAGTGGGTAGAAGGTGGGGATACGGGGATTCTTGGGATTCATCAGGGCAATGGCAAAGTCCGAGAAACCTTCGTGTTTTCCTGTCGAATGAAGATAGGGGGAGATGCGGGAAGAGTGACGGTGTGTGGGGTTGAAGGTGAGGAGGAGGTAAAAGGTTTCGTCGAAGAGTTGGTGCTCGGCTTCCACGTTGTATTGGTCGCGATCCAACGCAACCGCGGTGGTGCCCTTGTCCGCAGAGAGGATAATAACATTTCTGTTATGTTTTAGAGTTGAGATGGCATGTCTTTCCCGTCTGGTAAGATTGTGTTTATGGTGAAGAAGATAGGAAGAGTTGGGCTGGGAGGTTCTGCGAAGGATATAATTAAGGTATTGCTCTACCGGGTGTTGAGAGGGTAGGTCGGGTGGAATGTATTGAGAAGGAGGTTTGAAGATGGTGAAAGTCTGTGAGAGGCCGGGAGGAAGGTTTGGGTGAGTTGGAGGCGAAGTGTCCTCTTTAGGGGGATTGGTTTTTAGGCGAAACGTGCGTGCATAGGCCTGGACGTCGTCGGCGAGGAGACGGAAGTGATCCAATTTGATGGTGGGGCAAAATTAGAGGCTGCGGGAAGGGAGTGCTGCTGTGTCAGCAGAAGTAAGTTCGTGTATATATACATACATATATATATATGTATATATATATATATATATATATATATATATATATATATATATATATATATATATATGCATACACACACACATATATATATATATATATATTTGTCAAATTGTAATTTCTACTGCAGTGAAACGATTAGATATTTTCTTTTATTTCGTAATTTAAAATTTTGAATTGATGTAGAGGATAATTACAACAATTTGAGAAAAGATATAAGCTAGAAAGAAGAAAAAAAAGGGAATTATTTAAACTATATTTCGGCTCCTTCTCCGTAATATAACTGATGTATTATCAATTTTACATCAAATTAGCCACAAAGAAAGTCTGATATTACCATAATTAAAAGTCGCACGCACCTGTTTCTGGATATGATACCCTATCAATTTGAATCCATGCATTCGTTCGTTCGTTTTAGAAAACATCCAATTTTCATTAAAAGATGGCGACCCATAGAAGGCCCTTGTCCTCATATCGTCGGCTTTCTACCTAGTAAGAAAATTCATTTCAAAGCAATTAAAAACAAATCTTTAATGAATTATGATTTAGTCCTAAAACAACATTCAATAATTAAATATCACAGTCTTTACTACAATATTCGTAGAAAGACGTGTTAATATTTTTGTTTTATATTATTTTAAAAAAGATGGTAATGCTAATATACCTGAGAGGCACTGTTTCCACATCTCATGCATAGAATCTTTTGTTGAAAGATATTGATTATTTTGTTCGTATATTTGGCACCACCGTTATTTAATTGGGATTATATTTTTTTTTCATTTTCTGATACTTCTTCTTAATTATGAGTGACATGACGTGGATGCGCGAAGTATCGACTGAGGACTCGACATTTCCCATCATTCCCATGATTTTCACCGCCGAGCCGAGGCTTTGATTATCTCTAAGGTTCTATTCATTTTTTCGAGCGCGAGAGAGTCATTTATCATCCAACGTCACCAAGATCGACCCCTTTAAAATTAACCGTCCAACCCCACTCCTCTTCAATTTAAACGCACCTAATTAAAAACGACGATATAGGGAACGGAGATCAACAGATAGCCAATATACTGACACTTTAGAAAGCTACGAATTCGCTGAAGCGTTCATGACCCTGTGCAAACAAGACTACCCTCTTTAGCGGGGAAAACAAATGAAAGAAGACGTACCTTAGTGCTCCATTATCGGTCCGTCGTCCGGGAGGCACGCACCATTTCATCACAACAATCCGGGCATAGAAAAAGGCGACGTCAAAGGCTTGAGTAAGGGGTGACGCGGCGTCGAGAGGAGGTTAAGGAAGCCGCTCTCCCCTATATTCTCCCCCTTTTAATTTCCTTCTGAGGTTATGATGAAGACGCTTTTCAGACGAGAGCGCCATCGTCGCCCGGAGACCGTCTCTTTGCCAAAAAAAAAAAGAAATTATAAACTCCCGCACTACCACCTACCAGCCGCGTCCCGAAGTACGTGATAGATTTCGCCAGCTACCAGACCGCCTCCACTACGTTCGTGATGGCGGCGGTCGAGGCTGAGAGAGAGAGAGAGAGGAGGAGGAAAGGAGAGAACTAGAGGTAGAGGTTTCTAGAAAGGGGAACGCTTTGAAAGCCATTATAGAGGAAGTCAATGTGAGACGTTGAGGAATCGGCCCGTGAAGAAGATTGAATGAGTCGTGATGGGAAAGGGGCGAAGAAGGGGGGAAGATGGAGGGACAATTAGTTTACGGACGTTTTCAAAGAGGGAGCTAAAGAGGCATGGGAGGTTTTGATATTGAAGTCGGGGTTAAAACGCGGTGGAATGGATTGGGGAGGGGTGCTGATGACGGGAGGGGGAGAAAATTCTAGGGGTTGGGTTGGTGACGGAGTGGGATAGGACGGGAGGAAAAATATTCCCTTCCACCCATCTACCCCCATCTCCTCTCCCATCTATAACCTTTTGGGCAAAATGTGGGTTGGAGATAAGAGAGGAGGAGTTGGTAGAGAGAGAGAGAAGGGAATAGGAGAGAGAGAGAGAGTGAAAGGGAGGCTTCGAAAGGGAAGTGTGAGAGGGATGTGGAGGTAAGTGATGTGGTAAAAGGAGACGGGAAAGGGTGGCGTGCGGAAGAAGAGACCAACCACCAGTTACGTGGGTACGTGCAAAGAGAAGGGCCGAGAGGGAGAGGGGGGGAGAGGGGGAGAGAGAGAGGGGGGAATGGAATGAGGGAGAGACATTATGGATGAGAGAGGAGGGGGGAATAAGGGTATGGATGAATCACAGATCGACTTCTAACAAGAGAGAGAATAATGTGGAGAATGGGATGGGTAAGGGAGAAAGGGAAGAAGTAAACAGGGGGAGGGGAGGGAATTAGGGATGATTAAATGTTGGATAATGGGAGAGAAGGGGAAATTGGATATAAATGCGAAGGAATTGTGATGAAAGAAAGGGTGAGAGAATAATGACTCGAATATGAGAGAATTGGCAGAGAACACATTGTTTAATGATTATGTAGCACGGGATAGATTAAAATTAGTGCTATATCTGTATAAAATATCGCAATATTCGATAAAGATAAACGAGGTAGCAAATGATTTTTTTTAATATTTAGATTTAAATCAAATCTTATATAATTTATCAAATAAGTTAATTCGAGTTTTTTCTCAGTCTTTTGCTAGACCTTAAGAAACTACCACTTAATAATTTCTTCCATCTGTCAATAATTTTTTTTAAATCTAAGCTTATTCATCTCGTTCTTTCGCCGTTGAAGTTACAACTTCAATCTATGAAAGAGCGTAAAGCGTAAAGACAGTATATTTATTAAGTCCGTTTTAGTGATTGCAGTCTGCTATCGTTGAATATGTTCCAAAGGACTGACATACGTTTACATGCGATGGAGTCCGAAAAAACGGAGAAGAAAGAATGAAGTTGGAATTGGTTGCGAAGGAAATTAAGCAACGTTAAAATGGAGTCGGGTTAGGTTAATTGAGAAAAGGAACCGAAAAATGACGAAAGCGAGTAAAGATAACGGACATAGTACAGGGAAAAGATTGGAAATTTTGGGATAACAAAGGTGGAAGACCGATGCGAAAATATTGAGCGATAAGACGAAAAGATTAAATGAAATACAAGTAAAAACACAACAAAAGGGGAACGACGAAAAGAGGAAAGTACAGATCGAAAAGAAGAAGAATCCGCGATATAGGCACTAACAAAGAGATTCGAGATGATAATAAAACCACTCAGAGAAAAGAGATCTTGGAGATTACATTCCAGAGCGGAAGAATCGGAAGGATTTACGGCGAAAAGGGGGAAGCAATAAATATCGAGAAAGATAAAGGGAAGAAAGGAAGAAAGCGGGAGGAAATAGGTTGGAGAGAGAGAGAGACTCAGGAGGAAGAAAAAGAGATAGAGAGAAAAGGGATAGTGTTTAAAGAGAGAGAGAGAAAGAATGAATAGCGATGAATAAGGGAGTGGTGTGGTTAGCTGCGAGGTGAAGAGTTTTTGAGGGTAAAGAGAATCTATTAATAAGTAAAAATAGAGGGGGAATTTTATTTTACGAGAAGTTTCCGATTTTTTTCCGAGCAAGGATCATAAAGGGATATAAATAAAAAAAAAAGAATTCAGGAATTGGAATTACGGATTCGTCTATAAATTTTCGTCGCGTAATTTTCCTCCTTTTTATTAATTTTTATAGCGAAGATAATTGGATGAAACTGCAATATTGCGATAAGCTAATATGATAAATGAAAGGTCAGGGCAATTATATTATCCATTCCTAGATGCGACTCGAAAAGTTTAGGCTGGTAATATTTAATGATGGTTCGTATTATCTTTAATGTTATTCTGAGGAGACTTCTACTTAGCGTATTACTGGCATTTATTAGCATATTTTAAAAGAATAAAAGAGTGACTTATTACTTAGTGATGATGTAATTGCCTTAAAACATTAAATACTAAATGGGAATTTAAGATAGAAAAGTAGGTTTCAGTTGAAACGAAATCCATAATAATAATAATCTTATTACTCTTGATACATAACTTTTCAAATTTTTGCAGCCCATTTTTTCTTGCTCTTAAACCGTTGATGATGATTTTAAAAATTCCTCTAGGATGAAGAACTTTCCATGCATAATTTATCGGAAATAATGGCGACTTAGAGAAAACTATTCACTAAGACTGATTGTCGAAGATGAATTTTGGAGATATGCAAATGTTTTTAAAATGTATTCCGTTGTTATAAGTGTATGTAAAAGAAAAAGTTACGCCTGTACGAAATATAGTCGATATTCAATATTTTTAAAGTAAATATGACCTTTTAATGTTATGGGAATTTATTAACGGTATACTAATTCCATATATCGTCGACACCAACTCATTCCATATCCTAGTTGTTTGAGAAACTTATATATATATATATATATATATATATATATATAGATTGGATCGGTGTCACATAGCATGTAATACGAATCCTAGTCGACTTCTCTTTCTTCTCCCGCTAAGGAATTTCCCAGCCTAGAGAATTCGGATTTGTTAGGAAAGAACGATCCGATTCGTTTTCGAAGATACAGCACGAAGTATTTCATGGAGATTATTTACGCGCAGGGAAAATGTGATTGATGGCCCCTTTAGGAAGCTCAGCAGAACCCTCCCACCGTCCGAAAGATCTAGGGAAGGACCCCACTTCCCGCACCAGGATTAATGCCTTAATAATTCATATCAATATAAATTAGGGCCAATGCTGCCATTTTATGATGAAAGACACGCAACTCTGCATTTTCAATATCTCTGATTTATTTAGAGGAACTTATTGTTTTGGTCGTAAATTTGTAAAGTTGGACCGATAAATGAGTTTTCTTTTTCGAAGACGTAAAATATATCTGGGCCTGGTCGTATGTTTTGTAGTTAAAAAAAAAAGCTTCAACCAATAAAATATGAAAAATTTGTCGTTTGGTTGTATCTCTTAAATATATGCGTGTGCATTTAGTATACACAGTGATTAATGGTAAATATCTTTCGGTTAATATATCGATATGATAAAGGTGTTATTGCTTAACTGGGATGAAAGTCATGTAAAATATACACGCAAAGAGTATTTTTGCTATAAGGAAAAGATATTCTGCTGATAATTTAGCAAAGAATTACTATTCGTGAAGTAAGATATTTGCTGATAGTTCTTCGTACTGTGTAGTTTAATATTAAACAGTGTAAACAATGTCATTTTTAGCCTTTTGTATAAAGAAGTACCTACTGAATAGTCTTTGCAAAGCGAGCGGGGGCGTTTGGATCTAATTGATATTAGTCGATAAGTCTTTTTCCATTGATAGCTTGGCTCAACCGATATATATGCAACTTTTATAATCAAAGAGATAAACGAGGAAGAAAATAGGAAAAAATTTAATAAAGAAAAAACTCGATGAATTGAGATTTGGTAGGTAAGATTTTAAGCTCAAAGTTATTTATTCTAAAATATTTAATGCATTTCAATGAATAAAGTTGAAAGGATTTCGTTTAATAGTGCGCGTAAATTGTGAATATGAAATAGAAAAATTAAATAAAATTTTTATTAGAAGCAACAAGCAGCTATGCAATTCTGAGTAATTTACATTACACCCCGGTGGCATAAATGGTTTACTCAACTGTTATATGGTTGAAGAAGTTTCGACATGCGCATAGTTCCATCTTCGTATCACCGACTCAATCAAATCGGCAGTAGTCATCATCTGCTGAGCAATTAATCGTCTTGACCTATCCGGCTAAGTGGTTTTAATCTCATAATGGGCCTTACCGCTACTTATTGTTAGACCATTGACTCGAATGGGATATGTAATCTTTAGCGCAATAAAGGCTTAAACCACTGTCTTAGTGAGTCCGCGTTTTAAGTGCCATCTATTGAACCACCGATAATGCTTGTTCCCCGAGCGAAAATGGCGATTTCGCTAATCCCGTCGAGGCGAAGCAATTTTATTGTTCCGAATTTTGTTTTTTTTTAAACTGCTTTTACAAGGAAATACCCGACATATTTATTCGACACGCGCGAATGCGCAGCAGCTCCAATTCAAACGCGGACGAGCGCAAACATCCACGATTGTAAACACTAAAACACACGGAGGGGAAAAAATACGAGAGAGTACAAACGCGCAGACATATATTATGTACGGATTTGAAAATTGATTTTTCGATAACAAGAATTGAAGTTACAACTTATTTTGCGAGTGATATTTTGTTTAACAAAGGTTCAGATTAAATTCATTTAACCTCAGAGTCAATCGCACCTTATACGATTACATTGGTACCAGTGTGTTTGAGCGCATCCGACCACGTTCAATTACTTTTGCTTTATTTGGCCGATAATGACATAAACGTTTTGGGTATGCTTTTTATCCAGAGATCCTGTTTAAATATGCTTTGTGTTGATATCGAGGTTTTACAGGCAACTCACATGTTTTCAGAATATAACTTTGCATTCAGGTTCATTAAATTGGAAATATTATCGATGAAAAAATCCATTTGTAATATATTTAGGCAATTCTATTCAAGCTTTTATTCACGCTGATTGGTTATTTATCCCAATCCTCTACTGCGCATCAAATAAACACCAAAATTCCACCTTGCTCTTTGATCTTATTACACGTAGACATTTTTTATTTTAAAAAACACCTAACGTAAATCACAAAGGGTTTTGCCTTAACGTTTCCAAGCGAGTGCTCTGATGAAACAAGAATTTCTCGGAAACAACGGTGGAAAGGCATGAAAAATGTCACTTTTGTACAAACACACAAAAAATATCAATCAGGGAAAGGTTATTTTGAAAGTGTCATCCCCTGAAGCGAAAGGAAAGACCCTTTGTTGAGGAAGATCAATTGTCCTGTGAAATGAGCTTTCTGTCTGAGCATCAGACCTTTTTTCCTCCATCCCATTCCCTCTCTCCCACTTTCTGTTTCCATCCTATCACTTCATCCGATCGCTCACGCCCTGGCGATAGGCCTTGTCGCAGTCTGTCTCTTAAGCCATATTTCCGATCGGTTTTGACCTTAAGGGAGCTCATAGGAGAGTGACGTTAGGAATTAGATGTGTTAGAAGATGAGAGGGCAAATTCTACCAATTCTGGTCCCCGCACGTGTCGATGTAGCTGTTTAAGTGGAGATAAGAGATTGGTAAGCGGTCGTGACGTACCTATAGCGTTCGGCCTTTTCCCTCCTAAAGGTCCCTTTTGAAATGTTTCTTCCGATGGATGTAATAAGGGTTTTATTACGTAGTAAGACGTTAATGGGATATAGGTGACAATCGTAAAATATCACGCTGATTGGTTTCACAATATCCAGAGAGGAGTTTTAGTGCTTCATACGATACTATGATATATACCACCACCATTTATCATGACTGAAGTCTATGTGCCCATCTATTGGATGTATTTTGAAACCTTTGAAATTATTCTCCGCTATGGATTCATAGTGGATATTTTATAACTGAAGGTAGGTGAAATAAGTCCAACAGAAAAATCGATAGGACACATAAATATGGAATGAACGTCGATATTTCTCTTTTCAGATATGATGACAAGACGAATAAAGTGGTGATAGTAAATGATTTACATTGAGCACAGTTCCCGCACACAATGCACACGCGCGCGATCTCAAATAATGGGCACAATGCACGCACGCGCTCACGCTGACACAGGCACCCAAGCTTTAACGCCGATGTTTTCTTCTTCACGGGTGCTGTAAAGGGGAAGGCGTTATATAAGGGAGCGTTAAATCGAATGATTATTGTTTATATGCTCGGGAACAACGTAAAGCCGGGTTTACCCGGTGACAGTGAAATGCGATAGTTACTTTCGCGGTAGCTACTATTGCAATGCTGTCATCATGTACACTGTGTGGCAGTCACTCTGTCGTGGCAGCACTGTCTCACTATCAGGCCTGGCTAGATAGTTGACAGTGCTTCCGCGGCAGTAGCAGTAACTATCACATTAACTTCCGCCGTGTAAACTGACGCGTATCGCTGTCACAGTTGATGTTATTTTTGTGTTTTTGCAACGCACGTGGTGAGTTCCATATTGAGTTTGCAAATCATGTCTGGTTTTGGTACGTTGAGTTTTCTTGAACATAATCAACCGTATCAATGCTTGTGGGACAAGAGGCATCCCGATTTTTAAAATAGACAGAGAAGAGATGTCGCCGAAGAGGCTTTGCTTTCAGTTTCTGGTTTTTCTTCGGTAAAAGAATTACGAGCGAAAATAAATGTGTTCCTGAACAAATTTCAATGAGTATTTTAAAAAATATAGCCTTTCAAAATATAGGATTTTCGTCCGCGCATATTTTACACTTTTTTATGCAATCATTACAAGTTGGTTTTTTACATGTTCCGCAGAGCTGATTAGTTTTTCTGACCTTGGATGGACAAAGGTGGCATCTTCTTCTTTTTTGTCCTGGATATACTTCGCTTTCGCTGACGGAGATGGGTTTTTTTTAAGATGCGACTCAGCGTAAGCAGTAATTCGTGCGGTAGCCTTTATACTCTTGAGTCTTCGATCCACCAAAGGCAAAATGAGACATACCTAGATTTTTTATAAAATGATATCGATCCATCTGCTTGTTTTCCTTAGAGCTGCTGTAATGAATGTGAGCATTCACACCTGCTATATTTATCATCGCAAAAAAGATTGCCATAAGCCACCGCCGTTTGCGACGACTCACTGAATAGTTGGCACATTTTTGGTCTAATCCGTCCACTCCTTTTGTGCAATTATATAAAGAAATTGTCTGGTTTTTTCGTATCCTCGTTAACACAAATGCTGTGATGCATTACATAGGCTACTCGAAAAATAATACCGCAAGCGGGTAAAGTTAGAGAGCAGAGAAAATTTTATAATTTGCTACTTAAATTGATAGAGACACAAACCAACACTCACGCTATCATCGATAAAGAATGCTTCCTTAAGAAGACTGTTTCTTCCGGCACTTTAATAGCAACTGTCGCATCTACAGGATGACGTGTAGACAGACACTTCCAAAGCAGTAACTATCTCTCACTGATGTGGCAGATACTGGCGTGATAGAACTGTCACCGTGTAAACCCGGCTTAAGATAAATTCTTTTTGTACGATGTCTATTGTTTTGCGTACAAATGGCACACTTGCAGATCATTTGCAATGAAATTAATTATCTTAAACACACTTTTGATCGCTGAATGTATTTGACCATATTTTATTCAGATGTGAAAAAGGAATGCAGTATAATTCAGTGATATAACAAAGGTGCGTTTAGTCAAAGTGTCATGTTCTCCAATGTTTGAGTTCACGATAAAGGAGGTCGCAACAAAGGTCGATTCATTTTGTTATTTTAACTGCACCGATTTCCGCTGCGGCTGAAACTTTTCCTCTAGTTTAATGAATGATTTTATAGCTGTCCGCGAAAATCTCTGACCTAATTACATTATTTGGTTTCAGGGAAAAAAGGATTTAATGCCACTCAGAGAGAGAGAGAGAGAGAGATAGATAGCGAGGCGTTATTACGAATGGCGAAATGATACTGAAGTTACGTTTTAAATTTTCCCAGCCGTGGACCGAAGAGGAAGTTTAGAAAGGATTTTGTGGATACAATGGCTGCAGAAATCTGTTAATCACGGCTTACTACATCATTTTAAATATCTAACTTTTCTAACTTCCGATGTTCTCTCCTATGGATAAAAAGGAGTCAGACGAAATCCTGGGATAATGCTATATTTTAGCGCGGATTGCTCTTCGGCGTCGATTTTTACGCTGCGCGGAAGTTTTATTACCATTCTCAGTTTTGAAACTTTATTCTTAGTCTAATGAGTTTAGAAAATGTTCTCATGCGCGGAGTACGCTCTTGATCCGCTTGTTATGTTCTCAACGTTGTGATGTGATGTCGTTACGGATGAAATCAATTTTAGATTTAATTTAAATTTATTATAAACTTATCATGTGATTTGCGAGACAAGTTCATAGATTATAAATCTAAGAAGTATAAAATTAGCGAGATGAATAGACTATATTTGCTTTATAAATTGATGATTTTTGCTATTTTTTTGTCTTCTTGCTATATTTTTTCTCAAATCTAAATAGATTTCCTCTGTTTACAGTAGAATATCCGAGTTTTAATCTGCGTGCTGTTCTCTCCTGAAATAGCATTTATTAAAAATGTATATATGGATTACAATACACCTTTAAATTAAAGTATGAAATCAATGATATTGATAACTCTCACTAGAATACAAGACATTTGTATTTGTATTTTATTGTAATTTTTTGGTCTAAAAGTCATTTGAGTTCATTGGTAGAAGAACTACTTTTACGATTCAACAGAGTTACGGAGTTCGTATTATGGAAGGAAGAATTATAGAAATAGCACTTGAAAAACAAGGTTGTTATATTATTTTTTGGCTATTAGAGATACCTGAGACTTTTCGGTACCTTTTTAATTGCGTACTTGTTTTAGAATGGGTCGATGATGATAATACCTTTTTTGAAAGTGAATTAAAAGTAACTTCATGATGACGAATTATTGGAAATTTGGTTACAACGGCAGTCACATGGTTGAATTTATGTTTTTGGCCAATTGTTCTTTGTTTATAAAGTTTGCTTATGCCTTTCATTTGACATTGTTTTAATTCGACGTCATTTTAAAGAAGAGACGGTAGGCTTTTTTTGGAATATTGTTAATATTTATTTACAGGTATCTACTTCTCTGCCATGAAATTGCGGTGCATTGTGCAGATTCAAGCGAAATTCTAACCATAGGATCAGTAAAAATAATGAGAAGATACTAATGTCGAGTTTCTGAGAACGTCCGCTTGTCGGCCCAGCATTTAAATCTTTAATTTAAGATGCGTAGCTGATTTATGAAGTGGCTTTTTTCAGCGAAAATTTTATTACGGAATGTAAATTTAACACGGAGAGAGACTCGTGCACAACGTGCTTGTATCAGTTCCACAAATATCTGTAGGAGTAATTTTTTTCGTCCCGCTACAAGCTTCCTATTTACCCGCAATATCTCTTTCACCATCACCGTCCTCACGACATTCTCGCCTCGCGTACAAAGGTCATCCATTGATTTGCCCCGCACCTCATCGAATCGATTTGAAAGCTCGTCTCGCACAAAGAGACAAATCATCGACGCTTTGGAGGTAGATAGAAACGTGGTGAATGGGAGGAGAGAGAGAAAGGGGATCAGGTCATTGGGAAAATCTTCCTTCCACCTAATATCTCTTGCTCACATCCAATGGAATCCCTCTCCTCATTCTTTCCCGTCTCGCACCCCTCTCTCGCCATTATCCTCTACCCACCTTGATCGCTCCTTCGGTCTTTTTTCCCCTTAAAATTCCGAGAACGGACTTAATTCCTTCTCGCCTACGCTGTGCTCGTTATGGGCTGCACTTCGACGCCAATTATCTCTGGAATTTCTGAATGCATGGTCGGAAAAGCCCTTGACATGTCCCGCGGCGTGGGGAGGAAGAGATGGATAAAAGAGGAGAGAGGGAAGGAAAGGGAGATGTGAGGAGGGACGAGGAGTGGTGGATAAATGGAGTGAGGAATGTAGAGTCAGGGGGAGTGGAGGAGGAGAGAGTGATAAAGTAGGGTGGATTGGGGGAGAGGGGAGAAGGAATGAAGGAAGAAGAGACAGGGCGAGGTATAGAGAGGAATGGAATTAAGGAGTGGGTGAAATAGGATGGCGGAGAGGAGAGAGAGAGGAGAAGGAAGAAGAGATGAGGAGTGGTATAGAGATAGATGGGTTGAGGAATATAGAGGGAGGAAGTGAGGAGAGAGGGGGGGGGGGAGGGAAATAATACTCCCATGAAAGGAGGCAGTTCCTAGCATTTTGCATTTCACGGTATAATTTTGTTTGCTCAAACCTTACCGAAACCGAACCAGATTCAACGACTGGATTGCGAGAAAAATTATCATCAGTCATCAATAAAAGAAAACGATCATTTTTTCATGTACATACAAAAATTATTCCCGAAATAATGCACTTTCGACTTGTTGCCAAATCATTCGACTAATGTTACTCCAACTGGGAAGTAACTTTGTTACTGTTCCATGTAAACTCAACATTCATAAATATTCGACAATAATTGTCGGTTTTTATCGAAAGCTAATTTTCTGTGGCTGTAACTCGAGAAGTGTTGTTCGTCCACTTATTCCAATCACAAATGTGTAGCGTTGAAATTTCGTACCACGAGGCACTTCCGGTAGAGAGAACTATAAGTGGCCGTGAGCATGGGGAGTGGTTGGGTTGGAGAGAGAGAAACAGAAGGAGAGGCGAGAGAAATGAGGGGTGAGGAGGAGGGAACAGAAAGGAGAAAAAGTAAGGTGGAGAAAATTCCATGGAAAGAAGCGTGTAATTAGAGAGAATTAAAATGAAAGAGGGAGTGGGCGAGGAAGAGATAAAGATAGTGAAGGGGAGGGTAAAATTGGGCGAGGAAGAGAGAGAGAGATAGTGAATGGGAGAGTAAAATTGGGCGAGGAAGAGAGAGAGAGAGGGTAAAATAGGGGAGAGGGTGCAAGAGGTAAAGGAGGAGGCAGAAGGAGAGAGAATGGGAGGTGGAGAGACGAAATCAAATTATTTCAGCTACACATACCTTCCTCATGACATCTCCGATTCCCTTTTCCAGACATCGAACCGATAAAAAAAACATCTGAAAGTATCCGGATTATTTTTTCTCCCTCATTGATAGCCTACTTCAGTACCTATGGCTTAAATTGCTTTTATTTCATCTACCACCTGAAGGCATTTCCGTTCTTCCTGGAATCGAGTAATAAAATTTTTAAATGTCTTCTTTATAGGAAGGAAGCGGATTAATTTCGGAAATTGAGTATCGGGGCAATTAAAAAAAATATCCCACAACGATTTTTGCGTCGTTTCTTTGAAACGATCGATGACGGTGAAAATTTTGAAAATTCTGAGAGCAATAATGCCGATTTGGCTAAAGGAATTTTAATCAGTTATTCTTGGAAATGGTATTTATTTTTTCCGGTTTGTTTAACTTGGGGAATTAGCTACGTTCGTAAAGTTCCGACCTTAAATAACCCTGTTTGAGTTTCAGAGAACTCTTCTTTTACTCTAACATCATGGTATGTCGTACAATAAGAGGGTCTAAAAAACGGGTGAGTTGTTCTTGTTGTATCATTTAGCAAACCAAGTTTCCCTCGATGTAAGTAATTAGTAATTAGTCTCCTGTCGCGAAATAATATTAAGAAGCTGCATCTCCTAAAGGTTACTTCGAGGGTGATGATGATAAAAAATAATTAGTGTTTACTTTAAGAAACATTTAGTTTAAACATAAATTGATATGATTTAATAATGATTTAACACCCGATCAAATGTAAATTTTTTATTTCGTATATTGTACGGATAATTTGAGGTTTGACAACTACGATGACGTTTTCAACTAAAATAAACAAAGCAACATCGGAGCAGAAATGCTTTCGGTTGGATAACGAAGCGGCGCTATTACCAGAAATGGTTAAAGATTTTACGCTCATGTGAAACTCCAATTTCCTGTAACTCATGTGTAATCGCCTGCCCTTGCTAGATTCATTGACTCCGAGATGATTCCCGCAACACAGTTATGTAATCTCCTTAAGGGCCCTTTGATACAGCGTTATAAATGGGAAAACCGTTGGAATTTTACATCGCTAAGCATTATATCACCCTTGCTCGTTGGAAATGTTTGTTTTGGCCCAGTCACATGCCGTCCATATCTGAGTAGTCAAAGCTGGTTGGAATTATTCATGGTTTATGATTTCGCGTTAAGAAAATTCCGCCGTATTTCGTCCATTTAGTAATTAACATTCTTAATCTGAGGACAAAGGGACTTTTTACAATTGGCTTTATTTTTTTTGGTGGACAAAACTTTAGCCTCCATTTGAAGAATGATAGCAATAAATCTTATTGTAATAGAAACTTTGTAGTAATTTTCCTTCTAAGACCTCTTTAATCATGCTCATTCTCCTCATGTTATGTCCAATCTAGTTTACGTTTCTCATTTATATGACCCGTACAATCACGTGCTTTCCCTTATTATTCTTATTAGTATTTCCTCGTTTTTCATCCTATCCGTTGATTTTTATCTTCAGCGTTCTTCTTCAAGACCACATTTCCATGTGTTTTACATAATTATTACTGAGCGTCCATGTTTCTGCTCCATACAAAACATTTCATCAATTTGTCGCGTATATCTTACTTTATTTTTCACGTATGCAGGAGTTTCTTCCTCGTGAAAGCGGTTTTTGCTTTTGCTATTTTAGTCATTATTTCATCGGTGCGTTTTACATCTTTTGTTACGACTTTATCAAAGTAGTTATATTCTGAGAATTATTATGATGGATTTTCATCACTGTATTTGTTCAAGTTTTCTTCTTTTTCCGATATTGGCATACCCTTGGATATTTCTGTATTTATTTCCATTTTCTACTTGACATTTTTTGAAATTTCTTTTCTTTTATCCTATAATTAATTGAACATGAGCGTATTATATTGTTCATATTGTACATCCACTAATTTGAAATCAACTGTGCCTTCTATCGCTTCTTGCATTAACTTTTCTCCATCTTAATTGAATTTTCTACTCCACATTGAATAGGACCAGTGATACGCAGTAACCTTGTCTTATTTCTGTGCCGATATTAACTCCGCTGATATCAGATCCCTCCGATCTGACCTCTACAACTTAATTCGTGTATTAATTTATGATCAATCTCGTAGGGAATTTTGTAAATATTAACATTTTTATTTTTATGCTATACTTTTCATTGCGTGAATGAACGATGTCATCATGAATCACTTATTGAATTAGGTAAAACGTATTACTTCCTTATAAATATTTAAATAAATTTATTAATAAATCATCTTGCGTAACAGAAAATGCACTTTTTTCTTGCGGTACTAGGATATCGAGTTTGCATGTCAATAGAGAACAATTTATAAATACAGATAAAAATTTTCCGCACACTTACTGCCTATAATAACAACTCATATTACACTCAACGGTAAATTTATATTAAAACTCATTTCGTTTTTATTGTTGTTTAAAATCTGGAAAAATCTTATATTTTACGTCGAATGAAAATGTGGCGTTATTCGTTAATACATATTGGAAAAATGTGTTTTGCATTTCAAATGCAGTCATAATGCTTGGACTTTTATTTTTTTAGATAACAGAAAATCCCTTTTTCAAGATGAAGATCGGATTTTAGGGCTAATTCAGAACGGAGGAGAAATTCCTCAAAAAATATATTCTGCATATTTTCGACAGGTTTAAATGTTTGTTTCCCTATGTCTCTCAATTTTCGAAATTTTTCAAAAGCAGCTTAAAGATGTTCTACACCTATTTTCATACAGTGAATGGGTGTGAAACAACACGGAAGGGAAACCTAGTAAAATAAAAATTCCCGAGTTTTGGAATTCTTCCATCCGTTATGTTTTAACAATCGTAATGCCATATTTTCAATCTTTAAACCACATGGGTTTAACCTATAATTTTGAGTGAATGAGTGACCCGAGTAAGTGGGAGAGCAACTCCCAAGCTTTATATAAGTTACCTATACTTTTTTCAGTTTAAAGCATTTCAAGCAAGTTGACATAAATATATGTCGGGCTACTATCACAAATTCAGATCCCCAGACGGGGTTCCAAACCAAAACTTTAAACTACCCGGTACTATTTAATTAAGGCCGTCCCACTTACAGGGTTAAATTTTAATGCGGCACTCAGTGAGAGAGAGAGGGGGGGGAGAGGGGGAGGGGGGGAGGGGGGTGGAAAGGGGGGAGGGAGGAGGGGAGAGAGAAAGAGAGAGGATGTGTGCCACGTTCGAGAGGTTTAAAAGTTGAGCAAAATTTTCTCTCCAGAATGGTTATGCCCTGTGGTTTATTAACTCTCGCCAAAGACACTGTTACCACGGATAGAGAAAGAGGGAGAGGAAAAGAGAAAGAGGGATAGAGAAATAGGAAGATAGAGAGAACCTCGTACTCGCATGCACACCAATTAATAAGGCGCAGTCGTCACCGGCAGTTCGTTAATTTCCCGGGATTCCCTCCGTCATATTCCCTCGAGGGCGCATCAAAGCTTTAAAACTTCTCCTAGAGGCTTTCTATTTAACCTGACCTCTCCGACTATTTTACTCTCCGAGCCACGGAACGTCTGGCGAACCTTAAAATCCAACTCTGCAGATATGACCTTGCAGCGGCCCTTACCGCCCTCTCACGCTGCACACTTTAAGAACGATTTCTTAAAAATATTTTCGTTTTACATTCGTTATAATAAGGCCCCTTCGTGCGGCTCCCTCCCTCTCCTCCAAAATGCTCGAGGAGTCTTACATCCGGGGCAGGTTATGGAGCTGAGCCAACCACGTGACTAATTGGACGAATTGAGGGAACAGGGAAGGCGAACTATCTGCGTGATAAGGCAGAAGTTGCACGAGTTGAGTTAGGGAGGTGAGTAGATAAGGGAGGCGGGGTGGCGTTGGTCGAGTGGAGGAGAGGTTGGAGAAGGAAAAAGGTCGGAGGGTCAGTTAGTTCTAAGCAGGCGACGGCGATTTCCGAATTAAATAGCCGTACGATTCGACAAGAATTAACTCTGGATTAATATATGAATATGCATGAATTATGTTATAGACAAAGTTGACAGAAATATCTCAAAATTATTAAGAATTTTTCTCAACGATAAGCATAGCGTCCATAAAATAATCCATTAATATTCTTCTAAAATTTAGAAATGATTTTTCAGAAACGTAAATAAATCATTAAATGAAAGAGCATTCTCATTCTTAAAGATTTTTTAACATCATTCAAGTGTTAACCTTACTTAGGATATTAGGAAAATTTTCTTATGAATACTGTAAATATATTTGTCCAAACAATCAATGAAATGCCATTGAAATGAACATTTTTCATGAGAATCATAGTTGAATATCATGTTATAATATACTAGCAGAACTGCCCGTTGAATTTCAACGGATTTATTGAATCTAAAACTTCGATCGTGTAACATGTAAACATCGTAAGAATATAATAATACACAGTTTTAACCGTCGAATAAAGCAAAAATGAAGAAACCTGTTCGCAATTACCTATTTAGATGAATGAAAGAAGAAAATCTTGCACTCTGAAAAATCGAAAATTACGTGTAAACTTATGATAAAATAATTATTGAATTAAGCACCCCCTTCTTCCCCCCCCCCCCCAATTTTTTATCGCTATATAGCCTATGTTATAAAATTATTTACCTATGCGAAGTTTTGTGACGATATCTTCAAAGGTTTGAAAATCACAATTTGTGAAAAATCTACTTCTAATTATTTAAGTTACGTACGTAGTTTTAAAAACTGTTTGCTTTGGAGAGCTCTATGCCACACTTTGAAATTTTTATCGCCCTATAGCCTATGTTACCTTCAGGGTAAAATTATATACCTATGCGAAGTTTCGTGACGATTTCTTCAAAACGAAAACTGTAAGTAAAACCAGCAAGACCTCAATAATCAACAAAAAATAAATGAACAAAGGAACTTACGAAATGATTTAATTTTACGAAAGACAAAAAATTAAATAGAGAACGTTTAAGAATCACTGAGTGAATATCACCCTCAGACCATTAGCTCGATTCTCTCATCCATGCTCATGATGCTCGTTCATGCTCATCCACGAGTTCTGTTTGGTTCTGTTACAGGAAAACAATTATTGTTTACATCAACAATACTTTATCCAGTCACAGTTTGTGGGAAATCTACGTCTAATTATTTAAGTTACGTAGTTTTAAAAACATCTTGTTTTGGAGAACTCTACGCCACACGAAAATATCATTAAAAACTATTTATTGGTAATATTTCAATTATAATCAACAAATATTAGGTTGTCATGTAAACAAAGCAAACTCGCACACAGAAATTGAAAAACGATATTACGTTAAAAATATTCCAATATAAATGCATTGGACTCTCAATTTCGGCGACAATGGGAGTTGTCATGGTAGCTTATAATAGGTATTGTAATAAAACTGATAAAATCACATATTTTATTGATTCTAAATGCATTTTTATGCTAATTCGATCAGGATTCGGATTCTGTCTTCAATAAAAATAAACTTTGTTCTTTTCTTTGAAAACCATTCAAGTCTCAATTTCGTACCACGTTTCTAAGTAATTTTAAAATTCAAATGAAAAATAAACTGCACTCGTCCCTATGTTATTCAAATGAAAAAAGAAAATATTTTTAAAATTAGAAAGGTCAATCAAATCGATATAAAAATCTTACTACATCACCGTACTCGTTATTCCGGTTAATATGACACCTTCCTCTATTTTCTGCGTGTTGTAGTTTCTGAGCCTTAGTAGAACATACATACAAACATCTTACTTTATAGATATGTATAGACTAGCAGAAATACCAGGCGTTGCCCTGGAGAAGGTTGGTTCAAATCCGACCGGAATTATAGATGATACATGGTATTTAAGAATTCAATCGGACGTCGTTTTGAATAAAAAGGACAGAGAGAAAAGAAACCGCTTATGAATTACTAGCTGAAACGCCCGTCTTCGAACGGGAAGGAGTTTTATTTTAAGTAGCAAACGCTTTTGATTGCTCGGGGCAAACGTTCCCCATTCCTTAAATACGCAAGCTATGCTTGCATTAACATTTACTATTTTATGTATTGGATTGTATAGTTTTCACCATTAATATAATTAAGCATTAACGCCTTACTTAATATTCACATGGATAGATGCACCAAAGCTTTTAAAGCAGCAATAAAATTATGTGGAATATATCAGTACTATTAGCCAAAACTTAAACAATAAACAACATCTTGGTTACCGAACAAATGTAAATAGATGTATCGATTTATGCTGCGATAAATCTTTCAATGGTAATGGTAAAGGATAACAAAGTTCTAACATTCCTTAAAAATCATTTGACTCACTTCAATACTATTCATAGACTATATTTAGGCATGAATCCATTTGTACCCTTTATCTTGGAGTTAGCTATTCACCCTCTACGGCGCGCCACGGCGTGGATATCTGTAACTTTGAAGAGGACAACAATTAAGAAATTTAGCTTTGTTGCCGCCTGGAAAATGGACATCTAAACCGATAAATTTTGCGCTTAAAGGAAAATTTCGAGTGATTTAGCGTGTATTACCGCGAAACATGAACAGAATTAAAACAGTCTTTCGTGTGTAAAATAAGCCATTTCCCGTGATCGTAAGGTATATTTATATCCACATCAGTGAAGGGCTGCATGGCATTTTGGGGTTTCTCCACACCATTTCCCATACATTCTTATGGAAGTAGTATTTTGTTGACCCCATGGAGTATAAGAGACTCCACGGTCTGCAAACCTAGACCAAGTTCTTCCTTTGGTCCATAGGATGGTCCATGAAACTTTTGAATTCGATAGCTTCAACGGTGTAAAAGCGTATAAAGAACACACAAACGCACATACACACTAAAATATTTATAAGATATGGTGTACCTCAAAAAAAATTTTAAGTGGGAGTTTGGGGGGCATCGCTTTGGTTTTTCGACGATAACTCTCGAGTAAATTAACTTAGGAAGTTCAAATTTGATATTTGTCACTTTCAATACAATCTCCTATATATTTACGAAAGTCTGTTTGTTTGTGCATTTATAAAGTTCCACACCGTTAAAGCTAGAATAATTAAACTGTCAACAAATACTTTCTTCACAAATAGGAAGGTCGTAGGCTACTTTTCAATCCCAAATGTTTTATATTAATTGTACAAAAAGTAAAATAACTTTGTATTCTAATGCACTGCCATCTAAGATAATGTCAATCAAAGAACTCAAAGGTAACTATAACTATGTAAGAGTCGGAATATATAGATATCGAAAAAGGTGTTTGTGTATACATGTATGTATATATGTTACTAAACGCATATTATGCATTTCATGAAAATTAATTTTCTAAAGATAAATACTTCACTGAAAATGTCACATTATATACGCAAAGTTAATTAAGAAAATATTCTAGATAAATATACACATTTAAAGCGAAAAAAAATGTTTAAAAATTATGTTGAGATTTGAACCCCTGAACTTTGCGTTCGACGTCCGATACGCTAGCCATTACACCAACGTCACCGGAAGTTTAAACTGCGCCGACAGGACTTCCGGTCCTGTTGGTATAATGGTTAGCGCATTGGACGTGGGATGCTAAATTCCGGAGTTCGAAACCGTCGCTTAGTTAATAAATATTTTTTTCATTTTAACAGTGTGTATTTGTATATAATGTCATCATAACTTAAGCTAAATCATAAAGATGCTTTAATTTTAATTTTTCCTTTTAAATAATACAAAGTATAAAGAAGTCATTTAATTTCCATATATAATGGGTTTTCTTTGTGACATAACAAATTTTACATATAAATGTATTACATTACTATAATTTCTCCGTTTCCTCTCTATATTTGAAATGATTAAAACCACAAATCATTAAAGATAATGAAATATTGTTATTTAACCGGCAGATATTCCCGGCGTTGCCCGGGGAAATTTGCTTCAAATGTGACTGGAATTCTAGATTATACATGGTATTTAAGAATTCACTCGGCCGCCGTTTTGAATAAGACCGGCAGAGAGAAACGGAAACCACGTATGAATTATTTCTGGGAGCCCTCCACAATCGTACCAAATTTGATTCATATCAATAGTAGGACTTGGGAAAATACGCGTAGTTTAATGTTTAAATCGACCGCCATTTTGAATGAAGTGGGCATACAAATACTAATAAACCAAATTTGGTTGGAATCGGTTGATTGTGGGCGTGCATAAAGGAACCGACAGATAATGGGTTGCCATTAGCATTAGCATACAGTTATTTTGCTTTCTGTACAATTACCTATATAAAACATTTGGGATTAAAAAGCAGCGTACGGCCTTTCTATTTGTGAAGAAAGTATCTGTTGAAAGTTTGATTACTCTAACATTCACTGTGTGGAAATGTATAGATACACAAATAAACAAACAAACAAACAAACTTTTATAAATGTATAGGAGATAGGTATTAAATCCAGAAATGCTAAATGTAAATGATGCCTTGAAGCAATATTGCATATTTTTCAGGATAGCTCAGCAATTACAATAATTGAGGGGTGTGAGGCAAATAGATGGTAACCCGCAAACTTATCTATTTGTAGTTAGGTTGCGTACAGAAACGAAAAAAACTTCAATTATTATTTTGGAAATTTGTTTATCATTTGTTGTAGTTCATATTTTGTAACTTGCGTTTATTTATGATTTCTCTTACGTGTACCCCCCGCCCCCTCCCCTTGGTCTGATTTTGTTCATCTACAAACTTGATCTTATACTTATATTGAAAGTGACAAATATCAAATTTGAACTTCCTAAGTTAATTTACTCGAGAGTTATCGCCGAAAAACCAAATCGATGCCTCCCAAACCCTCACTTAAATTTTTTTTGAGATACACCCCAAAGCCTATATTTTAAGCTGGACCAGTCTAAAGATACGCTGCAAGTTTCATAAAAATTCGACCAGCCGTTTTTGCGTGATGCTGTAACAAACAACCAGACAGACAACAATTGTGCAAACCGGTTCAAACGTCTTCTTGTGATGCAAAACACGCAAAAAAAGAAAAACCCCGGCAAAAAAACAAATGTACAGACAGAGGTTACAATTTTATTTATATAGATTCCTGTAAGCCCTCCACATTCGAACCGAATTTCATTAAAATCAATTTCAGGACTCAGGAAAATCTGCGTATTTAAATGTTTAAATCGGCCGCCATTTTGAATCAAACAGGCAGACGGATACTAAATCCCGCGCCGACCTTCCTCTTGCTGTCCCCTATAATCTTGCCAAAGTTGACCGGATTCGGTTGAGAAATGTGGGCGTGCATAAAGAAAGAGTCAGACAATTGACCTCCATTTTGAATCTAGCGGACGGACAGACACTTAATCCCCGCGTTGACATTCCCCTTTGATTCCGCTACAATCATGCCAAATTTGGTCGGAATCGGTGTAGAAAGGAACAGACAGAAAGACAGACAGACATACTAAAATATAGTGGTGGAGATTACAGTTAATTTAAAATTTCAAACCAAATATTATTTTAAAGGAATTATAGTTATTGTTATGCAATTAAATAGTGTCAAAGTAAGCGCGAGTTGTCAAAATTATTATTATTTTAAAAAATACCTCACGTTTAAACTTTACCCTTATAACATTTGAAAACATTAATATTTATCTCTACTATATAGATACTGTTTTGTCGATGAAAGAAATAAAATTCGATATTTGTAAATTGTAGTACTTTAAAAATTATTTTTACGATAGTCACCGAGGTAGAAACTTTGGCGATTAGAATCAGATTTAAAGAGAAATGACTATCTCTGAATTTTTGGTGCGGGCATTATTGCAGCAGCTTCCTGGCACCATATTATTCTAAATTAGCGACAGTATAAACGGCCAACAAATTTAACAAACCAGCAAATGCGTGCATTCGTTATCTTAATACATCGTTTAATGTCATCAGATCTATACATACGTGTATATATGTATATATATATATATATATATATATATATATATATATATATATATATATATGTATATATATTATTTGTAATCATTGTTACAAATTTTCAAACACCTTTCTCATATAAAGTTGTTTTATTCTATATGAACCGATTCAACCTCATTTCTTTTAACATTTAGGTTAATTGGCCCGGCTTTCTTTACTGTAGTTACTATTTTATTGTCACTTTGTTCTGTCACAAATTGTTGATATAATTTAGCGATCCCTGTCGTTCACTTGAAACTTCGTTAGTAAACTTTGTAGACGCTTTGTCATATCTAGCTCTATGTAATCAAGGATCTGTTGCTAGGAGCTTCCTATAATGAATCTCTAAGGTCGCCTCATTTTATGGACGGAAGCACACCATGTGGCATAATTAAAATACAAAAGAAAAAATATTCTTCAGTTTATTTTAACAGTTCTAGGAATTCTTGGTTTACAGAGAATATTGCCTTACGAGTCGTATAAAAAGGGAATGAAGTTTTGCGATCTATCTCTGAAATATAGGCTATGGCGGCATGTGTCATTTCATCTGCCAAAGAGAAGTAAATAAATTTATTAAACTGTGTTTGAACATTGTAGTTTCATTTTGGTTTACGATATTGATGACATTTTATTGCATATTCATTTTTAAAAAATTCAAGCATCAATTGGAAAGGTGATAGAATGACTTCATACCTGCATATTAGCGCACATATTTTAACGGGCAAAGACTTGTTAATCTGTATGAAGGTCTCAATCTCGTAATTAATGGCATGTAAATTTTAGTCTGTCATAAAACTGGAGCTTTGCTTTTCGTTTTAATTTATCCTTTTAAACAAAACACAATAAATAATAAGTACATTTTTATACTATTAAAATAAAGGGATAGTAGCATGACCTATCACCTTGTGTCACATTTTTTAATAGGTTTTTTAATAATTTTCCCTACGGTCCCTTTTTCTTTAAATGTGACAATTGAACACCATTTCTCCCATAAATCACTTTCCGTTCGCGGGTTCGCGTGAACGGCGAGGAATAGCTGTTCAAACTTCTGCTCGAGGCAAATATATCACTACTAGTGTAATGCCCGCCAAAAACGACGGGAGGAAAGATACGATCGTTCAAACTATTTAGGGAGATCATATTAACATCAGAAACAACTGCCTTGAAAATCGTTTCCCCCTCCCTCCCTCTCTCTCTCCCCTCTTTCCCCATCTCCCCCCTCTGTCTCCCCCACTCTCTCTCCCTCTATCTCGTATTAAAAGCACTCCAAGCACGTTTACATATACCCGTAAGGATTGAAATAACAATATATTATGGGAATAGGACTTCTAACCGCGGCCACCTCGCAGCGGCCTTCTCGCCGCGAGGACTTCTCTCGCCGTGACTGATTAAAAATTAACAGAAAATCACGTTCAACATTCCATAGAAGTTTTATTTTACATTATACGTTTATTTTTAAGTAGGTATATATATGAAAATCTCACTGCCCATGCGAGCAATGTTGAGTTTTCCTTATGTAAAACAAGGCTTTCACGTCTTTGTCTGATTTTCGTCTTTTTAGTAATAGTAAGTGTTTAACATAATATTAATATTAAACGTGTTGATTATCCTATGCAATTAATATATTGCTCTATCCGTAGCAACAAAACTCTGACGATCCATACGGCTTACGAGAAAAAGCCCAGTTCATTTCATGTAGCTCATGTGTATAAGCGAAGAAACTTAATCGCTTATCCATCACTAATTCGATAACAATGCTTTGGGTGCGATTCGTCTAACATGTAACTATACACTATTAAATTGAGTGAAAAATCACGGTATCTACCGTCAGTGAAACTTTCGAAAATGAGGAAAAAGATGTGGCCCACCATTCCGCCCGATCTGGCCCGCGAGCTTTTAACCACATGTTCAATTTTCTAGTTGTTAATATTTTCATTAATGCAGCTTAATTCCTCCCATTAGAATTTATTACGTATGTTTTGTACTGACTGTTTTAGAATAATAATTCCAGTTGGATATTTCTGTTTTTGAAGAATTATGATTTACTTTGCTTCGTTTCGGCGACTAGCAATTTGCGTGAAATGCTACATCTATTTTCCATTCATAGCTATTCTTTGCTCTATATATTATTTAAACGAAATTCTTGACTCGGTACAATCAACAAACACTATCCGCAAAATTAACAACCCATACTACACCAAATAACACTTATGGACACACAGTATTTTTTGTAGTTACTTTTCCTTGTTTGTAGTCTCAAAAATATGAGCTATTAACAGTGGAAGCTATCCAAAAAGATAAAAGTACTTTGATAAAATTGTCATTGTTTTATTATTATTTTAAATTTTTGATGTTGACTTTTCTTTTTTAGAGATATTATTACATCACTGGCGATTTTATCGACCTATAAAATTGTAATACATCTGCCCCGCCAACCTAAAACTTCAACTCACAAGGCACGCCTCCCGAAAGATTTCCACTGAGTTAGCATCATACCGAATTCACTGGGATTACACGTTAGCAATTTATGTACCATTCACCCTAGGATATATAAGAATCATCGCTGTCCTTATATATTCACTTTTATCAACAAAACAAATGGTTTATATAGCAGATCCTGTCCTTCCAGCTATCCCTTTCAAATAGAGCCCAGAAAATATTAAACATAAAGCAACGACGATGAAAATATGATTTTTCATTGTCATTGGTGTATGTTTCATGATTTTCTCGGGATTTCAAATTTTCTCCTTTGGAATAAATAGGAGCAGGGTCTGCTAAACGTTTTTGTTGCGCTTTTCGAAGATGATAAAGTAGACTTTCGGGAGATGTGAAATGAAAACTCTCATATATGCAAAATATGAAAGTTTTGCATAAGACATAATTCAATTGATTTAATAAAGGCATATATATATTGTAGCCGAAAAGGTGAATTTTTTCGCTTTTAATTTTTTTTCGTTCGGAGCCGAGCGTGTCGCAAGTGCACAGAAACAGTTCGTGGACGACGAACTATTGTTTAAATTTCACACCCGATTTAATCACTTTAAATAACTTTCTCGCACGGCTGGCACTGACTACCATAGAGTTAACAATATACCATGGGCGCCAGTTAAAAACATATTTCAGCAGAATTAATCACTTTAAATAACTTTCTCGCACGGCTGGCACTGACTCGACCGTTGCCCTCTCGCGATCCTGGAGAAGTAGCTTTTTTTAGGCGTCGGAGACGCCTTCTTATATAGGGCGCGGGTGATGCAATGCCTCTTCCACCTCCCCCTTCAGGCAACGTGACTCGCAGGCCACGAACCTGGAAGGTCAAGCTGACGTCGATTTCTCCTTCGTCTTCGGCGCGCCCAAAATCATTTTCAATTTTGTAACTAAGGCTTTAGTGTGGCCAACAGTGCTACAGGTTGAACCTGTACCGCCACATACCCCTCCTGTAAAAATTAAAAAAATCGAGCAGTGGGAGATTTTTTTTTTCAACGCAATAACGTTCGACAAACAAAATAAACAAAACGTATCTTGAAAACATAAACATCAGCTGCAATTTTCCCTCTGGCTCCGATACCTAAGATGGGAAACACCGATAGTCCTCGGCAATCAGCAAGAAATATGTGGTGGATTTGGAGGATAGAGAGCCTCCCGTGCAGGTCATAGCCCGTCCCAAAACAGAGTTCAGACTGCGAATGAGTGCTGCGCCACTATTTTTCAATCCAAAAGGAACTCTCTCAAACACGTACGTGCATGAGTTATACATGAAAGCGGTGAATTTCTGGTCATCCGGGTGCAATTGAACTTGCCAATAGGACGAGGTCAAATCAGTTACTGAAAACCAACGTACTTTAGAAAATTTTCTTATTACCTCCTCCCTATCAGGAACCGTTAAAGAATTTAACTTCCGGGCGTCCAAGCATAACCTCACACTGCCGTCCTTCTTCTTCACAACCACTAAAGGATTAAGATATGAACTCTGTGCTTTTCGTATTATACCCATTTCCAACATTCTTTTGATTTGCACGTCCACTGCCGCTCGGTAGGCGAAAGGTATCGGATATATGTGTTGCTTAAAGGGCGTATCATCAGTCAAACGTATTCGGTGGACGTAATGCTGTATTAACCCAGGCGAGTCAGAAAATATTTCCTTGAATTCATAGAGTAAGTCAAACAACTTCTGCGATTCTTCCGCGGTTAGGCATGGGGACTTTTTTACCACTTCCCCTATGTCGACCCTTGTGACTCCAGGAGCGCTAATCCTACTCACAGCGGAATACATCGACGTGAAATTGGAATCCATGTTTCTTTTTACCATTGAATGCTTGTCGACGAACAAAGTCACCTTCTCTTCCTTAAAATCCAAATTTACATTATACTTGCTCATAAAATCAATCCCTAATATCAAGGGTTTTATCAAATTTCGCACCACCAAACAGATGGTTTCGAAATATAATCCATCAATCTCAAACGTCAATAAGACTTGCTTTGTAATAGGCATAGACTTTTTACTATTTGCACACATAATGTATGTCCTGTTTACGGGCAAGGTAGGGATATTTGGTTCCTTCTCCATAATTTCCGTGCACAGCTCTTCCGAAATGACGGATATTTCGCTACCGGTATCCAATAGCGCGCGACATTTAATCTTCGAGTAACTAATTTCTATTTCAGGACAAAGTCGTTTCGTTTTGGTTTCAAACGACTCTTCTTGCATGAGATCATTGTAAGGATCTCCCTCCAACTCTATTGTGCCAAGAAAAGGTAGGTCCGCTTGAAAAAAATCCTTTGGGCTTGGGAACCCCGACAAACCCAAATCCTTTAGTTTCCCTTCCTGACTGGACGTTGTTCCGAAGTCGAAGCCTCGGTTAAATTAGGCATTGGGTCAGGAGTATAAGGTAATGACATAGATGAAAGTGGATGATTCGGAGGGGGTTGGGTATCCGGAGGAGGAGGTGAAGTAGTGGGGGGTGGAAATGAGTAATGCGTTTCCTCACGACACTCCGTCCTTGCACGAGGCGGCCAGGCTCGTCTTCGTTGACTGTTGGTATAATAGGAATCCCTTCGGGGAGAAGTGGTCATATAGTTGACCACGGGTTCGTTTCTTGTGGCTTCCGTGCGATAATTCGGCGCGTTAAGCTGGCCAAGAAGAGAATTCATTTGACCTATGTCCGTTGGTCTCGCGCTATAAAGCAAATTTTGGATATGAGGTGGAAAGTGCTTTATGAGCGTGTAGATTATTTCACAGTCGGGCATAGGTGGTTCCGCTAGGCGAGCCGCTCCAACCATCTCCAAAAAATACTGTTGCATGCTTCTATGACGGGTCGGATTATACCGCCCTGAAGTCCCTGAAGTAATATTTAAGCGATGCTGGAATCGCTGATCGATCCCCCAAAAAAAATTAAGAAATACCTTTTTGAATTCCTCGAAGCTTCCAGGTGGTGGCCACAAGGTTCTTCCCCACAACTCCGCGTCGCCTTCTAACATTTGCAAGGCAATCATGACCTGTTGGAAAGGGGGTATCCCATATAACTCGAAGTAACTCTCTGCTTGAGTGATGAATTGAACCGGGTGCTCAAACTGACGACCCCTATATTTTGGTTTGTAAACGCAATTATTCGGTATTGCGGAACCCATGGCGGAATTGTTCAGAAGGCTTTTCGACTGCATAACATCTAACCTCTTCTTCGATTCCTCAGCTTGGGCCCTAAGCTCCATTATTTCTGACTGATTTTCTGCAATTTTTCCCACAGTTTGAACTAAACGTCCCTCGATGGTTCGACCCATCTCTTCCAATTTTAACGAGGAAGAGGCAATCATCTGGTCGTACTTGGCTTCCAATTCTACCCTAAGAGTTTCTTGAGAGCGGATACATTTCTTACTCTGTTCCATTAAGCGTTCCGCGGTAGTTCGCTCGAGGTCATCGAGTCGCTTATTCAATCTCCCTAGATTTCCGTTTATCTCGCAGCTCATTTTGGCGACATTTAAGTTAGTTTCTTTTGTCCCTGAATTAATTTCAGCCTTCATTTCCCGAAGTTGTTCCATTATTGTCCACATAAAACTTTTTAAATCGGGGCTACCAGAATTCGACCCTTCTTCCGTCGTATTCGGGGTAACGGCTTTAGAACTAGCACCCGACATCGTTCCTAATTCCGGGCCCTCACACTTATCTGGAGTAAAAGATAGGGCTGTGCGAAACAATGTCCCTACATCTGATTCCTCGTCCGAGTCCCTTTTTTTTCTCTATACGACCGGAAAGCGTCTTTTTCAGCCATTTTACAACAAAAAAATTTACACTTTATGAAAAACTCCTAATTACACGTCACTCAAATTAATTATCTAATCGTTCTCACTTAAAGTTATGCACTCACGTACAGTCGGGCCCCACGTTGGGCGCCAATGTAGCCGAAAAGGTGAATTTTTTCGCTTTAAAATTTTTTTCGTTCGGAGCCGAGCGTGTCGCAAGTGCACAGAAATAATTCGTGGACGACCAACTATTGTTTAAATTTCACACCCGATTTAATCACTTTAAATAACTTTCTCGCACGGCTGGCACTGACTCGACCGTTGCCCTCTCGCGATCCTGGAGAAGTAGCTTCCTCAGGCCACAGCCACAGACACTCTTTGGCTTGCGCGGAGTCGCCGCGCAGATAGGAATAGAAGTCGTTCCGGGCGAGATTCCTCCGCCCCTTGCGACTCTAATGGCACTACAGATTTTTTGTGTGGGTGCGAATTAATTTGTCTAGATAGCGTGTGACCTAGAAGGTGTCGTGAGCGAAAGAAGCAGACGAAAGACTCCGCGAGCGGAGTTTGTTATGAGGACGACGTGACGTAAAACAGTAAACAAAAACAAAACGGTAAAAAGAAAAGAAAAGAAAAAGGGAAGGGAAGGGGAAGCAGGCTACCTGGCCTTAATTGGCCTCCGCCCAGCTGACTTCGCCGGGACGGGGGGAGGGGGGAGGCATCGGGGCGGAGTTTACGCCCCGATGTATGTAAACACCGGCGACTTCGCCGGTGGCGGAAGGGAGGGGAAGATATCGGGCTGTTTTGCCCGGCGGCGGCTGCTGGCCGAGTAGGCCAGCGGAGAAGGATGCCCGGCGGGTCGCTTTCCCGCCAGGGGCACGTCCCGCGAACTAATTGAGTTCGCGGGGATTTCACGCGGGGCAGGTGATACCCCGCGTATCCGGAACTCTTTTTGTGTTTTGTCGGGTGGTGTGGCACCCGGCCTAGTTTGGCTCGGGTGGGAATGGTTCCACCCCGCAGTAACTTCCTGCGGGGTGGGGGAAGACTTGTTCCCATGACATCTTTTCTCAAAAAAAATATGAATATGAGCAGATTAGTGTTAGGGAAAGGACAGGGAAACAGATTAAACCTTATTATTGTGAAATAAGGAGAATTTCTTTTGGGCGTTTAAATTTACATTTTATTGCCGCGTCGTAATTCCAAAGATTAACTGTGTGCGGAGTATTTGCAAGGGACTTCTCGAAGCTCGCGACTCTTCTCCGAATGAAGTCGTGTATGGCCGGGATCCGGTGTGCATTCCTAATTTCGTATGCCGGTACGAGTCGGGGCTGGTTTGTGATGAAGCGTAGTGTTTTATTCTGAAATGTTTCTAATTTGGTCCTGTTTGTTTTGGCTGTGTTACCAAACAACTCGCAGCCGTACATCAGGGTTGGCCGAATGATAGAGGTATAAAGCCGAATTTTGTCACCCAATTTTAATTTTGAATTTTGCCTCAACAGCGGCGCGAGCAATTTCCTCACGCCGCTGGCTTTACGCAGAGCCTACTGCACGTGCAACCCCCATGTGAGTTTACTGTCGAGATGTAACCCTAAGAATTTATGGCTAGAAAGCAATGGTATCTGGGAGCCTCTCAGATGGAGGCGGAAGGAAGGTTGAAATTTTGGCCTTTTTGTGAAGTTGACATGCACGCTTTTGTCGGCGTTTATGTCAATCTTCCAATCCAGCGTCCACTTTTGCAGAAGATTCAGGTGATCTTGGATGCGTCTTACAGCCACGTCGACGACCCGCGATTGTGAAGAAATCGCAGTGTCGTCCGCGAACATGTAGACTTGGGTATGTGGAGATGATGGGAGATCATTGACATAGAGGTTGAAGAGGATTGGACTTCTGTTATACCAGTATCATTTCCCACAATAAGCCATCCACTTTTATGAAGCATACAAATTTTTCAATAACAATATTTATCTAGAAAAAAAATATTTTTTTCACATAAAAGTGTATTCCCTAAAAAAATGTTTTTAAATTTGGTTTATTTTAATCTAAAAAAGAATGAAAGCCTGCACGTCGAAATGTCCATTTTTACGTGTTACCTAATGGGAAATGGAAATTATATCCTGGAATGAAACCTGGGTCTTTGATCTCGAGTTCGATACATTAAAACTTTTTGTTGTTATATCATAATGCTATCCTGAAAATTTCAGTAGTTTGCGAGATATTAAGCTTCAAGAAGCATTACATGACAAAGTGACATTGTGACACTGTCTTTTATATTATAAGATATTTTCTGCTGCATTAAAAAGAGACAAATTTGGATATCTTGAGAAAATAGAAGGGAAAAATGAGTATAAGGAAAAAGTCAAAAGTGCCCCCGTTTAGCAGCAAATACCATTCCAAAATATAACTGCTATCCCAAATTTGACGATTAACCTCCGCCCGTTCATTTCAACTTCGCCAGTTATCCAAAAAGTTAATCCTCCTTTGATGTTCCACCTCTAGGTCTTCAACTCCTTTTCTTAGGAACTGCTTAACCGCGAAAACATATATCTAATATTTATGTAATCGCCTCCGTACCTCAAAGAACGACCATTTTCCATCCACTCCGATATTATCCACGGCGTTCTACCAGTCTTCCTCCATCGGCTCTCACTTCCTCTTCCCAAAATTCTCTCGAGACACTTTCCATCGTCTTCCAGACTACGCGCGCCGCCGCCCTCTCACATCATTCCCCTTTATCCTCCTCCTCCTCTCCCCCTTCCCCCCCTCCTCCCCCTCCATACCACTCAATCCCTATTCACCACAGTCTTCCTACGTCCCATCCTCTATTCATGCACACACACACGCACTCCTTCCCCTCTCTCTCTCTCTATCTCCATGCAACCTCACCCATAACCTTTTCGTCTGGCTGATTCCAATTTTCACCCCTCCTCCCTTCACCCTTCCCTATTACCTCCTCTCCCTTCATCTACCTCTCTCTCTCTCTTCCTCTCTCGCCTGACTTCTCTTTTGAACGCTTCACACCAATTTTTTCCCATTTCCTCCCAATGGAGCCGCTTTCACTTCCCAGAGCATTTGCGGGCTTCAAAACCTCATCCTACCTCCATCTCTTCACCATCTCTCCGACTCCCTCTCTCCCCCTATGTCTCTCCCTCTCTCTCAAACTCAAGGGAATTAAAAATATAGCGCCCTCTCTGCACTCTCTTCCATTTATGTTTACCCTATTAACCGCCTACGATATTTGGAGTCTGGGGACATGCCTTTCTGTACGCAGTTGAGGCGTGGCTGCGCGGTTTCCATGGGAACGAAGGAGAAAAAAAATTGAGGATCGCCATCCGCAGTTTCATTTCTATTATGTGCGCGCTATGTAAAGGGGGAAAGCTATCAAATATTTCCTGATATTTTTTTTTAATGTTCACCGGCGAATCAGAATAATCGATGAGAGATATAGTGAGGTATGCGCAAAACAATGGAATGTATATTGTTTTCAGCGGCGGCGCGAACTTTTCCCTATTCACTCAGCGGATTTAATGAGTGCCGTGCGAATTACGGGCGTTTTATTTTATTTTTTTGGATGCCATTCGTTGCGTTCACACTCCAATTATTTGCTTAACTGTGAAATTCATTGGCGCGGGCGCAATAAAATGTGGAAAGTCGTTTTGATTCTTCGAATTCTTGTTTGGTGTTTGCAGGTGGAAAAATACTTATCCAGCAAGGCCTGTGCGCCGTACAATTAAAAAGGCAAACATTTAAATGGAGAGAAAGGGAATGTTTCTGCAGCTGCTTTTTACCTCTTTGTGATAGTAATTCGCTCATTGAAAGTTTTGGAACCGTCCAGGAAAGAAGGAAAACTGAATGATATTTTGCAAACTAAAACATAGAAAATTAACGCTTTCCGCGTATAAAATAAATTATTTCAGAATTTAGTTTTTTCTTTAACTGTTTATTTGTATTGAGCAATATTTGTTGAACAGAATATTAAGTTGAATTTATAAAAAATCCGTCGAAACGATGGTTTATGGGAAGATATATATAGATATTATCTCACGAGGTTCAACATTCCTCTGCCATTCCAGTGTCGGTTCTGTATAGTTATGTTATCATATAAATTAATTTGTTAATTTAATAACAATATTTTAAGTACCTTTTATTAATTTGAATGTTTGGAAACAGTTACTCTGGAAATTGACTTAAACCCTCTGTTATTAAAATGAATTGGATTTTGATCCATAATATGATCAATATTCGATCATCGTCAATTTTATGTTGCGATTGGATGGAAATATTGCAGTCATTATTTTGAGCATTAAATGAAACGATACTAAAGAACACTAAATTATAAAATATCTGGTATACAGCCATGTCTCTCTCGGGTCATTTGTCCCGTGCAAATTGCAGTTTTTCAACAGATAAACGGACGGATTATAGTCAGGCAATTTAACTCCTCTAAACTGTCACCACTCAGATACGCGAAACGATTTATGGGACGCAATTTCAGTCACCGACTTGACTAGGACGGGGGTAGGTGAAAGTGGTCGTTTTTCGAATCGCACCCAACGCAGAATCCCAGGAAGCCATTCTTTAACCGGGCAAAAGCAGAAAATATACCGTCCGAGCAGTTGTATGGTAATCTGGTTCGCGGGACTAATAAAAACGGCTGATATCATCTTCCTCCGCTATTTGCTTGCTTCCGAAGCAAAATTCGTCGGTTTCTGCCCCTCCTCCCCTCACCCATTTCGGGAGCAGCGTGTGAAAAATCGCACTGGCTAATCTCGAACTGAACGATTTATCATCCTGAAATTTATACCTAACTTGGATTGAAGGGTGTATTTTTTCAAACGATTTCTATGAACGCCTGCGTATAGTCTTTCTAACTTAATACAGCGTGATCTATTTGTTGAACCCACGCGAAATGAAGTTGTTTTTGCAGAATTTCGAAAATGATTTAACGATCCAGTCGTTGTTAGAATTCCCATTTTTGTATATCGTCGTTTGACAGTAAAGCAAGTATTTTCAGAGTTTCTTTGGCTACAGATTTTCTAGAACATTCTAGAATTTTAATAGTTTATTGTTTTTGTATCACACTAAAATATTTTATCGCCTATTTCATTATTTATACACCTAAAATAATCAGCATTACGATGCTATAAGAATTCTAATAAACATCGTCATTATGGCCTTAATAATTACGCAGGAGAAAACATATATTCATAGATCCTGTATTTTCTAAAAAGTGATGTAGCAACCTTCTGCCCTCCCATTTCCACTTGTAACCTCTAAATTAGGATGAACTTTGGACCGAAAAGAAATTTTATTGCCGAGGAGATGAGACACCAACCTTAGAAATTCATTTGGAGTGAAAATAAAAGATAAAATTTTTAACTTCTCTAGTCGTTTTGCTCCCCCGGAACCCAGTTTCTGGGATGCACGACAATTTCCTATTTCCAAAAAGCTTTTCTAATTTTCAGGGACCAAAACTACGTACTACAGTGGCTATCGCGCATAAAGCTTTATGCCTAATTCCAGGCGAAATTCGACATGGGTCTTCGCCGTTCAATCTTCCTTCCGAAAGGATGTATTCCGCACCTCAATATCCGCACATTGATAGCATGAGGGTCAGGCTTATTACCGAGAGATTTCGAGATTGGTTATTCTCATCGGAGAGGCAGGATAATAACACAACCGCTGCTCGCCCTATGTGCATCGCTTTATGCAAATGTCGATTTCAGTCATTTCCGGCAAAACATCGAGATTATATTGCGATAAACATGCAGTAACTGAAATTGGTTATTTTAATTCTAATTATCTATGGGTAGCAGTATTTTTCTCTGAGAATAAATATTTTATCCAAGTGTAAATCATTCTGTGAATATATTTATGAAATGGAAGATTTATGTTATCTTCATAAATTTCCCTTCGTTTTAAGATTTTGAATGCAATACTAAAGTCATTTTAAGCTTCCCTCGCATTTAAGAGCAAAAGTAATTGTTTATATATACTTTACAAAAAAAATTTTTATGCTTACTAAATTCAACGGTTAGATTAGCAAGGCATTTAATTTTTGTCATTCGACCTTTCAACTTGATTGGAAATGTCAGTTTGACATTTGTAGGAGTAAAGTTATCGAATAATTTATAAAATTCGACTTCAGTGATAAATTAAATACTTAAATTTTCCCCATTACGCTAACTTGCTAAAAAAATTTTTGGACGAAGTAGCTTTTAGATATTGAATTTGTATTTAAAGTATGTACAGTAAATCTCGATTATTACTTAACGTTCACTTATATGTAGGATACGTCAGTACCTGGCAAAAATGTGGGGATCTGGACATAGGATAAATAATGAATGAAATAAAGTTTTAAAAATTCGTATATTTATGAGGAAATGGCCTAATTAACGTGAAAGACGCTGGAGTAACTGGTGATATTTTATTTGCGGTTCGGTTATTACTAAGAGAGTTACTTACTATAAGCCATCAAATTTTTAATCAGTTTAAGTATGAAGTCAGTAGATTTTATTTTTAAAACATTTTTGCCGTAAAAATAAGAGTTTCATGTAAATTAGGAAATTTAAATGTTTTTTTATGGACTCGCTCACACTAGCAACTTTAGAAAAGATCAAGGTTCTTTCTGGTATTAAATCAAGTTTAATCATATGTGATTATTGCCTCGATCAGTTTTGTATAGATAAAAACTTCTAAGCTTAATGATGAAGTTGTGGAAAATGCCAAAATTGAATATACAGGGTGCGGCAGAAATAATTAACGGATTTTAAAATTAAATAGCAAATTACAGGAACCAAATAATTTTATTATGAATACATTTTCTGCTTGTACAGAAAGTGGAGATTTTTTTAATTATTTTATTTTTTGAAAATTATATCCTTGAGGTTTCCACCATCGCACCGAATGCGCTGCTGCACTCGTATTCTCCGAGTCACACGTTATCGACAATAAAAAACCGTTCGCTATTTCTGCCGCACTCAACAATGGCTGGCCGAAACAGGTCTGTTCGGACACCGGACAATATTGCTCGAGTGTTAGCGTCTGTGCAGCACAGCCCGAGCCTAACGCATGTCTGACGGGAGCGTACGGAGGGTGCGAGTGCATGCAGCAGTGCATTCAGTGCAATGGTGGACACCTCAAGGACATCATTCTCAAAAAATAAAATATGGAAAAAAATCTCCACTTTTTGTGCAAGCAGAAAATGTATTCATGGTAAAATTATTTTGTTCCTGTAATTTGCTATTTAATTTTAAAAGCTGTTCATTATTTCTGCCCCGCCCTGTATAATAGTAACAACAGCTTCGATTATTTCTGCCACTCCAAACCCTTTAAAATTTCAGACTTTTTCTCAATTTCCCGTAAATTTTCTTTATTATCAAAGAGAATAATAGCTCGCAGGTCATCGGGAATAGAGAGGTATAATATTTCTTTTCGTAAATTAGTGTCGGATCTCAAGAGGGGAAGATATCTTATGTGAGTACATTTATTAATTAAAATCATTAGACCGTAAAATGAGTCCTTTGCCTTCAAGTGCGCCACCCAAGACTCAAGTGGAGCGGAAGTGAATTAATGTGTCATCGGCTTCATTTTTGGTTGAAAAAGGGAAGCAAAGAGAACGATATAGGGAGAAAAAGAATGAGAGAAAGAGAGAGAGAACGTGAAAAATTAGAGGTGCGGCATAAAGGAGAGAAGAAAGAGAAAGGTAGCCGGAAGAAAAAAAGGAATTGAAAGTAGGAAGAGAAAAAAGAAAGCAGAAAAAAGAAAGAAATGGCGATAAAGGAGATCTTGCAAAGAGACGGAAAAATAGGAAGCGAAAGTGAGATAAAAAGAAGAGTGAGAAAGAGAGAAATTGAGGCGGGAAATAAGAGGGAAAGAGAGGTGCTATCAAAAACGATAAAGGAGTCGCTTTTGTGAGAGTTTGGCGGAGAAATAAGAAAAGGGGAGCCCTTTGTATTTCAGGGATAAAAAGAGGAAGACCTATCCGTGGTATCTTGAAAATTTTGGGGAGAGTCTGTGAGGATACGGAGAAGGATTGGTTCTTATAAAGGAAAGGAGAGGGACGAGAAAGCTAGGTTAATTGAAGCGTAAGGAGAGAAGTCGCATTAGATTACTGGAGTAAATATTCGCCAGTGTCTGCCAGCTTGATAATGATGTCAGTCCTCTGCGACGTTCTTCTTACACAAGGCTTCGGTGATTTTCCATTTGAAACAGGCCATTGAGCTAAAATGATTTTTGTGAGCGTAACTGAAAAACGTAAAATCATTTTCATTCATAATTATTCAACTTAAGGAAGAATTATTTTCATAAATATTAATTGTTAACAAAATGTCTTCCTTATTCCAATGATCCATTCAAGTGATAGAAAATTAACGCTCTTCTGGTTTCAATGAATATGAGAAGTATTAAAACAATTAATTAAGAAAAACAAGTGATGATTTAAAAATGAATTTTAAAAATAACTTTTGTATAGATAATATAATTTGAATAACATTAGCTTAGCTTGCAATATTAACGTTGAGCTTTGGTTAAGCTCGAAGTCTTTCTACATCTGCAAAAGCACTTTGATTACAGACCTTATCCCGCGTGACTTTCCTGCTCTATAGCTCCGATATCTGTACCTATCCCATCAAGAGATCTGATTTGAAAATCGACGGTGAAAAATGTATTTTCGTCCTTTTAGGCGTTCATTGGTTCGATGTTGTATATTTAATCTTGAAATCTAACCAATATAAACACTGATAGAGAATAAATGTGTTTTATCACCTATAAATTTGAATTCGACAAGATTTCCGGAATAATATAGATTTTAATGAAAATAATTATTGGTATCAGTAAATTATTTCGGTGAATATTAGCTGCGAGTCATCTGAAATCTGCAAGACACTCAGATTACCTAGATATATGTATATATTAAAAGTTTATTAACGTAAAAAAAAGATCTGCTTGTACGCGGTCAAAGGCATACATCTTAACTTTAGATGAAAAAAATAGTGTGAAAAAGGAACTGAGTTACAAATGTTCGAGATAATCCGTTCACATTTAAATGGCTCGAGAGATCGAGCTATGCGATTAAGTCATTTCCCAGGAACCCAGCAGTTAAATTTTGTTTCTATAGTGGCGTTGGTTTAGTGTCTAGGTGTTTCTGTAAAGGTGTGTGTTGGGTGGACGAAGAAGTGATATAGTGTTATAACGCTGGAGGGAAATTCTAGGAATCGCTGAGAAGAAGGAAGCGTAAGAAACGTTGGATTAATAGGTCCTGGAGAGAGGTTTCGAATGGGAGTTCTTGCGTGTGGGTGGTGTAAGGGAACTGAAATTTGTGGGAAGGTGTGGGAACGATGGATGGAGAGTGGGAAGAAGGTGAGATAGAGGCGCTACGTGGGAATGGCTTGTTATAGTGGGAGAACTCGAATGGCAGAAATAAGATCCGTGAGAAGGGAGAAACATCTGGTGAGTGCGGATATATATATATATATATATATACACACACACATATATATACACTAGTGAATGTGTGCTTGCATTCTGCAAGTATTAAGAGCCGAAAAATAATTTTTAAACGCAAAAGTTTAGGCCTCTTCACCGATTTACGTGTTTCCCCTAAATTCCCCTAAAATTTATAATTACAAAACATTTATAAGTTTTTAGCATTTGTTACGAATACCTCACATTTATGCAAAATTTCATCGATGTAGAACCTCTAGAAGTCCATTTATATAAATGTAATTGTTTAAAACTTTTGAATTTTTAAGAGCCACAATAATAAACTTTACCGAAATTTTCAGTGTTAATTGCCACCGGAACATTATTCCTTAACTCTCTTAAAATTTTCAGCTTCCTGGATTTTCAGAAAGTACATAAACGTTAGTCAATTTGTTTAACATTTTAGAGTTTATTACGGTCGAAAGAATAAAAATTTTCAAATTTCTATAATCTCGTTTTCATTATATGGCAAATTCTACCAATGGAAAAAATTTCAGCTTCATAGCTCATTTAGAAGTACCTAAACCATGAAATGTTAGTAAAATAGTTTATAATTTTTAACGGCCAAGAAAATGAACATTGTTGCAATTTTGCAATTTTTCCTCCGATTATTTTTTTCGATTCACATATGTATTAAATTTCAGCACTCCAACTATTGTAGTTTGGGCTGGACATTTGTATCCTCCTATATCCTAAGTAAGGTCCGTCAATATATAATGAATAAGCATTTTTAAATTTTAGGATTTTTACAATTTCGAATTATTCCCTGTCGATTTTCAAAAAAATCATGTAAGCGTGTCAAATTTCAAGTTTGTAGCTCATTTAGAAGTGCCTTATAATTTTATTCCTCGTATGGGGCAACAATGGGGCAAAACAGCCATAACGTTACGAATTTTTACAATATCGGATTTCTTCCTTCTGTGGTAACTAAAAACCCATAATTCTGCCAAATTTCAAGTTTGTATCTCATTAATAAGTGCTTTATGATTGTCACACTCGTATGGGGTGGAAATGGGGCAAAACCGCCAATGAAAATTGAAATTTTTGCAATATTTTATTTTATTTCGGTTGCAACGAAATTTCTATGATCATCCCAAATTTAAAGTCTCTATGTTATATGGATCTGCTCTGTTTTGTTCTCGTATGGAACAATACTGGGGCAAAACACCCAAAAATAGCGTTTATATCAATATCGGATTTCCTTCATTAGTCGTAGTTTAACATAAATGGCATTAAAATATAAGCCTCTGATTCCCATTAAAAGCTTACCCATATGAAAGGATTAAGCCTGTTGCCTAGGAAGCCTATTGTTAGACCCAGAAAAATTACCACTTTTTTGCGATAAAAACTATAAATTTACGCTAATTCTATTCGGATTTGAATTCTGTCTTCAAAAATAAAAAATTACAATTTACATCCTATCCGATAGTTTGTCTCGAGTTCGTATCTTGACGGGAAGTAATTTTAAAATGCAAATATAAAAACCTCTACACCGATTTACGTGTTATCTTATTGTGCAAAAATGAGGAGAAAAGGGGCCAAAATAGCCCCTCAGAATTGGAATTTCGAAAGTTTTAGATTTTTTCCTTCGGTTGTGACCAGAAACCTATAATCCTACCAAATTTCAAGTTTCTGGCACATCTGGAAGTGCGTCATAATTTTGTATCCACCTATATCTATACTATATAGACGCTTCTTACACATGATATTAGGTTTTAGGTCACAACCGAAGGAAAAAATCTAAAACTGGTGAAATTCCAATTTTGAGGGACTATTTTGGCCTCTTTTCTCCCCATTTTTGCCCCATAAGATAACGTAAATCGGTGTAGAGGTTTTTATATTTGCATTTTAAAATTACTTCCCGTCAAGATACGAACTCGAGACAAACTATCGGATAGGATGTAAATTGTAGTTTTTTATTTTTGAAGACAGAATTCAAATCCGAATAGAATTAGCGTAAATGTATTGTTTTTATCGCAAAAAGTGGTAATTTTTCTGGGTCTAACAATAGGCTTCCTAGGCAACAGGCTTAATCCTTTCATATGGGTAAGCTTTTAATGAGAATCAGAGGCTTATATTTTAATGCCATTAATGTTAAGCTACGACTAATGAAGGAAATCCGATACTGATATAATCCCCATTTTTGGGGCTGTTTTGCCCCAGTATTGCTCAACACGAGAACAAAAACGGTGAGGCAGCTCCATATGATCTAGAGACTTGAAATTTAGCACGATTATAGAAATTTCATAGCAACCAATGTTAAAATTAAATACTGCGAAAATTCCAAATTTTAGGGGCGGTTTTGCCCCATTTATGCCCCATATCAGTGTGAAAATTATACTGTAATTCTTAATGAGATACAAACTTGAATTTTGGCAGAATGATGGGTTTTTAGTTAGGAAGGAATCTGATATTGTACTAATTCAAAGTCTTAGGGCCTGTTTTGCCCTATAATTGCACCATACGAGGAATAAAATTGTATGGCAATTCTAAATGAGCTATAAAGTTGAAATTTGTTACGGTTATATTATTTTGTACAAAATCGATTGGGAATAATTTGAAATTTTAAAAATGCTAAATTTTAAAAATGCTTGCAGAATGCAAGTACACGTTAACTAGTACATGATATATATCGTGTATAAGAAGCGTCTATATATTATAGATATATATCCCAGTACTTACTGGGTTTCCTTCAACACCTAGTTGCCCTAAATATCCCCATTTACAGAAAATTCTAACTTGGAGGATTGTTAGATATCCACGTGATCTATCGGGAACCGTTATCACATTTACCGCAAGGAGAGATACATTTGTAGTCGTTGTTGAAGCTTTCGGGATGATCCTTTCGTCAGCACAAGAGTGACACAAATGTGTCTCTCCTACACGCCAGCGGCTCTCCTTGCGGTAAGTGCTCACTGGGTTTCCTTCAACACCTAGTTGTCCTATATATATGTGTGTGTGTGTGCGCGCGCGTGCGCGTGTGCGTGTGTGTGTGTGAGTGAGAGATGCTTTTAGTTTTTCACAGGAATCGAATTAAATGTTAGCATTATCCTAATTCAGCGGTTCCCAACCTGGTGCCCTCTGGCAGGCTGATTGTGCTCTTCTGCGATGCTTAAAATCACATAGCCTAGCACCAGAAGTTTTATTTTATCGGTTGCTTTCTTTCTAAACTCATTTAAGAACATTATTAACTTTGAAGTTAGTGAGATTCAATTTACGATAATTCATTTATTTTACAAAATTATAGTAGTCCTCGCTTGACATTCTAGGATACAATTTCGTGCTGGCCGCAATGAAATGCAATGCAATGAATGCACTAATTCCATCGCCGAAATGTGAATAGATTAAATTTCTCTCAGAATTAATTTGAAATACGATCCGACATATCGTGATGAGAGATTTGTTTCGAAAATTATTTTCGTTGTCATAAGGTGAAGACGTATATTGCTTGATAAATATTTTTCTCGTTAATCCATTGCACTTATTAAACCTAACTTGGCATAAATTTTTAAACAAATTAGTGAAATTGTTAAAAAAGTGTTGACGATGTACAGAATTTAGTGTTTACGTAATTCAGCATAAACTGATATAAATACAGTGAAATCCAATTTTTACACAATACCGTTTTAACAATGGTCGTTTTTTTAGGGAATGAAAGTGCCTGACTTTGCAACACCTAAACCTTTGATTATGCACTTTTAGAGCTGTAAAGAAGTTCTTCAAATCGACCCGTAATTATTCGGAGCAGAAATTCACGCTTTTATCTAGTAATGGGCAATGTTCGTGAGGATGAGCTTTGTCCTTTTAATGGTCTTCGAAGTTTCAAAACTGTCTGAGTCTTCCAACCGATGAGCAATATCGTTGTCTTGTATTGAATCAGGCATATGGCCATTTTACATAAATTATTACATAGAATTCTTTGGCTAGCTTACCAATATCTGTTTTTTTTTCGAAAAACCCTTTTTATGGAATTTTTGTCGTATCTTCATTAAATTATGATCAGTTAGAGTCAAGGAGTTTGAGCAAAGGAAGGAAACAATAACGAAAAATGCGAACCTTTAAAATTCCAGGTGACGCAGTACGTCAATAATAGCTATACTTGCTTCAAAGAAACACCATACATGACACTAAAGCCTGAAGTTGTACTATATAGCAGGGATGGCAAATGATTTTTGAGTCGCGTGCAAAGAAATGAATGTCAACCATCAGAATTTGTATTCGAGTGCCACTAGTTTAGTACTTCTCTAAGAAATGTCATTTTTTATTCAGAAAATAAAAGCTTACGCGTGCAAAGTAAAATCGCTTGCGTGCCATTTCTGGCACGCGTGCCACGTGTTTGCCATCCTTGCACTATAGATTTCATTTATGAGGTTTGTAGGTAAAGAGATAGGGAAAACCATCGCCTGCACTAGCCTGCTCTTCGAAATTCACCGAGGGGTCATATTGTTTAATGTACTTCCTTAAAGTCTTCTTCTCGAAGCTCACACGTCAGGGTGGGAGTGCCCAAGCCTCACTCCCACCAGTATTCGAGCCCACGCATACTACGTAAATTGCCATAAACTTAACTTAGTATATTATATTTGAAAGCTACTACTTTCGTATTACATAAATAATCTATCAATGGGCTTAAAAAGCAGTACAAACAAAATAAAAAATATTTTTTCGATATTTATGAAACGATATGCGAGGGAGACACGAGATATGGCGAAGTTTAAGCGTTGGACGAATAAATGAACTGTAGGATTGGCAAAATAAATTAAGGCTTGAGTGGCGCTGGAGAAAGGTCTCGGTGAAAGGAAATTTTCAGAGGGAAGCGTCGTAGGGTAAAACGGAGTGGGAGAGAGAGAGAGAGAGAGGAATAGATGGGTGAAATGGCTCGGCGATAGGCGGGAGAGAAGAAAGGAGGAGGGACGGAGGGTTGGAAAGGCGGCACGTAGAAAGGGGATAGAGAGAAAGGGATAATGAGGGTTCTAGGAAGAGAAGGTCTCGGAGATTGATAGAGGGGCGGAAGTAGTTTGAAAACGAAATGGATAGAGAGAGAGAGAGAAAGAACCCTCCAGTGTTAAAGTCGGTGTTTGAAGAGGCGTAAGAGAGAAAGACAGGAAGAAGTTCCGAATAAGTGGGAGGGTTAAAAAAAAAGAGAGATTAACAAAGAGATAGAGATATAATTTTAATCCTCGTATAGGGCAATAATGGAGCAAAACAGCCACTAACATTATGAGTTATTACACTCTCAGATTTTTTCCATCTGTTGTAACTAAAAACCCATAATTCTGCCAAATTTAAAGTTTGTATCTCATTAAGAAGTGCCTTATAATTATCACACTCGTATGGGGCCGAAAAAGAGCAAAACCACACATTAAAAATTGGAATTTTTGCAATTTTACAATTTTATCTTAGTTTGCTATGAAAATCCTATAATTGTGCCAAATTTCAAGTCTCTAGGTCCTATGCAGCTGCCTCGCATTTTTTGTTCTCGCATGGGTCCGAAAAGGGGCAAAACCGCCCTTTAAAAATGAGAATTTTTGTAATTTTATAATTTCATCTTAGGTTGCAATGAAATTTCTATAACCGTGCCAAATTTCAAGTCTCTGGGTCCTATGCAGTTGCATCGCCTTTTTTGTTCTCGAATGGGGCAATAATGGGGCAAAACAGCCCCAAAAATGAGGATTATATGAATATCGGATTTCCTTCATTAGGTGTAGTTTAACATTAACAGCATTAAAATATAAGCCTCTGATTCCCATTAAAAGCTTACACATATGAAAGGATAGAGCTTGTTACCAAGGAAACCTATTGTAAGACCCAGAAACATTACTACTTTTTTGAGATAAAAACTATAAATTTATGTTAATTCTACTCGGATTTGCATTCCGTCTTCAAAAATAAGAGACTACAATTTATATCCTATCCGACAGTTTAAGTCTCGAGTTTCTATCTTGACGGGAGGTAATTTTAAAATGCAAATATAAAAACCTCTACACCAATTTACATGTTTTCTTATGGGCAAAAAATGGGGCAAAAAGGGGCCATAATAGCCCTTCAAAATAGTAATTTCGACAGTTTCGGATTTTTTCCTCCGGTTGTAACCAAATACCTATAATCCTACCAAATTTGAAGTTTCTGGCACATCTGGAAGTGCCTCATAATTTTGTATCCTCATATATATATGTATAATACTAGATAATATGTGCTTGCATTCTGCAAGCATTTTCAAATTTTAGCATTTTTACAAATTCAAATTATTCCCAATCGATGTTGTACATAATCATATAACCGTGTCAAATTTGGAGTTTGTAGCTCATTTAGAAATGCCATATAATTTTAATCCTCGTATAGGGCGATAATGGAGCAAAACAGCCACTAACATTATGAGTTATTACACTCTCAGATTTTTTCCATCTGTTGTAACTAAATACCCATAATTCTGACAAATTTCAAGTTTGTATCTCATTAAGAAGTGCCTTATAATTATCACACTCGTATAGGGCCGAAAAAAGGCAAAACCAAACATTAAAAATAGGAATTTTTGCAATTTTATCTTAGTTTGCTATGAAAATCCTATAATTGTGCCAAATTTCAAGTCTCTAGGTCCTATGCAGCTGCGTCGCATTTTTTGTTCTCGCATGGTGTCGAAAAGGGGCAAAACCGCCCTTTAAAAATGAGAATTTTTGTAATTTTGTAATTTTACCTTAGGTTGCAATGAAATATCAATAACCGTGCCAAATTTCAAGTCTCTGGGTCCTATGCAGTTGCATCGCCTTTTTTGTTCTCGAATGGGGCAATAATGGGGCAAAACAGCTCCAAAAATGAGGATTATATCGATATCGGATTTCCTTCATTAGGTGTAGTTTAACATTAACAGCATTAAAATATAAGCCTCTGATTCCCATTAAAAGCTTACCCATATGAAAGGATAGAGCTTGTTACCAAGGAAACCTATTGTCAGACCCAGAAAAATTAGCAATTTTTTGCTATAAAAACTACAAAAGTACGCTAATTCTACTCGGATTTGAATTCTGTATCCAAAAATAACAAACTACAATTCATATTCTATCCGATAGTTTAAGTCTTGAGTTCACGTCCTGACGGGAAATAATTTTAAAATGCAAATATAAAAACTACATCAATTTACATGTTTTCTTATGGGCAAAAAATGGGGCAAAAAGGGGCCAAAATAGCCCCTCAACATAGGAATTTCGCCAGTTTCGGATTTTTTCCTTTGGTTGTGACCAAAAACCTATAATCCTACCAAATTTCAAGTTTCTGGCACATCTGGAAGTGCCTCATAATTTTGTATCCTCCTATATATATGATATATCATGTGTAAGAAGCATCTATATATTATAGTTATCATATATATACCATTTTCAATCCAATAACAACACTTTTCAAGTCAATAACAACACTTTTCAAATCAATAGCAACACTTTTCAAATCAGTAGCAACACTTTTCAAATCAATAGCAACACTTTTCAAATCAATAACAACACTTTTCAAATCAATAGCAACACTAATTAAAATAACCTTCAAGGCTCTTCAAACCATAACGGCATTTCTTACTTGCAATTGCGATTCTTATTTATATTATAAAATTAAAGTTGAAGGTAATAATGCTTTAATTAAAGTCATTGTATTGTTTTAAATGTTCTAACTTTAAATTATGGTTACAATTAAGATAAATGTCATCTCATGACTTTTTAAGACCTAATCTGCATTTATTGTTATTTTATATAATATAATATATTTATTTATCTTTAGCGTTTTCAACATGTATGTTTTTCTATTTTTAATTTTAATTTTAGAAGTGAATAATACCCATGGACAGTCGAGAAGATACAAATAGCAATCGTTCTGAAAATAGGGAGAGACGCCAAAAGATAAGTGTCTCCAAAAAAGAGATTTTAGTAAAAGTTGTAGTGAATGAAGGCATGACAATTCGAGAAGCCTCTGGAGTAGCTGACATCAAAGAGAGCACTGCGCGAGGGATCATAACTTCTTATAGGCGTGAGGGCGCTATTGTTCATAAAGCACGTGGTGGACAAAATCATAAAAAATTAACTAACAATGTGCTTGAATGCATAGAACAAGTCGTGGAGGAGTCGCCGGGTGCTACTTTGAAGGAAATAGGTGAAAAGCTACAATCAAAGGGAATCAGTTTAAGTATGGGTAGTATTTTTATTGGTCTTGAAAAGTTGGCAATTACATTAAAGACCTACCACCGAGAACTTGATCGCGTAAACGCTCCTGCTACAATAGCAAAACGGCAGGCTTACGCCATTGAATTTACATCACAGGGGCCAGTAAACAAAATGAAGTGCATCTTTATCGATGAAAGCGGATTTAATTTGCACTTGCGCAGAAGCCAAGCTCGATCTAGAAAAGGGACACGAGAAAATGTAGTCGTTCCAACTGTGAGAGGGAGAAGTGTTACATTAATTGTCGCCATGAACAATCAAGGTGTTGTGCACTCTAAAGTAGTAAGCGACGGAACGTGTAATGCAGAAAAGTTTTCGGAGTTTGTTCGCGAACTAGTGGTTAAGCTCAGAGAAAACGAAGAATATAAGGGATCATGGCTAATAATGGATAATGCTAGGATTCATAAGCAGGAGAAATTGCAACCTATCCTTTCGGGAATATATCACCTTAAATTTTTGTCTCCATACTCATGCATGCTTAACCCCACTGAGAACCTCTTCTCAAAAGTAAAGTCTTCTGCAAAGCGCCTCCTTGTTACTTCAACAGGGGAACAGAATCTTATTTCTGTTATAAATGACAGTCTTGCAACAATTACACAGCAGGACTGCAATAATTACGTGTTAAAAATGCTCGTAAATTTGGCGTCGGCAGGAATGCCATACACTCATTAATTTAACAATAAGTGCAGGCTATACAGGTTGTTTTTATTATGTTTAATAATATGTTGTCCGTGTTTTTGAAGTTAAGTTACAAGATAACTAAGATGATGTTATTGATTTTAAAAATGTTCTTATTGATTTTTAAAATGTTATCGATTTTAATAAATGTTGTTACTGATTTGAAAAGTGTTGTTATTGACTTGAATCATTTACGTCTGCAGTTTTTTTCTTTACCTCTCAGAACGACAGGTTCGACCTAACAACTCCATTGCAGGTCTCAAACGCATATTTAGGGAGTGCACATACAACTTCCGAGGGCTGTTTTATTTCTCTCCCTCTCGATATGTCGCATACTCAAAGCGGAGTACTCTGCACATTGGGAATCTAGTATTCATTTACTGTCCATGAGTATTATTCACTTCTAAAATTAAAATTAAAAATAAAAATAGAAAAACATACATGTTGAAAACGCTAAAGATAAAAAAATATATTATATTATATAAAATAACAATAAATGAAGATTAGGTCTTAAAAAGTCATGAGATGACATTTATCTTAATTGTAACCATAATTTAAAGTTAGAACCTTTAAAACAATACAATGACTTTAATTAAAGCATTATTACCTTCAACTTTAATTTTATAATATAAATAAGAATCGCAATTGCAAGTAAGAAATGCCGTTATGGTTTGAAGAGCCTTGAAGGTTATTTTAATTAGTGTTGCTATTGATTTGAAAAGTGTTGTTATTGACTTGAAAAGTGTTGTTATTGACTTGAAAAGTGTTGCTATTGGATTGAAAATGGTATATATATATATATATATATATATATATATATATGAGGATACAAAATTATGAGGCACTTCCAGATGTGCCAGAAACTTGAAATTTGGTAGGATTATAGGTTTTTGGTCACAACCAAAGGAAAAAATCCGAAACTGGCGAAATTCCTATGTTGAGGGGCTATTTTGGCCCCTTTTTGCCCCATTTTTTGCCCATAAGAAAACATGTAAATTGATGTAGTTTTTATATTTGCATTTTAAAATTATTTCCCGTCAGGACGTGAACTCAAGACTTAAACTATCGGATAGAATATGAATTGTAGTCTCTTATTTTTGAAGACGGAATGCAAATCCGAGTAGAATTAACGTAAATTTATAGTTTTTATCTCAAAAAAGTAGTAATTTTTCTGGGTCTTACAATAGGTTTCCTTGGTAAGAAGCTCTATCCTTTCATATGGGTAAGCTTTTAATGGGAATCAGAGGCTTATATTTTAATGCTGTTAATGTTAAACTACACCTAATGAAGGAAATCCGATATTGATATAATCCTCATTTTTGGGGCTGTTTTGCCCCATTATTGCCCCATTCGAGAACAAAAAAGGCGATGCAACTGCATAGGACCCAGAGACTTGAAATTTGGCACGGTTATTGATATTTCATTGCAACCTAAGGTAAAATTACAAAATTACAAAAATTCTCATTTTTAAAGGGCGGTTTTGCCCCTTTTCGACACCATGCGAGAACAAAAAATGCGAGGCAGCTGCAAAGGACCTAGAGACTTGAAATTTGGCACGATTATAGAATTTTCATGGCAAACTAAGATAAAATTGCAAAAATTCCTATTTTTAATGTTTGGTTTTGCCCTTTTTCGGCCCTATACGAGTGTGATAATTATAAGGCACTTCTTAATGAGATACAAACTTGAAATTTGTCAGAATTATGGGTTTTTAGTTACAACAGATGGAAAAAATCTGAGAGTGTAATAACTCATAATGTTCAAAGTCAAGCTTGGCTGTGAACCATGGTATTGAGGTGGGGGCGGTTGTTATTGACCCCGATTATAAGGGTGAAATTAAGGTATTGCTATTCAATCATAGTGATACCGATTTCGAAGTATGCATAGGGAGGAAAGTATGCCAAATTATTTTTGAAAAATTTTTGAGTAAGATTATATTCACAGAAACAAATACAATTCAAAGTACTGAGAGAGGAGAAAACGCATTTGGAAGTTTTGGAGAATACTAAAAATAAACTTGCTAAAACTTGATCGACGTTTTCTCATTTCAAATAACACCCTTACCCCTTATTTTCTCAAATTAATTTTAATATCCATCAAAATGAATTGGCTTTCAAAACAGTTTTATTGAGATATGCCTCAGGATACCGCCTAGTCTTTGTTATGAGTTTAGAAAAATGTAAATTCATCTCATCGATTTTAGGATGCAGAGTTATAAACCTACAAGTCTTCGGATGCCCATCGATGAAAACATTACCGTCCTTGGGCGTGAATTGCATGCTACCTCGACATAGAGGTGGCGAGTTCATTTGTGCATTGAACAATACGTTAATATTCAAAGCGAGCAACACAGACTTTTTACATTTGATGGTTTTCCAAAAAATTATTTTCAATATTTGCAAGATGGTTGCCTTTGGATTTATTTATGCTGGATTTTCAGATGTTACTATTTGCTGCAAATGTGGCGTAAATGTATATTGTTGGGAAAACGAAGATGATCCTAAGGAAGAGGATGATAAATTTTCAATGTCTTGCTCATTAATAAAAAGAACTGAAATGTCATAATATTCTTTGGAAAATAAACCTGTTCAAACTTGTCCGCTATTCTTTTATTTCAACATCTCGCATCAGCAAACCAATAAAATATATTTATTCAATACGAACCTTCGGTAGCTCAGTAGGTAGAGCTGTGGACTGTACATCCGAAGGTCGCTGGTTCGATCCCAACCCGAAGGAATCTTTTTCTCAAAAAATAAATTGTGCCCCCATCTCAGCTTTCTATTTCCTTCGGTTGTGAGATATTCACATTCCATCACCGCAGGCTGTTGACCTCCCCCATCCTCAGACAACTCGCGACATACTTGGCGCACCCCTCGCCACATCTAGCACCATAGAAAGCAGTCTACACGAGGCACCCCCCCCCCCCCCCCTCCAACGTACTGCATGCTTTCACTTTCTTAGTTCTGGTTTTCTAAGGTGACGCCACTGTCTAGTCTCCGCCATCTTGGATTTTGTCCCAGAAACCTTACTTTTCCTCTACTGAAATGCTAAATTAAATCTTGCCACATTTGTAGAAAGAGAAATAAATTTATCACGCCATCGGTACATATCACTTGAATCTAAAGCATTAAAGTAGTTCGTTAATCATTAACTCTTCTTCTCTGCTTTCTGTAAGACGCTAGTATAAAGTACTCACCCTGACTATTTACACTCATACTTTTTTCTGATAGTGTCCAAGAATAAAATACATTTTATCAATGTGTAGAAGAGTAACAGCTAACAGTGCAATTCAATTAATCGACTTGAAAACTTTCTATTGCGTTCGCGTTAAATAGTTATTGGTACATATTAGTTTCTCCTGGATGGAAACACACGTACGCACGCAATTTCACACGCGCCTGCACGTTCTATGTATGCGACAAATGTACTAAATAGCAAAGAAGGCTCTAAAAGTCTTTTAAAGTTATAATTGACTCGTTTTACTCCGACAAAATTTCGAATTCCTTCGATACAGTTGTAAACTAATATTTGAATAGTCTACCGGAAAAACTAATTAAAGAATTCATCAACGGCGTCTAATTGTAATTAGCTCGTTTATCGATCGTCATCTTTTTAAATCGCTCCGCTTTGATCATTCCAACCTTCGGATTCCCAAATTGAATCTCTTCGGATCCTCTGATCTTCTTTCTCTTCCGAATATCTTAATATTACCTTCTGCCTCATTTTCACGAAAGGCGATGTCTCAATATCATTTTCAACGGTTCGATTAATTATTCGTTGGAATTTGCGATTCATCGGGTATCCTCTTCATTCGGTAAAGAAAGGCATGTTAATTAGTTTTCGTAATAGTATTCTGTTTTGTAATTCCGGGATAAAATATAATCCCGCCGTGTTTATGTTAAAAATGTCTTTACTTTTCGTGGGTCTTTTGTTATGACATATTAATTTGTATGGCGTGCGTACAAGTTTTTCAGTGCAAGGTTCTACTGGTTTTTCATGGAATTCTTTGTTTGCTATCAAAATGGCGCTTTAGGTTGGATGGTTTCATACTGTCGTTTGTGAGAGTCTCAAAACAAATCACTTATAGTGGAATAGGTTCAGCCTCATCGCCAGTCCACGAAAATCCCAATTTAAGATAAGTTTCATCGTATTTGCGATTTATTTCCGTTTTATTTACAGCTGATACTTTCAACACACTCACAGATCGTTCACACGGTTAACTAATTTGGTCTTCATGGTTGTCTGATACAGTCATTTTACTGCATTTTCCGTCACAGTTATCACTAGCACTCGCATTTCCTTTTTTTCCACAATTGATGCGTCGCTGTGTTATTTACCGAATTCAATTCTTAGGATGGGCAAGGGATTTTTTTTTTTGGTGCGTTGAGGGCAATTCAAACAATGTGCTCCAATTTGAATCTCTCATAGGTATTCATGTGAAATCGGGGAAGACCCTAAAAATTATTATTTCTCTTTGTTTTACGAGATTTTCACAGGGGATTTTATTTATTTTATGGAAAGTATTATTGGAGCATTATTGGAGATGACATTATTTTAGTTTTTGTTGTGCAAATAATGTTCTGATTTTTGGTGATTTATTTTATTCCGCTTACCACACTTTGGGAAACACTGATCTATACGATCAAAAGATAATTTTATTTATAAAAGACTGCATGAAAATTTATTTTCAAAATATTGATAGCCATAAACCTATCAATGAATCTAATAACTGCGTTTCCTCTTGAATTTCGCCTCGTGATAATATTGTTTGTCGCGCAAACAAAAACGAGCTATGCTACATTGTCCGCCGGCAGACAAACAAAAAAAAACTCGAGAGCGTATAATACGCGGAAAAAGGTATAGGCATTACTTTCACCGGATTTCATCCGGAACAGGCTGAACAAACTGACAAGCACTTCCAACACACTTTGCTATTTATTTTTAAAATTTTTATTTTTCCTTTTCACCCCGTGGCTTTGTTGGGCGACAATTACAACGTTTGCTTCGGTCTCTCTCTCTTCGTTCCAAACATTTCGAGGTAGAATTCCGCTCAGAGAGTGGCCCTCATCCGCTTCTTCAAACCCACCTTTGAGGTCTTGTTCTTCAGTCTCGTCAAGCGTTTGTGTACTCCGTGCTTGATGTTGCATCTCTCTGCCACCTATCCAATGAAATTGACCTCTCCCTCCTCCATCTCCCCAATATCCCACTATGACCTAATTCCTCCCGGACATTTCCTTTTCTACTAGTAGGATCGATTCTTTTCTTTCCCACACCCCCCCATCTCTTTACACACACACACACACACACACACACACCAGAGCTGCAAACCGCCCCGAACCGCTGAACCAAACCGCAGTCATTTTGCTGAACCGCGAACCGAACCGAACCGAAACCACTGATTAATTTTTCAATTAACCGAAAACCGAACCGTAATTTTTAGCAAAAGTGGTTCGGTTTCGGTTCGATATCAATCCACAAAGTACGGACCAACGAAAAGACCAGGAATTTCCATTGGAAAAACCAGCGGGTTTGCTTCAAAGGGAAGAGTGCCTGTCTCTTTCCTCTCTGCTACTATTGTTATCCACATAAAAATCACGTTAGGATCAAAAATACCACTTTTAAAAAATATGAATAAATGAAGATGATCATGGGATTGTAATATATTAAAAATATAAATTTTTCCTTTCTTTAACTAAATTCTTTCATTTAAAATAATAATGACTGCTGATTGATTTACTTACAGATTGATACTGAATGTGCATTGTTTATATTGGGTAAATTATTTCTGAATAGTATTTCAAATGATTAATTTAGTTGGACCGAACCAAACCGAACCACTTGTCAAAATTCCCGTCTAAACCGAACACATACACACATACATACACACATATACACGCATACATACACACACACAGTATAGTCTCGATTATCCGAAACCGCTTATCCGAGGTTCCGGGTTAACCGCGACGGCGGCGTAACATGGCGGCCAAAAAGCGATCGACCAAAGTTGGGCAGAAATCATTAAAAGACTATTTTGTTTAAGTAATATCAATAAATTATTCTTTTATTTTAGTTACGTATGTATAAAATAAATTTTCTGAACATACATAGTATACATAGGCCTATTTTTAAAACCTAAAAATGAAACTTCCGTTTTATCCGAGTTTATCATTATCCGAGGTTAGTTTGGTCCACTGCACCTCGGATAATCGAGATTCTCTCAAAAACTAATATAAAAGACAGTGTCACTTTGTCCCTTTGTCATGTAATGCTTTTTGAAGCTTAATATCTCGCAAACGACAACCGAATTTGATGAAATTTTCAGGATAGCATTACTATATAATAACAAAACGTTTTAATGTATCGAACTCGAGATCAAAGACCCGAGTTCGACTCCAGAAGATAATTTCCATTTCTTATAAGGTAACACGTAAAAATGGAAATTTCGACGTGCAGGCTTTCATTCTTTTTAGATAAAAGTAAGAAAGAATTGACCTACAATCTTCGGATATAAACCATTTTGAAGAAAGCATTATATAGTTTCTTATTCTGTTCATCTTTTTCCGCCTACAGTTCGAAATTTCTCAATGTAAACGTTTAATTAACACAGTTTGAGGAAATCTTGCCATTTTAAGGGAATGTTACCTTGCCTACCAATTCCATTGTTAGACCTCTATAACATATTGTTAATTCAATCCTTATGGTATAAACGTGCTTTGAATGCCTTTAATACGAGAGAGAAGGGGGTAGAGGTGAGAGAGGTAGAGGGGGGAGCGAGAGGGAGGGGGAGAGAGGGAAGTACAGGGGGGAGGGGGAAAGAGGGAGGAGTAGGAGAGAGGGAGGGAGGGAAAGAGAGGGAACTATTTTAAGTTTAACTAAAGATAGCCCGACAACAACAGAATATTCACTAAAAATGTACTATATGACAAAATATTTCATATGCAAAAGTGTGATAACAATTATTTTAAATGGAATTAATAATAATCAATCTATCTATGTATAATTCTTCCGTTGATATTTCAACGGGCATTACACTAGTGTGTGTGTGTGTGTAAATGTATATGTGTGTGTGTGTATACACACAGACACACACACAGTAGAACCTCATAAACCTGGCAACCTCGGGGCCTAGCAATTGCCAGGTTTTTGAAAATTTATAAAAAATCCTTAAATAATCCTTTTTGGTAACTGATTATATAATTCAAATGATGAATAACAATTAAAAGGGAACCCATTATCAATAAAGACTATTGCTTATACGTGCACTAAAACAAGGAATTATATAAGAACCATTTAAAAGTAGGTAAATAATGAACGTGAAATAACGCGTATATCTAATATGCATTTACAACATTATTTTCATCACACATTATTCTAAGAATTTTTTTTAAACAGATCAAGCAAACTAGATTACTTCATGCATTTTGATTTTTCCTTCATAAGTTTATCTTGCATTCGATACAAACACGTAATCTCTTGAAAATCAATGAAAGAGCAGATATTGTATCTGTGACCAACTATATACAGCGATCTATTGAAGGTTTGCCCTTAACTATCTCTTGATCATTGTCACTTTCATTTTCTTCGTCTTTTTCATGCTCAGGTTTCACATCAGCTGAAGTACGACAGGCGCATCATTGTCGATATCAACCGTTTTCAATGTTGTCTTCTACCCACTTCTACCACTCTTTTTGATATTGTGAAAAAATTTCGCTTGCTGCATTAGGCCTGAAATAGTCTTCCTCTTCGCTGACGAAACCACTCAAACAATGTCTTTTCAACAACATATACCCGAGACGTGTAGTGTTTTACGGCTACACATAGCTTTAGGTGTATCACTCTGCATAAAATGTTGATATTTCCGTTTTTTTCTTCTTTAGGTAATACACAGTGGAACTACCAATGCCATATTCTTCGCAAAGTCTCTTCACTGAAGTATCTTTTTCAAGTTTTCTTAGTAATTCCACTTTTTTCAATCGTGAGAATTTTCTGTTTACGTTTCGTAACACCACTTATTGGTGCCTTATTTTTTTGAAGCCATGTCAAAATAAAATTTACATTTACGAAAAACAATTACTCTCGCTACGAATCTAAACTTGTGGTTCTAATGAGGTAAACGAAACAATGAAAATATATAAGTGTACATCATTTAAAGTAATTTCCAGAATATTAGGATTTTTTACATATAACATTCAAAGGAGTGCCGAGTTTTTTTAGAATGCCGGGATTATGAGGTTCTACTGTATATATAATTTTCTGTGTTCTGTTTTTCCTTCTTTTTGTCCGTCACAAAACGTTCTTCCTCCTACTCATCCACCCCCACAAAAAGTACATGTCCTCTGCATCGCCGGCTTCTGACCAACACCGACCTCCACCTCGGCGTCAGCAGTATTCCCCCCCCCCCTTGTCTCCCCCCCCCCCTTGTCTTCCCCCCCCCCTTGTCTTCCCCCGTTGTGTTAAGGCTATTGAAAGCCGCTGACATCTGTCGGTGGACCGCCGAGCACAATAACTACCCAGATGGCGCTACCGAGTCCTGCTACAACGAAGAAGCGACGTGCACGTCTATCGGGTGACAAATTGATGACTTCGAAAAATTTCGACGAAAAAAAAGCAAACCGGAGAGCAAGAGGGAATGTGTTGGGGAAGGGCGAGTCGTTAAAAAAAAAAGAAACTTTCGGAAGAGGTGTTTCTGAATAAAATATCGCAATCAATCTGGTTTCGTGTGTCAATTGCCTGACGTTGCTGAGGGATGAGGTCAAATGCGAGTTTTAAGAGATTTTGACGGCGTGTCTTCGGTAAGGAGGCTAAATAAAAAAACTCATATTCGCCAATATCCGTAGATATGTTATAAAGGAAGATTCACTTTCCGTGATTCGCGCGTCAGCAGATTTATAAATTATTTATGAGATGAAAAAATGAATCTTCAACATGAAAAATGATCTGTTGTCATTATTTCCAACGGAATGTGTTTGAAAGTCATCGCAACAATATTTTTCCCGAGTGACGCTGAAGAATACAACACATTTATTAATTAATTCTATTGTAATAATTATTTACATATATTTTATGGTATAATCTGGAGAAAACGTGCCTATAATTAAAAAATAAATTTAAAAAATGTTTCAGTAAAACTAATCCAATAATGATCACTGAGAAAGTAATAACTGCTTTTTTCTTCAAAATTTGATCATACTCGAAAATGAACAATGTTGTCACTACTATTTGGGTGGATAGGATTATATAATTTAAGGAATAACCTTTCCATTCCGTACAGCTCCTTCAAAGCTAATTGCATTGATTGAACTGTGGCAAGCGACACAAGTAGTTGCTTTGTGCCAATGGGAGTAAATGACAAGACGCAAATTGAATATAGCTTTGATTCAACAGCAGTGGCGCTGTCTAGTTTGATTACGAGTCATGCGTTGTTCCGTTCTAGTTTATTTTGCTAACGCCGAAGTCATGGTGCATTATTTGTTTAAATCGGCGCTAATAAATCTTATTTATATCATACATTTGATAATCTGCATTAAGAAAGTGGTGTGTATTTTACACGTCAAGGCATATTTTATTTTACTTTTAAGGTGCTTCGCCAAATTCACGTAGATAATTGCGGCATTTTTATGATGTAATCTTCCTTTTCGTCGCTTTGAAAGAGAGAACTTTTGTGTTGGTAAAGCATGCTATAATTGTCATAAGCTGATCTGAAAATATGCACTTGAGATAAAGATGGAAAATTCTTTTGAGCTTATTTTAGGAATATAAAATTTCAGAGAACTTTTAATAAAATATTCAACCTTCCGTTTTCATAAATTTTTAAAGTTAATTATTTAAAATATATGCGGAAATTTTCAGTTGAAGTTTTCGCGCAAAGGCTCTTGAAATAAAAAACAATACATTTTTTATGACTTCGTGGGGTATTCGTGATAACCCACAGAACTTTTTATAAATTTATGATTTTTTCAAAGGACCGGCGAAGAATATAGTACCTATCTTGTGTTTTCAGTGCTTGAGATAAAACGAAATTCCAAAAGGCTTTCACTCTTGGAAATTGCTCCAATACGCTCTTTTATCTTAAAGTAGCTTTTAATCAGAAAAAATGAGTGGAAATACCCAACGTTATCGGAAATCGGATTTCTTCCGCAGTCTAATTTTTAACTTTATCCCTCTCAAATCCCTAACTTTATTCTTCCAGTTAACGTATAAATGTTGGAGAATGGAGAAGTTCTAGTATTTTTATATTTTCTCTATTATCATGAAAAAAGAGTGGAATGAGAAAATGAGGATGTAAAGGTTCTGATAATTGATTTATAAAATTCATTCTTGGAATACCATCATAAAACTCAGCAGGTAGACACTGCTTGTACATAGAGAAAAATAAGTTTCGGCGCATAATGTGCGAGTAAACGGAGTTTACTAGCAGTTCATTGGCAAATTAAGATGCACGCGAACATAAAGATTAAATTATTTAAAATTTCTGTCAATTTGGCACACACAAAATACTGCTTTGCTTAAGTGTTTAATTGCCTCTATTATCTCAACTTTTTCCATATTTATTTTTCATATAATTTTAGATACCTAATTTAGATTTTAATGAAGGATGTTAAAATTATTTGGTACTTTCCTTTTAACGGGAATACATTAAAAAATGAACATGTATTGTTATGATTGTTTGAGAGGATATAACATTGAAAGGATATATTGAGGTATTGTTGGATTTACGATATTTTATTTTTAAAACAACATTAACAGAAAGTGATTTGCTAGTCTCGACATTTACAAACCCAATCTCCGGACAACGTGGAGGGTTTCTTTGGTTCCGGGCGAGGCGAAGGGCGCGGTAGCGCCCGGAGACGACTACTTATTACAACAAAGCGAGCCGAAGGTTCGTCAATATATCCTCTCAATTTGCGGCACAACAGTCAAGAGGATATAACATTGAAAGGATATATTGACGAGCCTTCGGCTCGCTTTCTTGTAATGGGTGTGACGTTTCCCCGTTCGCGCGGGATTGAAAAAGGCAGTTTAAAGTCTCTAGTCTTTTTATATAATGAGCAAACAGAACAGAAATATGATAACAAAACACAAAGCGACAACTCCGTCGTCTCAATTAGTATGAGTGTCCTCAGGTCGTCTATCTTGACGAGCTAGTCAAGGCTTCCTCCACGATGAATCTCCTCTCTTCTCCTGGTTCCCGCCGGTCTCCTTCGCCTTCAACCTCTCGGGACGCACACCTCAGGACGACCTCTTCTCTTCACGTCGCGACGCCTCGACTTCCCGACCGATTCCACTCTCTTCTCCGGTCACCACTTCCCCTCTGCTCCCGTCTCACTTCCGGAGTTTAACTTTCTAAATCAGCCGCCGCGCCAACTTCAAACCATTGGCATGAAGTGGCTGATAAACCGATGTTATGGTTACATCACTTCCCCCCGGTAAGAAGAGAAACATTAGTAATGGAAAAGGCGAGTGTCCGATATATGGACCGGTCCAACGGCCTTTCCCCGCAAGGTTTCGAGTTCTACCATTGCCGGCGAAAGTATCCTTTGCACTCTAAAGGGGCCCTCAAATTTCGGTTCCAACTTAGCGGCCCGAGATTTGGACGCGTCTGACAAGGGGTGGTTACGCTTCCAGACCAACTCTCCGACCGCATAGCTTCCGTCGTCTCAATTGTAATATCGTGCTTGTTTCTCGCTTGCTTTTCGCATGAGATCGCGAGCGCGATTATAGTATCTATTTAGCCGCTCTTTTACCTCTTTATGATAGGCCGTCGGATGAAAGGGGCGTCCCTCTGCATCTCTCAGCTCCCTAAATACCTCATTAGGGGCTCGTAGTTCTCGGCCTAGGTTCAGGTTAGCGGGCGAATATCCCGTCGTCTCATGACGGGCGGTACGCAGGGCAAACATGAAATGGGGAAGATGCTCATCCCAGGTTTTCTGCGTGTTGCGGCAGAACATAGCGATCATTGTTTTCAATGTCTGTATGCTTCTTTCCGCGGGATTCGCCTGAGGATGATACGGGGCAATATGCACAAGTTGAATCCCGTAAGCCTCGCACGCCTTTCTCAAAATCTTGGAGCGAAACTGCGGACCGTTATCGGACAGCAGCACCTCCGGGCAGCCCCAGTGGTTTATCACGTCGTACAGCAGACGCTTTTCTACGTCAGGCGCGTTAACCGACTTAAGGGTAATTGCTATAGGCCAGCGCGTGCTGGTGTCGAGGAATAATAGAACGTATCTCTTACCCGATTTTGACCTAGGGAGGGGGCCTACGATATCAGTAGCAACTATCGACCAGGGTCGAACCATGTCCTTCGGCGCCATTTTACCCGGTGGTCGCCGTCCCACTTTATATCGTTGGCACACCTCACATGCTCCAACGTGCCGCGATACGTCTTTCCTTAAAGAAGGCCAGAAATAAAATCGCTGCAATCTATTATAAGTTTTAAAGAAACCCAAATGTCCCGCCGTGGGATGATCGTGATTTTCTACGAGAAGGTCATGTCGATATTCGCGCGGCACCACTAGTTTCGCCTTCGTCGCCGGGTCCTTCTCTCTTTCAACGTGATAATAAATTTGTTCGTCGATTAGAACAAACTCGGGCCTGCTTTCTGGGTTCTCCTTCAAACCCTTATACAATTCCAGATACCATGGGTCTGAAATTGTTTTCCCTTGCCACTCCGGTGCACCAATAAAATAGATACGTGAAAGCGCGTCTGGCACTACGTGGGATTTTCCCTTCCTATGAGTAATAGTAAACTGAAATTGTTGGAGTTGGGTGATCCAACGCGCAAGCCGCCCTTTTGTGTTCGGCATTTTAAACAGCCATACCAAAGACGCGTGATCGGTAATCACTTCGAATTTATAGCCTTCAACATAAGATTTGAACTTATTTACCGCAAACAACACGGCCAGACACTCGCGTTCGGTTGCGCTATAATTTCGCTCCGCTGCGTTTAACGTGCGGGAACCGTAGGCAACGACCTTTTCTCCCGTGTCGGATCGCTGACACAATACCGCTCCTATTCCGACCTCCGAGGCATCGCACTGTATAACAAAAGGTCGATTGAAGTCTGGGCAATTTAAGATTGGGGCGTTGGTTAAACAAGTTTTCAGCCGTTCGAATGCAGCGGACTGTTGCTCACCCCACTGCCAGACAGATCGTTTCCTGAGTAAATGAGTTAAAGGTTCGGCTATGGACGAGAACCCCGGAATGAACCTCCGGTACCAACTTACGAATCCCAGGAACCGCTTGATCTGCGTTACATTTTTCGGCGGAGGGTATTCCTTTACCGACTCGACCCGTTCAGGGTCAGCTTCCAATTCTCCCCCACCAACAATATATCCCAAAAATTTAATTTTCCGCTTAAAGAAATTGCATTTATTGGAATTTATTTTCAATCCGGCTTTTCTTAATAACGCGAAAACCTTACTCAACATATTTTGATGCTCCTCGTAAGTTTCGCTGACTATGATTACGTCATCTAAATAAGAAAAACAGTAAGGGTCGAGCTCTGGCCCAATCACTCGATCCATTAACCTTTGGAAGGTAGCGCCCGCACTATGTAGTCCGAAAGGCATAACGCGGAATTGAAACAACCCCTTCCCGGGGACCGTGAATGCGGTTTTATCCCTCGAACGCGGGTCCAATTCTACTTGCCAGTAACCCTTTTCGAGATCAATCGTACTGACCCACCGAGCGCTTTTTAGTTTATCCAAAATAGCAGATATGTACGGAAGTGGATACGCGTCCTTTCGGCTTACAGCGTTCACTTTCCTAAAGTCTACTACGAATCTCTGCGTGCCGTCCTTCTTTGGGACGAGGATTATAGGAGAAGACCAGGGGCTCTTTGACTGTTCGATCACTCCTTCCGCGAGCATTACATTGACTTGAGAATTAATTTTCTCTTGAATCTTTGGCGAGACCGGATAATATCTTTGTTTAATAGGGGCAGCGTCTCCGGTATCGATAGAATGATATATAATGTCAGTTCTGCCGCGCACATGTCGAAATAACTGCATTTCGCTCTCCAAAAATTCGCCAATCGTGTCGATTTTCGCAGCCAGCCTAGGCTGGTTACAACCGAGCTGAAGTGAGACGGCGGATCCGTCCGGGAATTCCATAATTTGCCGCCCAAAATGAATCGTCGGGAGGCACTGCAAAAAGAAATCGGCGCCGAGTAGTATTTCGCACGCCAAGCCTCGCAGAACATGAAAATCGCTTTTCCACGCGAATGCTCCGATGTTTACGGTTAGTTCCACGGGTGGATCTAACTGGACCGTTCTCCCATCCGCGACTTCTACTTGCTTCCCCAAAGAGCTAGAACCAATGGGGTCCGGTCCCATCAAACAGTCGGAAGCTTCTTTGCTTATGAGCGACAATGACGCGCCTGTGTCTAACAGGGCCCTCATCTCGCGTTCTCTGACCTTAACCAGCGTGAAGATTTTATTCCCGTCGGAACTAATCGAACTTCTAGAGTCGCCTGGCCGCATAAACTCGCGTACCCTCGCAACCCATGCTTTCCATTCTACCGCGTTATTTATCGGGCGTTTACCGCGACCCCTTAGGCCCGTAACTAGGGAGCCGCTTGCTCGTTTAAATCGATCGTGGAGACCACTTCTTTTCGACCAGCCTCGGGTGGCTTACGAGAGAAAGAACACTGTCTCATAATATGCCCCTCACGACCACATCTCCAGCAAGATTTGCGATCTAGCATTCGCGATTTATTCTCGCTATCAGGCCTCGCAGTGAAGCCAAATTCGCGTTCCACCACTTCATGTGGTCCCGGCGGATGACGGTACCATTTACATCGCTCCTGTAGACCTTCTAACTCTATGCCTACCCGTAAGAGCTCGGAAAAATTATCGATACCCCTTGGCACGATTCTCTCTAGGTAAAACGGGTGAAGGTTGTCTAACACGAGAGAGAGCAATTCTTCCTCTGAGATCGGTTCATCTAACCGGGCATTCATAGCCCTTAACACGGTCACGAATTCGTTAATCCGTTCTCCTTCACCTTGCGTTCGACAAAACATGTCCTTCTTCAACCGAATCGCGTATCCGGCAGGAAGATACGCCCGACGCACGTGCTCTTTAAAATTTCCCCACGAAGTTATATCGAACCTATTGGCTCTAAACCATTGTATTGCTCTGATCCCGAGCATTTCCGGCACTAGCTCCCACATCTCCTCATCGGTTACCCTTTTACAATCTTTAAACGTCTCTGCCCGTTCTAAGAAGAGAGCCACGCTTTCTTTCTCATCCCCGCTAAAATGCAAACCCCAACGATGAATATCAACCGCGAGATTTCTAATTCGCTGTTCCCGGGAAAATGCGCTCGTTGTCGAAACGTTCGACAGAGCCTGAATAAGATTACTCAAGGAATCCGCGATCGGTTCCTGTTTCGACGGGATTTCTCCCCCGCTCGCTCCTTCTTCGCCTAAATCCGACTCGACGACGGACTCCGTCATCTTTCTCACCTCACACCTCACTCTAGTCCGAAGCTCCTCCAGTGTGCCTGAGCAGTCTATATTGAATCCATCACACCACCTCCTCAGCTCCTCTTTGGAAAGTTTCACTATCCAACCCGTTCCAGGAGGCAGGTCTTCCATCTTACGACAAACACCCTAAACAAAAGGATTGGAAAGGTTGCTATATCTTCTCTCCCCGAGGTCCGCCGGGGCATTCAACTACAGGAAACAGGTGGACCTTGGAAAGGAGAACAAATGGGAATATAGTCACAACCAGCTAAATCCGAACGACCGAAAGACCGAACCGCCAATTAAAGAATTAAGTTTGCTCATGCCCCACGTTGGGCGCCATGTGACGTTTCCCCGTTCGCGCGGGATTGAAAAAGGCAGTTTAAAGTTTCTAGTCTTTTTATATAATGAGCAAACAGAACAGAAATATGATAACAAAACACAAAGCGACAACTCCGTCGTCTCAATTAGTATGAGTGTCCTCAGGTCGTCTATCTTGACGAGCTAGTCAAGGCTTCCTCCACGATGAATCTCCTCTCTTCTCCTGGTTCCCGCCGGTCTCCTTCGCCTTCAACCTCTCGGGACGCACACCTCAGGACGACCTCTTCTCTTCACGTCGCGACGCCTCGACTTCCCGACCGATTCCACTCTCTTCTCCGGTCACCACTTCCCCTCTGCTCCCGTCTCACTTCCGGAGTTTAACTTTCTAAATCAGCCATTGGCATGAAGTGGCTGATAAACCAATGTTATTGTTACATGGGTAGTCGTCTCCAGGCACTACCGCGCCCTTCGCCTCGCCCGGGACCAAAGAAACCATCCACGTTGTCCAGAGATTGGGTTTGTAAATGTCGAGACAGGCCAATCAGTTTCTGTTAGTGTTGTACGTAAGTATGGCATGGGGATGATACGTAAGTACCAGGTCCTGCGAAGGGTCCTGGAGGTATTCCCGTTAACAGGAAAGTACCAATTATTTATTATGAAGAGCATATTCTATTCTTCAACCTAAACATGATTTCGGAAATCTAAATTAATGATGTTTTCATGAATTTGGCGTGTTAACTAATGTTTTCATGAAAGCTGCTATATTTATTATTTTTAAAACTGGTTATATTTTTCTACCGTCTTAAAATAAAATGCATTGCATGCCACGTTACACGGTGTTGCCAGTCTAGCGAATTTTTAGCTAGATCTGGCGACTTTCTACTCAAAGTAGCTACGAAAAATCAACCGTAGCGACTTGTTACAAATCTGGCGAATCGAAAAAAGATTTTAGCTTTTTCTATCTACTATCTAAAACTTCTTAGATAAGTCAAAGAAATGGTACTCCAATAAACAACAAACAACTAGCAGTTGCAGATATCCTTGAATGTAAAGGAGGGAATAGACTGGCAAGTTACTTGCGACATCCCGCGCAAGGGACTCTCCTGTGTGTTTACACTGTCAACAACTCAAAAACTAAGCTTTACAGAGGACCAAATGTTTTAATTGGCTCACAATAACAATCAATTAAAGCGTTTGCTGTAAGTTATATTATTTTTCGGTGAGTTATTGTTCCTTAATTTTACTTTAGCTTAGTTTCACTGACTACCATGCGTGACAGCAAGTCGAAATCCGGGACTGTCTCGCACAATCCGAGACATCTGGTCACTATATTCAAGGCCATCAATTATCAAATTTATGTATCGCTGCCAATATATATCTTCAAACTGCAGCATAAGTAAACTAAACGCTAAATATCATAATAAAAATTTTAATTACTGGGCTTAGAGGGTAGAGGAGTGGTTAGCATTTGTATATCCCAATCCAAGGGTCTAGGGTTCGAATCCTGCCGGGGTATGGTCGTATATACTTGTCATAAACCTATTATAACATATGTAATAGGAGAAATCTGTTTATCTTAAAGAACTAATTATTAATATTGTGTAACAATTTGAAAAAATCTTTTTAAATTCAATCAGTTCGTTCATTACAACTTAACACTAATTTTTGACGTTTTGCGTCAAAACAATACACAGATGATCTTAGCCCTTAACGACGAAATATTTTTCCAGCGTGACAGAATCACATACAAATGCTATTATTTTAATAGATACTACCACCATCTCTTTTGTGCAACACGTAATACATTATTCAATTATTTTCCCGGCACATATATTTTGGTCCTATTCTTCAAGCCCCTTACTTCCACGTAATAGCCTCACGTTTCTGCTCCGTCCGAATGATTTCCCGGCTTTATTTTCATTTGTTATTTTTTTATTCTTTCCCGCTCATATGTACCCTAAACGCGCGCTCACAAACTCCGTCATATATTCCTTTCCTCATCGCGCTCCTTAGCTTTCATCCCTTTAGTTCTTATTTTTCCCGTTTCCCAGCTTGTAGCGCCGCTGCCTTCTCCCATTCATCAAAAAAATCCAACCCGACCAAACCCTTCGTAAGTCATTCCTGTGCTTCATATACTTCAAATCGCTTTTCTAACATATTATATTTCACCAACTTTTTATGCGTATTTTCGCGAGGATTTTTACGCCACGCTACCTTATTTTGCTGCACTATCAAGAAGACATATTTTTCGATAAATTTTTTCATCATGTATTAAGGCAGCGTTTTTCAACCGGGGGTTCGCGAACCAAAAGTGGTTCGCGTAAACGTTGAAGTGGTTCGCAGCTCTAAAGATGAAAGCAATGAAGTCTTATCCGTCGTGGGTAAACATTTGTTCGATCGTATACACACAACGATACTTTGTAGAGCTCTTTGAATAAGAGAAATAGAAAAAAAGATTTCCTAATTCAGTATTGAAATTCTTTCATGAAACAAGCGATACATTATCTAATATATAAAATTGACTTCGTCGTCGTCGGTGGGAAACTATGTAATGCTATTTTTAACAAACTTTCCGAGTAGCTAGAAGATTGACATTTGGTAGGAATGTTCGGTTGTTAGAGTGGAAGCTATTTACAAAAAAAAATTATCCAAAATCGACCCGAGTTCGATTCCCGAGAATGATTTCCATTCATCATAAGATAACATGGAAAACTCGCTATTTCGACCTGCAACCTTATTTTATTTTGCTTATTAAAATTCGCATATTTGACCTACGATTTTCGGACTTGGACTGTATTAAAGAAAAATAAATGCAGTTTCTTATTCTTATCGTCTTTTATCTACTTCGAATCTAAATCTTTCGTTTTTAACGTTTTAATATCATATTTTGACAAAATTTAGCGTTTTTAACGTGAAGTTGCCTTGCCAACCGATTACATTGTTAAACTCGAAATCCTATTACTCTCACATACAAAAAACATGTGATTCTATCATAATTACGTAAAGAATATTTTTAGAAGAAATTCTCACATTAAAATTTCTATTAATATACATTTTAGTTTCATATAATACAATAATTGATGGTACAATACATACCAAATCAACACGTATAAACATATATAATTGTTGTTTAAAGGAATAATTACCAAAAGGTGGAATCTTTTATTTACTACTTAAGGGATATCTGCTATAGAAATTAGTCTGAGAATAATAATCGTATTTACGATGAAACAATATGTAAATATTAATGTGTTCTACCGGAAAACTATCGCATAATTTTATTCGCCAAAGACGTCTGGCATAACCCGGGCATCGCCGGGTACTTTCAGCTAGTTTGTTATAAAATAAAAGTCATCAAAAGAAGGTGGCCACTTTGTGATCAAATTTTGTATCAGCATTAATATGTTTACGTTCACTTGGCAGCTATAAATGTAACGTAGCATACATTTTCCCAAGTTTATCTCAGTCGTAAACATTGTATCTCGGGAGGCACTATTCTTTGCCTGCACGAGGATTCCTCAGTGCTGAGAGTTTATCACATTGAAGAACGTGCGGTTTTGTGAACGTTGCACTCTTTATAAAGTAGAATTTTATCTATATGTGGTCATATTTAAAGTGTAACTACGTAGTTTAAATATAAATTTAAAGTTCCAGTGCCCAGTAAGATCAAAAGAGAGGTTTTTCACTTTTGGCGAAAGGAGGAGTGTTTTTATTCTTGTAAATTAGGTAAGATAAATGCATTATATGTTTTCTGTATTTCTGTTTTAAAATTGGTTAAACTAGACACAAGCATGTTTAAATGAATTTATTATCGGTACTCTTAATATACCTACTATCTTGTTCAGAAGTCTTCATATAAGGCGCACAGCTCATTTTAAACAACATTTCGAAAAAAATAGGTGCGCGAGGTACAATGCGATATTGTTATACATTTATTATCTACTATAATAATTACGAGTGTCCGTCTGTAAACTATCGACTTTGAAGCTTAATAATATCTCGCAAACGACTGAACCGAATGTGATGAAATTTTCAGGACAGCATTTGATATAATAAAAAAACGTTTTAATTTATCGAACTCGAGATCAAAGACCCGGATTCGACTCCAGGGGACAATTTCCATTTCCCATAAGGTTACACGTAAAAATCGACTTTAGGACGTGCAGGCTTTGATTCTTTTTTAGATTAAATTAGAAATAATTAACCTACAATCTTCGGATACGATCCTTTTTTGAAGAAAACATTACAAAGTTTCATATTCTGTCGTCTTTTTCAGCATACGGTTCGACATTGTTCATATTAAACGTTTAATTTAGATATTTTGAGGGAATTTTGCCATTTTAACGGGATGTTGCCTTGCCTACCAATCCCATTGTTAGACCTCGATAACATATTTATATTCGAATCTTTATTATGAGTGTAAGCCGTTATAAAAGAGCGGTAAATTCGAGAAATATATAAGACAATATCTATACGATATATTCTCTGGGCAATGGTGACCTGTCTAATAACATCGAAGACCTTGATCCTGGTTTGATAGAACTTCCACAAGAAATGATTGAAGAAGGAAACATCATCTCTGCGATTTTCGAGGATCAAATTTTAACAACTACATACCAGCAAATTGCCGAAACAGCAAAGAAGGTGATTCTAACGCCCAAAAATGTGTCTGCAACCGAGTTGAATTTCCAAATTTTGAAGGTCCGAAAATAAAATCGGTGCTTTTGTTATGCTGCTGAGAAACTTGGACCCCAAAAAAGGATTACTGAATGGTACAAGATTGGTGATTAAGGGACTTCAAGCAAATTTCGTTGATGCTGAAATTATTACTGGAAGCTACAAGAGTGAAAGATTCGCTTGGCTCAAGAATAATGCGAGGAATGAAGAATCTTTCACCCTTGTAGCTTCCAGTAATAATTTCAGCATCAATGAAATTTGCATTACACACTGTACATGCTATTTATTGCATTGCAAACAAGGATTTAAGAAAAATAAGGAAGCATTCCAGTTTTCTAGGTATAAGTGTGTGACCATACAAAAGTCGAGTAATATAGGAATGGAAATGATAAAAATCCAGCTTATTCAATGAGTAAGTGTGACGCATAATTGTCACGCATGAATCTCGCGAGTTTAGCGACCGACCGCATTATGGTGATGAATGTCTGTCAAAATGACCCCTGTGTCCGGGAGATATTTCTGGTCCCTTTAAATTCCTATCCCCTTAATGAATATTTAGTCGGCGTCTTTTTTTCCTCTTTCATTCTCTAGGTATCATCCGCCTGCAATACCATTTTACGGCGCCACGTAAATGTTTTACGAGTTCAAGCGAGCCATAACTCTTTCATCGCGGAATGGTTTAAGGTTTTTGCATATTCATGCCGAAATCCTAGCTCTTTAAATTTTCATGGTGTGTCATTGGTTCGCAGCGAAGGACGTTTTATTTAAGGATATCCGTATTATTATTATTATTATTCTGCTGAATCCAGAAGTCGGCAGATTTCGCCATTAGCGGGAACGTTAAAATGCGAAGAGTGCGAAAGTTATGCACAACTTAAATTGAAATCATATTCGATGGGACGGAATACGACTAAACTGGCCAGGAAAATTATTTATTAAATCACCGTTTTGATGCAAAACTCATTGGTCGTATGAGATATACTATGATTACTAATACTAAATTTATAGCTCATCTATTCCAGCTTTCTACCTCACTCGTTCAAGGAAATACAGTTTAGCCTGGAAGAAATGTTTTAATGAGCATCCGTAGCCATGTTATGTTTTCAGTAGTTGTTTTTAGATTATCAATGCTTTCGGGTTTCCCTTGGCGTTTTTGGATGATTTATCTTTTTAATAATAAATGGCCGCGATGACGTGTAATGCGCCCCATTAAATGTTGATACGTTCCGAAAAATACTTCATCGCTTGCATTTATGAATTATCGCCCGGCTAGTATCCGTCAACTTCCAGCTTAAAAGCATGAATTGTTTCGATTGTCAATGCATTTCCGAAAATGTAACAAACGGATCGGTTACGATCTTTACAGATGTCGCCGCCTATCTAATTTACGCATTGACGGGATTATTAACTTCCGCTTAATAAAATCATCTCTCGTAATATTTATGCCTCCGCTTCAGAATTGTCAATCGTAAAGCAATTTGTCCCATTCGGACAAAATTGTTTCGGCGATGACCCGCTTTAAGTGGCGGTGTCACCTAAAAATATCTTTCGTAATTTAGTGCCAGAACCGAACGGCAGGTTTCGCACGCGACGAATTCGTTTATACTGCGTATTCAGCGTGTTCCCACGCGCGTGTCGCATGAAAGCCGCTTCGAAAAAATTCTCAACGCAATTGAAACTTCGAGGAGAAGTTTATTGTTATCTTATTATTTAGAAGGATTTCCTCCAACTCCAGCTTTTCTACTCCGGCCTCGTGAATTACGTAAAATGGTTTATACACTCAAGCGTACCCGAATGAAAGAAGAACCGCGAGCCAATATAAAGGGCGAGCACTTACCTGAGTTATTGCTACATCTCATAGTCTCTGCTTTCTCGCTCCCCTTTGCCGCACTAAACTTCATTATCAGCTTCACTTTTGCCCGCGTTCTCCTCCCCGACCCTATTCAGCTCCACGCGCCATTCCTTTTCTTCTCCATTCATCTCTTTCCCGCCTCGCTCGCTCCTTTTTCCCCTTACGTCCTCCGCACTCGACTAATCTTCTTCTTCGCTCTATTCAGGATCCTATTTCCTCCTCTTTATCTCGCCCCAATCTATTTCTCTTTTTACCCGTCCTAGACCTTACGCGCTAATCTCTTCCTTAAACGCGTTCTCTTGGCCTATTATTCCCCTTTCGCCCTCTTTGTTCTTCATCTTGTTAGAGCTGCAGGGATAAAATATGCAGAGGAAACCTTCACGCGTTCCTCCTTTCAATCTGAGCGTTCAGTGAACTTATAAAATTACGCGTGCGCTAACCAAATTTAGCGCCAACGTCAGAGTCACCGTGAACACCTATATTAAATTCTGGAGTGAATTATCTGGCTTGTATAAAATAAACTGCGTAGCTGACTTTATTCGCAAAAGGATTGAGACAAAGCGCGAAGACATTCGAAGTTAAAAGAAATCTTAATCGGTGAAAATTTACCGTTAGGGGGTTTTCATATTCTCGGGGAATCACCCACGAGGATGTATGGTGTATACAGGAATTTGGTTTTCTCAGCCGCTTTTTGGAGTTGCCTGCACGATTTATGTTTCCTGGGTTCATTTATGTTTTGGACCGGCAGCAGAAGCGAGCTGCCGAAGAAAAGTTGAGCGGTATCAATGGAATGTCTTACATAAGCTCGTTACAGGTGATAAATACGTCTATACTGTACTCGAATTTTGGGAATAATGATTTTATTTATTGTGTTTTTCTTCGGCTTCATCATCTCTCGCTTCTGCCTCCTGCTTTGCCTTATTTTCCTTTAAAAAAAAAGGAACTTACCCAAAACTTTCTCTCTCCGCACTTATTCTCGTATCAATCACAAAAAACGTCTTCTCCTCTCATTCCTCCCTCTCCAGTTCATAATATTCCTCTTCCTCTGCCCTTCTCCACTCTTTTCCTCCTGCTTCTCTCTCTCTCTTGAAACGCCATTTATTCCTCTTCCCGCAGACCCTCTCTCTCTCTTTCCATACCGCCTCCTTCCGGCATCATTTCCTTCCTCCTCCGTTCTCCTTCCTCCTCCTCCTCCACCCTACCCTCCCCCTTACCTCCTAGGTAACGCACCTCTCTTATCTTCTCTCTACAAGGTCTTTTTTCGGTGCCGCCTGTCGTCAATTATTCGGCGCGTCGCCATGACAACTGCTAGAGAGAGGATAATTGTCACACGAAACGGACGGAGGTCCTAGGAGACGACCTTCTCTCCTCCCTTTTTCCTCATCCCCCTCCCCCCCTCTCTCTTTCTCTCCTCTCCTCTTCGCAGGGGAGTTTCTTTTTAGGAAGACTCCCTTTAACCATCCTATTAGAAAAAAATCCCTCTTTCTTCTTTCCAAAACTGTTCCTCTCTCCTCTCACTCGCACCCCGATCTTCACTTATCTTTTCTTTAGGTTCCGGTTCGTCGTCATTTCCTTTCTAAGAGTCTCTTCGTATCTGCTATAGTCCTCTATCCATTCCTTTGTCTACCTTTTTCTCTCTCTCTCTCTTCCTCCAACTTTCTTTCTCACTCTTTTTCCTCTGTCCTTTTTTTCTCCACTTTTTATCTCTTACTTTACCCCCTTTATCTCCTTGCCTTGTCTCGCCGCGTCTCTTCCTTTCCTTCCGCAATCCATCTCTCGCTAAAAAAAAACTTTAATTTCTTCTCCCATTCTTCTTATACCACCCTTAATCATGTTTCTCTCTCTCTTTCTCGTCCCATTATCCTTTCAATTACTCATTTTTATTTTTTCCCCATTCACCATTCGTGCTTGCGTTCACGAATATTTCTCACTTAATTTTTTCGCTGTAATTTTGTGACTTTTTAGAACCCATATAATACAAAAGAAGGACTATAGTATATCCTCTTTTATCGCATTCGGGTGTGTTTTACAGTGTCTTACAGTCAAATTTGTACAATAAAATTAAATTGGAGGAAGGGTAGGAATAGGAGGAAAATTGATAGAACCGCTGTAACTGTTTACCCTTTAAAGAAACAACTATGGTAACGTAAACGGGTAAATAACTTTGGCGCTCTAGCCTAATAGGAATAAAAGTAGCTCAGTTTCTATAGTATTACTAAATATTGTTATTGAACTTGCTTTTATTGTTTGACTTTATTAAAGTGTTTCCATTTTCTTAGTTTAGCATTTTTTTATATTCAATATCACGAGATTAAATACTAAAAGTGGAAGTGGTGTTTTTATTAGAAAGTAAATTTTTTGCATACGCCATTTTGAGAGGATTTCTTTATATTTTATTGACGAATAAGTCATATGGCAGGATAAATGTTTTTTAAAATTTAAAATTACTTTACAAACGTTCTTTACCATGCATGTAAAGAATATTCTCAGCATTCTCTTTAAAATACGAACAAGCCTAAGTTGTCATCTATCAGCCCGTATGTGCGTGGATACTTACTTATTTCAGCTGTCATAAAACGTTTTTGTGTGCAAGTATATTCTCATTTTTATTTTTATGGTTAATTTTAGAAAAATAATAACTGCATCCATTATTTTGAATTTCTTAGCCACCATGCATTGTAGAAAGGCTTATTGTAAGAATTACCTTTATTTAGAAAATATACTATAGGTAAATTACAATAAAATTCTCATAAATAGCTTATTGTTAGCATAAGCAGTATAAGATTCTTTTACAATGATAATACATATACGTAATGCATTTAGTCACTGCCATTTATATTCAGCAGGAGGCGATATATACAATTTAAATCTTTTAAATTTTTGGGATATATGCGTATTAAAAATGTTATCTCGCCTATTTTGGACTACGTAACAATCTCTTAACTGTTTAGCCAATCTTTTGCATCATGCTAATTAAAATTCCAACCTCAAAAATATTCTCCCAAAAATGTCTTTTAAGGCTAATATTAATACTAAAAGATGAGTTTTATTTCAATTTTAGAGTTAGTTAAATGTTTACAATTCAATGAAGGTTTTATTTGGACAGTAAACAGATATAAGTTTGGGGATAGGGGTATATCTTTTCCCTTATGAAGCAACGAAAACGAGTTCTATTTGTTTCTCTTATCGAGGGAAGGCAACCTTCCCATAATCCATGTGCCGTCTTTGCGTTTCCATCGCCATTCCTCCACTCATTCTTTTATCGCATCTCAGATCCTCTTTTGTTTTACGTCTCGGAAAGTGGAAAGGGAAATATGGAGAAGTGGGAAGAGAGGCGGGGTTGGAAGGGGCAGGTGGGTGAAAGCACTAGCGCTCTCTCTCTTTCTCTCCGCTTCTTCTCCCTCCTCCTCTTTCGCCCAATATCCGCCCTCGGAGGAGCGCAGAAAGGCGCTGCTATCTAAGGGGCCTGGGTGTCATCAACGGAAGGATTTGTGATTTCATAAAGAACTTGGAGAGGAGGCACGAAACATGTCTTGCCCCGCGCTCGGGATTTATGTCCTTTTAAGGTTGTTGTTTTTTTTTTTGCGTATGGGATGAAGTCGTTTAGCTTCCTCTCCCTCCCCCCTCCCATCTCCCCATCCCCTCCTCCCTCCTTCCTCTTCCCCTCCCCGTCCTCACAAAACCGCCCCCTTTTCGCCCCTGCACCCCTTTATACCACCGTCTTAAGACTTTTCATCTCCTGCGAGTTTTTTGTTTTTCGGAGTTTATTCGAGCAAAACCTTAGCGATTGTCGTTGTTTATTTCTCTGAATGCATGCTCGGATGTAAATGCGCGACTGTTTTGTTTTTGTGTAAATAAAACATAAATAGGATGGCGTGTGGTCTCGCCGTTTAAAAATGTTAGTAGATTTACAAGTCATTGTTACTTTTGTATTTTTGCTTATATTACGAGAAATGATTAATTATCAGCTGCTTAAATGATCTCTTAAAACATGTCTCAGCGCGAATGGTACTGCGGAGGAAAGATGCTGCGATATTAAGCCCGTTATGTTAACCGCGATCTCACGATCTCACGTTTGCTTACGTTAGAATGCAGCGGTTATAAGCGCGAGCACTGCAGCGTTGAAATCGCTCATAGGCGAACAATTCAGTAAAGCAGTTGTGCTTGTATTTAGTTTTAAAAAATATGATTGGCCCTATTTGAATATATATTACTATTTAACCAGAAATTGGAAAATTATCTAAGTAACTTTTTTATTTATATTTATTACTGTTCATTTTCAAAGCAATTTGATCCGTGGTACTACAAAAAGTATCTGGCGTTAGGGAATATTTTTCATTAATTTATGTTATCTTTTAGTTAGAAATCATTGAGTGCATAAAAGTTGAAACCTTACAAGAGTATTCGGTGTAAGTAATATTTTATTTTCAAAAGAAAGTGCAAATTGGAATTTTTAATTCCTGTTTTCGTCTTGTGTAGAATGAGTAGCAGTTACTCATTTGCGCCCATAGTAATTTCTCCAGACCATTGCCCTAATTTGCAGCTTTGAATTAATAACAACGACCTAAAGAATTTTCTCCTTGCTTAAGAAGACGTGATTTGAATTAGTCGGTATTTAGTTTCATTTAATTGATGCGACTTTTATAGTTCAGGTTATTTTGGAATTAATAATCAGTGAATGAAAAATGAATTATGAAGCTCAAAATTAGGTTGTAGTCCAACGTAGGTTCAAAGTAACTGCCATACTCTCCTCCGTTTTATAGCAATGTAAGTTAACTTATTTTGATTTTAATAAGAATACCAGGCGAAAACGAAACATTTTCAATAAAAGTATAGCGCCTTATTTTCTCCTCCTATTTCATTTAGACCATTGTCATATTAAGTCCATATCCTTTTAAGTACTAAAAAATGCCACAGTTAAGCGTTTACGGTGTGGATTAGCTTATTTAAGTTGTTTTTTCATTAATCGATATACTAATGATTGTATTTTGGAAACACTTTTCCACTACACACCCTGTGAATGGCATCCATTCTCATTTACAAACACACACACACATATACACAAATACACAGGGTGGCCCACGAAATGATCCCCTATTTATTTTTCAATGAAATAGCAACTATGTTACGGACGGGGATTGAATCGCGTGGGTGAATGCACTAGTTCATGGAGATAATGTTTATATTCCATGAACTAGTGCATTCACCCACAGGGTTGCTATTTTATTAAAAAAACAAATACGGGATCATTTCGTGGGTGCCCCGTATACACACACACACATATACCAGAGTGGAAAACCCTACATTTTCCGTGTTCATTAAAATTATTTCTGGCTGATGTTCCAAGAGGTCAGCCGATATAGACTTCCATCTAGATCCTTGACATACTTTTTGGCACTTCTTCAACTTCCTTAATTCCTCCTCTAAGAGCGAGAATTCCTCAAGAGCCCCTCTCTCTCTCTCTCATCCCTCAGACAGGACTCCGTCTCAAAATACGACTCGCCTCTTAACTCATAACTTACGCAAAAAGGGTTCTCGGGCAGGGGCATCTTATTGCGAGAGAGTATTCGGGAAAAATGAAGAAGTAATCGTGGCGACGAGGACGAGACGCGGCTAATGTGTGATTCGCGCCTCGTAATTACACCGCAATCTTATTTCTTCCGCCGTGTTTCTTTTCCAATACGAGTCTATTCATCGAATGTTACGTCACGCTCCTTGTCTTTCTGGCTTCGAACACTTGGTTACCACATCAAAACAGTTCTCTTACAAGAACGAATTACAGTTCTCCCCGAAAGGATACGAAGTTTACATATGGAGAATTTGCGGAGCACATTCTAAGAAAATATTTATAATTTAGAGGTATTGGAGAATCTGTGTTCCGCAGAAGTTAAATGGGGTTCCGTAATAGAGACCCTATACGCTCTTCCTTCTGATATTTGCAGCAGGAAACATGAGCCTCACTTTTAAACTGTATGCTGTAAAATACATAAGCTGTATAAATGAACGTTATAATGATTTTAAAGTTAATTTTATTGAGATTAGGCTTACCGTCTCATAGTTTGGGTTCCGCGAGAAAAAATAATTGAATATAAGGGGTTCGTGGCTTAAAAAAGTTTGGGAACCCCTGCTCTAGAGTATAAAAAATTAAATTCGTTAGATTTATTTGGCGAAGCTGCATTGGCTGCTTTATGGTATTTATTAAAATAATGAAGCTGTTCTCCAAAGCACCAGTTTGGTGAATTCACATTTTAAATGAATTCTTATTTAGGGAAAAAAACACTAGCTACTCGTGCAAAACATGTACAATAACGGATTTAGTGATATATATATATATATATGTGTGTGTGTGTGTGTATATATATATATATATCTTATTTATAATTTGATACTTAATGGTACGCATTTATGAATTAAAACACTAATTTCTTAATTTCACTTTGAAGTTACAATCTTAAAAATATGTTTAAATAAAACTATGAGCTAAGTGTCTGAAATTGCGCTCCGGCAAAAAAATAAAATTGAATATTGCGGCTGATTTCCTAAAAATCTCTTCCAAAAAACAAATGTCATATAAATATAGCTTGGAATTGTATAAGGTTGCCGAAATTGTTTTGGTTTCGATTAGTACCTACCCCGAATTTTTTAAAGGGATGAAATAAGTGCTTTTAACGGAGGGAGTGAAGAACAGTAGTTAACAAAAGTCCCAATGAAAATTAATCATTTATTAAGAAGTGTTCATATCAACCGATTGGAGATCGCATAGATATAAAATGAAAAATTTTACAGATAGGAATTTATTTCGCATATCTTTTTACATTTTCTGTAAAAGTGTCGTATTGCACTCCAGAAAGGTTTCGCTTCACAAATTTTTCCGTACAAAATAAAAAAACCCGGAAGGAAAACTGCTCAACCTAGACGTTGGCTGAGGTGTCCAAGTATTGAGCTGGCCCTTACATTAGATCCGCGCATGAGAGAGCGCTTACTCAAAAGAGGGGTCAAACGTGTCAACAAGGTTAATAGGTAGGGACCGCGGTAAGTGCTGTACGCGATTGCGTCTCTGTACCCAAGGGGCAAGTCTAACGCCTCCTTAATACAGTGTACTAGCTTAATTAAAGCGGCATCTCTCCGTGGAACGTAAGAAACGCACTGTTTTACCGATAATCTTTTTCAACAAACGTTTGTATAACAAATTCGGCTGTCTTGATGGAAAATGAAACTAAGGGTAAATTAAACAATAGCTTGTGCTACGGTGTCAGCTCAGTCACCTTGTCCTAACAATATTAATTTAAGAAAATAATTGAAAAACCTAACTCGTATTTCGATTCGTGGATGAGTCCTAATGCGTATTTTGTAAAAATAATGTACATATTCTTTATTACCTTTTTTCAGCTTCCTTTCTTTCTTTAGCGCTTCCTTAAAAATTTCAGCCGCTGTCCCTTTTTTTTTACAAGCAATATATCTTTCATTTCCTTATTAGCATTGTTGTTGAGTATCATTGAAAATTTCGGTCTCCTCTAAGAATCCTGCTGAGGTTCTTGAGCTCTTGCTTTTATAAAATATTTTCTGCCAATCCCATTCCCGTCTACCCTTTGTGTATAGCATCTCCTACTCTCTTTTTTTCTTTCTCCCTCTCTCACGCGCACACCTCTTCGCTTTCTCTTCCCTCTCCCGCTTATACGTCTCCCTCTTTCCCCATTCACTTTATTTTCCGCCTTTATCACACTTCTCCCCTTCCTATAGCCACCTCAAGGCCGCCTCTTCAGCTCATTTCCTCTAGAAGGGTGAGAGCATGCCCCCACGCCTCCTCAGCCTCCCCACGCCTCCTCAGCCTCCCCACGCCTTCTCAGCCTCCCCGCGCTTATAACTCCTCACTCCCATACTCTCGGCTTCTCTTTTAAATTTCCTGGAGCCTTGTCTCGCACGGATGCCCTTCCTCCTTGCTTCATAACCCACTCCTATTCCACTCCCTTTTTCCTCTACCAATCATCCCTGGTCTTCTTTATAACTCCTTCTAAATTACTCTCGTCCGTTTTTTATTCATCTTCGTTCCTCTTTTTCGCCATATTCTCTTCTTTGACGTCCTTTCAGTTCGCCCTTTCAACTCGCTCTTCCTCGCTTTTCAAACGCTTCTGTGATGCTCGTTTCTCCCGTTCATATTAGTTCTTTCCTAATCTCCGATTTCTCACTTTACTTTGACCTTTTTTTCATCTCCTTCTTTGCTGGATTCCTTATCCAGTTTTAAAGACTTTTTCTTTGGAATGGAAAAATGGTAGCATTCATACATAATCGCTGGTCTATAAGGGTCCCGTAGTCGAATGATTTTTTGCACCGTAAGTATAGTTTTCGAATTCTGTGCTTCTTGTTGCTGTACTCAAAATTTTATTATTTAAGTGAATTCACTTTTTAGGAATTCTCAGAACCTGGAAATAGTATTCTCTTACTCGAGGGTCAGCTGTCTCAGGTTAATGCAACCGATACGATTCACAGTAACATCATAAATGAAATGTATTTGATAGAAAATAAGTAAATTGCCACCAATGATATCATGCCACAGATTTGATTATGAAAAAGACCTTGTTTAACGAAAACAATTTTGTAGTAATACGTCTTTAGAGATGAGAAAAAACTATTCTCTTGCAATATACGAGAAAAACGATTTATCAGCACTTAATGTGTCTAACTAGAATTTCCAAATTGGTGACTTTAACTCAATGTTCACATAACCCTGCATCTCCTAAAATTTTGATTTGACTTCAGAAACGCTCACCTTTTAGTATATGTGCACGAGGGTACCTACCTGTCTGCGTAAATAAATTTACCATATTTAACTTAAATTTTCAGTTGTATTTGAGAAAAGGAAACTTTGATTTTATTCATATTCGAATTTTTAACTTTGCCGGAAGTTTTCCATCAGTTTTTCGTTCATCTTCCTCTAATTCTCCCGATTGTTAATTCTACCTCGTCCTCCATCTCCCTTCCCAGCGTTTCCATCCACATCATCTCTTCCTAACTAAATATCTCATTTATCCGCCTTTCGAAAATTCCTGGTAGACCCAAACTTATCCATATTCTATTCAGAGCTTTCTCATCCACTTTCTCTACACATTTCTCTTCGTTCATTTCATTCGCCCTTTATTCTCCGTGCGCTTCATTTTGTCATATTTGTCTGCTATGGCATATTTTTGTGGTATCTTTTTTTCTCGCCAAATATTTTCCCGCGAATAATAATTACTTTGTTCCGCCTTTTTTCTCTGTCCTAATTCATTCTTTGTTTGTTTTCGGTTTCTCAGAATTTTATTCGTTCTGTATTTAACCACCCTATTAAGAATCCTTTCGTTAATACCATGAAATTTAAATCGCACGAAAAAGTTTTCTCTTCCCTTCTTCATTTAATTAGCTGCATTGATACTTCTTCCTTCCTCACCCGTATTCTGTTACCTGTGTTTTCCGTCTAACTAAATACGTTCTTTCAGTTTTTCCTCTCCTTATTCATTTACTTCTCATATTGCCTTTCTCCCTCACTTATTTATTTTTCAGCCCGATTTTCTTTTGTTATTCTCCCACTCGACTTTCTTTCGTTTGTTCCGCGTTTCACATTTTTCTCTCCTATTCCCCTCGTTCGTTTCCTCTTTTTTTCTCAACACGCCCTTCTCCTTCATCCCCTCCGCCCTCCTTTCATTACCCTTCCCCTTTGCTTATTCATCCTCTCACTCGCATTTCCCATCGCCCATTGCTTATACTAACTACCCTTCCAGCCTCTTCCATATCCCATATCCCAACCTCTCCCGACGCTTCCGCTTCCTTCCCTCCCTCCCTCCCATTCTCCTCTCATTTTCTCCTTCATCTACTCCCTCTTCATCGCGCAAAAGTAGAGAAAGGTTGTCTGCCCTTTGACTTCCTACGTCTCCCACAAACACTCGCCTATCACCGTCGCGTAATTTTCCCTCTGTCCCTTTCTATCTCTCTCTCGAATGCTCCTTTTACCTTCTCTTCCGGGCGCCTCCTTCACCCATTCCGCCTCCTCCCTCGACTCAACCTCCCCCGCTCTCTAATCTACTCTTCCTCCGAATTTTCCTCCTTCCCACTCATGAAAGAAACACGCACAACGACGTCGCAAATACATTCCTTCTTCATATTCCTTTCTCATTCACCTTTCTCTCTCTACCTCTCTCCATAATCCTCTTTCTCTCCTCCAATCTTCGCTTACTCTCTCTATTACTCCTCTCATTCGCTACCGACGTAAAGTGTCAGTCGCTTTTCCTATTTCTCTTCCCTCTCTTCTCTCGCCACTCTCTTTCCCTCCTTTACTCCCACAGGACGGAAGAAATTCGAGTTTTAGAGCGCCGAAAAGCGTTTCGTAAAATGGCCCCAACAATATTTTAGGGGACGTTTTGTGACGCTAACTTAATAAACCTCGCATTAATTGTTAACAAGAGGTGTTTCCCGCTCTCCGCTTCCTTCCTTCCTCCCCCCCCCCCTTCCCCCCCTCTCCATACCAGCTGTTGATAGGAATATTCTAGACGTTTCTCCTCTTAAATGGCGCTGTGGATATAGCATCGATTCTCGGACAAATACTGGGAGCACCACTGTATTGAAATCGGCGAATACTTAAGGCCTCAGTTAATTTATTTTCTTAGCGTGCTTTAATTAACAGTCTACTTTATATGTAGACTTAAATGACTAGTTCCCTTAGTGAAACAAATTATTTGCGCTCAAGATTACGAATAACGAGTCAGATGAAATAAACTATTGTAATGCATTTTAATATTCCATTACTTAGTCTCCAGATTTAACATTGAGTTTGTGTTATTTATTCGTTTTAATATTATTTGTCATATAATCAATCATGTGGTAAACATATGTTTGAAATTTACCGCTAAAGAAATGATTTGTATCAATGGCGTAATATCATATTACTCTATATTATAAAATCGTAATGGTCATCATGATGCCTAACGCCCAAATTTTGTGAATAAATCGATTACAAAAAAACTTAGAAGCATGAAATTTCTCAGGCTTTCAGTGTTGATGAATCTTTCCGTTATGACTAAAAAAATTCGAAAAAGGTCACGGGTTCGACTCCAGAGGATGAATGTCTTTTCCCATAAGATAACACGTAAAAATCACCTTTTTGGTTTGAAGTTCTTTTACTATTTAAAATATCTTAAAATGAAGTTATCGACACGAAATTTGCGCTAAAATACGCAAAAATGAATCAGGATTCTTATTCTTACCGTCGAATACTCAGTCTCATTCGAATTTGCCCATATTTTGAATTTATACTCGAGTTTAGGTAATTTTTTTAACATTCAATAATAAGATTCCATGGTTACCGGTATTGTTGTCCTCGGTAATTTCCGTGCATATGCACTTACGAGGGGGGAAACCCTCTGCTCGCTGACGTTCGCCACCCCCCCCCCCCTCTTTGCTTGCACCGTAGTTTATATATATTTTCCTAATTTTATTTTATTAGAATTAACCGATTTTATCTTCAGCTCTTTTTATGTACTTTTAGCATTGTTTACTGTAATGAAAGTATACATTTCCTTAAAATAAGTTATACTTTTGTTTGGTATAATTTTCAGTTAGGTAATGCAATTAAACGCAATATTGATAGATCATTATTGCTTTCTTTTAAAGCAGATTTAGTTTGGTGTCGTATTTTACTAGTTAAATTCTCGAGAGAAGCTGAGTAATTTCGTTCTCCAAGAATGATTCCATATCTGTATATTTGTATATGAGTAATAGTATCTCGTCTAAAAAAGCTGTCAGATTATCCGTTTCGAAACAGTAGTAGCTAAAAATGTTATCCACTTCTTGAAATTATTCATAAATAGCTCTACCAAATCCTAATTTAAATATGCATTACACAGTGACTTCCTCATTAAAATTTCCTGAATTGAAAACGCTTTGTCCGTTAATTTACTAGTTTCGGCCTTCATTCTTCTCTAGTTATCTTATACACTATGGGTGCGAGTAGTCATTTATATATTCATCATTTCTTTACGTATAGCCACTTAAATGCATTTTTAGTCATACATTTCTATGGACAGGCCGGATGAATTAAATGATTAACCCGGTGTTTTTTTTTTACCATGAAAAACATTCGATTAGAAAATTTTGGGCAACGGGAGTCGATGAAAATAAGATGAAAGACTCGTTAAACGCTATTAAGTAATCTAGTTTTATCATGATGAATATGCGATCTATAAGTGAAATATAAACGGCCATTGACAAAGAACAAACGTAGGAGTTCCGTTATAAATAATATTGGGAGATAACAGTTATTGCGATAAAGGATTAGGATTAAGTTTATGACTTAAGACAAAAGAAAAGCATTCACTCAAGATCCCTCATTTTGCCCCTGCAGAGGTTAGTGCTTTAAGATTTATAATGTGTATCTGAAGCAATTAATTACAAATGAAGTAATGATACTAAACTGTTTAATCATATTAAGTGCATTCGTCAAAGTGTAGACGAGAAGTACATATATTAGTAAGAGAATATCGAATTTTATTATGAATGGAAGTTTGATATTCTGGCAGCAAATTGTGAATTTCATTAGTTTCAGATTCATTTCACGTTCTATCTCAGTAAATATTAGGCTTCATGCAGAACGTTTCCGCATTTAAGTAGATAAATTTCCGCCCAGTATTCGCTGCGCCTTTATTTAATCTCGCTGGCAAAAATACCCGATCTTATTTCATCGCAAGGAAAACGTAGAAATGAGGTGGGTGTTTGATGGCTTCGTTACATTTACGTCTATTTGGCGTAATTTCCTCCCGACGGCAATACGCCGCACTTAAAGGGAGGGATTCAGTGTCCGTTCGCTTGGTTTTTTTCGAGGAGGAGGAAAGAACGAGCGGCGTGGAACGTGACAACCATGCAGGCGCAGAAAACCATTTAATTGGCTCATTGGAATTTCGAAACACGTGGTCCCAGCAAAAAAGAACAGATGTTGCATCCTAAATGTTTTTCAGGTGTTTGACGACATCATTTGCTTTCGCGTCGATTAGGAATCGGATGGAGTCGCAAACTCAACTGGGTAAAAAAAAAGCAATCTCTCTTGTTATGACCTCGACGGAGAGGTTAACGATCGTAAAATTTTGTTATGGCTTAGGGTATAAAGCTGCATGTGACGTATTTACATTAATTTATCTCTGTGATATTTATGTTTGCAGTTATTACGTAAATTAAATAAACAATACCGTTGCTGGAACTGAAAATACAGCATTAAAGCGTGCATTTTACAAATCAGGGTGAAATAAATGAAAGGAGGACTAAATTTTATTAAAACCAATAGCTATACGAAACTTTATTTTCAATCACTATAGAAAATGTAAGTCCACAAATCGCTAATTACAGCAGAGCTTTTAAAGCTCTGTCTTAAATGGAGGGGAAGAACTTTTCCCCCCTTATTTGCTATAATGTAAGTCAGGGGTTTCAAACATACGGCCAGCTTATTGAATCAATCCGGCCCGCATAAAATTCTGAAAATACTTGTAAAATAAAAAGTAGTATATATTAAATTTTGCAACAAATTAATATTGTCATATTTTTACATTGTTTTCACTTGTCAGTGCGACAATCGGCAGTGTCGGCAGGTAGCCGACTACAGCAGTCGACCGTCATTTGTTTCAAACTTTCACGTATAAGGAACTTTCCGAGCTAAACCGCTTTGTTCATGTTGATCAACTGATTTCGGTACTTCTTTTTACTTTTTTCAGTATTTCTGAACTAAACAACATCACTAAAATAAAATTTTGTATGATAAATGTTATAATTACATATTACCCATGTCGCTTAAAAGAAAAGTAGATGTTGAATGCCGGGCGTTCTCCGATAAATGGAAACTATCGTATTTTTTCATCGAATCGAACAGAAAGCCATTATGCTTAATTTGTCTTCAAACTGTTGCAGTTATGAAGGAATTCAACGTTAAAAGGCATTAAGACTCGTGACTCATATATATCTCAATATTCAAAATATGCGGGAAAACTGCGTGAAGAGAAGTTTGCGGAATTAGAAAAGGCTTTTAAATCACAACAATCGATTTTTACAAATGTACGCAATAGTAGTGATGCAGCAGTGAGAGCAAGTTTTGTTATTTCTCAAGAGAATGCATTTTCTGAAGGCGAATTCCTCAAAATATGCATGATGAAAGCAGCAAATATTGTATGCCCAGAAAAACAGCAATGTTTTGCAAATATCAGTCTTTCGCGTAATACAGTCGCCGGCCGGATATCCGAATTGTCGGACAATTTAGTAAATCAGCTCAAAGAAAAGATGAAGACGTTTATTTCGTTTTCAATAGTGATTGAGGAAAGTACTGAATTTCTGATACTGCACATTTAGCAGTGTTCATACGTGGTGTTAACATAGAGATGAATGCCACTGAAGAATTCGTGGAGTTAGTACCTATGAATGATACCACTACAGGAGATGATATATTCAATGGCGTCACAACTTCTTCGGATAAATTTTGTGTGGACTGGTCAAAGGCAGTGAGCATTGCAACAGACGGAGCACGGTCAATGGAAGGATGTAAGTTACGAGCAGCTTCTAGATTAAACAAGTTAGGAAAGTGTACAATGTATCACAAATGGGCGCGTTTCGTGCAATGGAGTGTTAGAAAGAAATCATATACATACATGTACGTAAGGAAAATAACGTTTTAAAGTTCTTTTCTTCATCATAAATAATCCATTTTCATCCTATTTAAAAATAGTGCATGCACACGTTAGGAAATTAAACGTTTGTTTGTGAGATTGTTTATGTTAGCAACAATGAGGAAATGCAAGAAATTTTCTAAGTTGAACTCGATTTAAGACGTTTTTGTTTGATTTTCTCGATAACGGCTACTTGTACGATAAAAATGTATAGGAAAGGAAATACTCTTCTTTACCAGTTCGACAACTTTTATTTGAAAAATATTTTATTTTATGAGCAATACTTTACGAGATATGACGAAAATTTAATTTTTTGTCACCTGTAAAGTGGTACCCCTGATTGGCGTACGTGATTCATTTTTGCGATTTTCTTATTATATTTTATTGTAAGTCCTTAATATAAAATTTCATGAAAATCCGTTCTGTAGAAGCCGAGAACGAACATGCGGACGGACGGACAGACCGACGATAATAGGCGCTCACGCTGTAAGCGAAACGCGCCTAAAAATAAAGTCCAGAGTGTGAATCCAAATCGTGATTTTATTGCATCTCATTGTATTTTGCATCAGGAAACTCTTTGTACGAAAATTGTAGATATGGAACATGTAATGAGTAAATTTTATACCAAGTCGAGATCTCAACCATCGTCAACTCCAACAATTAATTCAGGAATGTGAATATCAACAAGGACTACCTTACAACATTGAAGGTCGCGGTATGGTTTTAAAACGATTTTTCGAAATGCGAACAGAAATCGAAACATTTATGGAAACTAAAAATAAACCAGTGCATTTTTGGTGGATATCGTTGGACACCTGAATATTTTAAACTAGCTGAATGAATAACCCGGCGTTGTCCGGTCATATTTCGTTTTTCGTAAGATAAGTTATAAATGTAAAAAGGTTAATGATAAATTTTCTTAGTTTAGTAGTTCTTCCGATGCTCTCCAAACTCTTCCGTGTATCTTAATTTGTAGTTCTAAGACATAATAGGATCGATTTCAATTGGGCTGAATTTTTGTGTTAAAACTGATCAATCAATCAACAATATTGAACAATAGGTCAAATCAAGTAATCAACAAAGACAACCACTAAATCTATCTCACTAAATCTACTTTAAAGCAAGTGGATACACAGTGTATTTTGTTTGTCCATTGGGAGCGAAGACAGAAAGATTGGTTCCCCCTTCCAAGCCAAAAATTAAAAAAGAATAAGCCTGCGGTGGACACCCTCAGGTTTCCCTAAGTACACATGCCAAGTTTCAGCTTTATAGATTTATTGGTTTTGGAGTGACAGCGTTAAAACACAAACAAACAATTTTTTTTATTTATATAAAATAAATCAAAATGTACAACTTTATCTACGTAAATGTAGCTACGAAGAGAAAAGGACTATGTAACTTTCAATATTTAAAAAAAACGCATATTCTCCTCTAATTTTAAATTTGCGTTAGTAAACATTACAGATGTATAATATAATAGTTTTACTTACAAAAAGGTAAACCGTTAAAAATGCTTCCCAGACGCAGTCAATAGTATAATTGTCTTGAAATAGTTATGTTGCTATGCGTCATTAATTTCGATGTTTAAACAAAAGTTCGAAGCGAAGAACGCTTTTATTTCGTCAATTTGAATGTTTAATTGGCACTAATTGAATCGGAGGCAACAATGAGAGTCTCATTGGCAACGCCCGTTTAATTGGGACTAATTTAATCGGAGAGAATAATGAGAGTCTCCTTGGCAACGCCCAGAATGAGTCCGAAAAATCCGCAAAATTTCGAGTAAACCTGTAAAAAACAGAAGAATCATCAACAAAATAATTGAGTTATCAAACAATAATAAACCAAAAAACAAAAGGCGTCGACACCGGTAAGAACCACGTAACAAATAGCACTTTTAAACATCGGAATACACGTTATGATACTGTCAAGAAACGTTAATACGCAAGGCTGGGTAACTGACACGCGGACGCGGTCAAAGAAAAGTAGTGTTGCCAGAACGTAAATAATAATAATTTTTCAAGTAAATTATTTAAGTTATTATAAAAGAAAGTTTTTAGGTATTTTCCTCGCAAAATTGGGATAAATGTTGAAAATATATATGTTTTTGAAATCAGTATAAAAAAAGCTTTAAAATGATGGCCATTCAACACAGTGCAAAAAAAATCCCCCCCCGCCCCCAAATTAAAATTTTGAAACGCCGTATAGCCTAAAACCAGCTCCTGGGTATAAGGAAACCTGTGAAAAAGTTTGGTTACACTGACTTTCATGGGGACCTAGTGAAAGAAAAACAAACCAACCAAAACTGACAAATATTTATAAGATACAAAAATGCAAGGACGTAACCAAATAGTGACCGAATATTATGACAATCTTTGTTCTTTTGAAATGAAATTGAATCTTTATGAAAAACAAATCTCCCTTGTAAATCTAATCCACTTTTCCACATTGAATTCCATAACAAAGAATACTAACATATAAGCAAATATTTTGGAGAAATATGCTAAAAACATTTCTGCTGTGAAAGAAGAATTTCGAAGAAGATTTTCAGACTTCAGAAGATATGAGAAACAATTTAAATTATTCAGTGCTCAATTGGCCTTTCATATTGAAAACTCCTTAGAAGAACTGTAACTGTACGATACGGCGTTAGAGGAGAAATTTAAATCAGTTACCGTTCAAGAATTTTATAAATATTTGGGCGATAAGTATAAAGAAATCAAACTATTTGCCGCCAATATACTATCCATGTTTGGAACTACTTATCTATCTGAGCAACTATTCTCTGTTATTAGCATTAATAAGTCAAAACTGCGTTCAAAACTCACGAAAAATAATTTGACTTCGATTCTGAGAGTAGCAACCAAACAATCACTAGAAACAAATATTGATAGGTTGATTGCCGAAAAACGTCAACAAGTTTCCGGGGCAACGGTAAATAAATAATTTATTGTTTTATATTTGTATTTTATGTAATTTCTTTTGTTTATATTTTATATAACTTATTTTGTAAAGATTTAGTTAAAACGTGTAATTATGTTTTTGAAGGGATGTTGAAATAAATTACTTTGAAAATATATAATACATATAAAATGATTAAATAATAATCGTTTTTTCATCATATCTAATCCGGTACGCCATGATTGCAATGGTAAAAATTTGGCCCGGATGTCGAATTGAGTTTGACACCCCTGATGTATGCACGTGATGTGACTTTCGCTGAGCACCAAAATTGTTACAGGGTTTCGTAATGTAGGAGTATCCGATGAAGTTACCAGGAGGTGTATAACTGATAATCGTTATTGAATACTGATGGTACTATTTCTATGCTTTCTCTCGATTATGCTACACATATTTTTATTAAAATGATGTTTTCACGTTACAATTCCACATTAAAGGTGACAATATTAATTCATCCTAACTTATTTATTTTAAAATAACTATTTTCTATCTAGGCTCTTTTGCTTGACTCTTTCACATAAACCAAGGGATTAAATTTCAACATTTTCTTAATCGACACAACGTTGAAACTTTTTTATCAGTGAAAAATACGTTGTTCTCCAAAGTAATATGTTTTAAAGAAAGTTATTTTTTATTTTCATACAGCTCTTGGCTGATCAGATTTAATATTTTGAAATTTTGAGAAAGTGGTGCACTGAACTGGAATAATTTTAATGCGGTCTATAGAAAGTTAGATCCTTTTATCTTTATCCTTCTATTCAGGCCCTGTTAATTAAGATTTTAAAACATAATTTCCGTCGAATTTATTTTAGTGGAATGATGGATACGAAATGTACTAAATCAAATCCGCTTATTCGTAGAAATGGATTACTGAAAGGTTGAGTTTTTTAAATTGTCAATGAAGATTTGCGTTTTTGGATAAAGATTTAGAATTAAGCGAACACAGAAAATGGATTTCGATTTTTTTATTGCATGAAGTAGTATAGGTTGGGTGACCAGTGGTCACCCTACCTATAGGAATTCCTATACTACTTGACAGAATTCACCGCTACATGGTGGTGGCGCTGTATACTGGAAATTACGAAAAAGTTGAATATCTCCGAAATGGATGGTTCTACGAAAATTTCTTTTAAACAAAACTTGGAAAAAGATATTATTCTCTACAACTTTGTTCCTCACGAAGATTACCAATAACGACGTTTTTAATTCACGGAAACCGAAAACACCGATTATTTATAAATAATTCCTAAACAATAACTGCTATGGAAAATTGTTTGAAATAAAAGACGTAGGAAATTATATTTTCTACATTCTTTGTAATGATTAATTTACGCAATAATGATGTATTATCGGAGAAATATCGCAAAAACCGAATAGGGTTTCGAATAAACCTCGACTTCTGGTTAACCGATATTGTCCAAAAACTAATCATTTCTTTGTGCTCATGCTAAAGTGTTATATATGAAGTTTGGTAACGAAATGGCAAGTACTTTTTGAGTTAGAACGCCCAAAATCACATACACACACACACACACACTTTTCCTAAAATAGTCTAAACGTGTTCAAGGGACCTCAAAACGTGTATTTCCTTTGAAATCTGGAAGTCGATTTTTTTCGTGATCACAATACTTTCCCATTTCTACGTATGGAGAAAGTAAAAATCAGATCATCACAAAACTTTATACGTTTCAATTCCCTGTCATCCTATACTACGTAACACAACCGTTCTCCAAGTTGGTTGCTTTACCGAAGGTCGCATCTGAACCCTTGCGTTGGTAGTTCAGCCCCTTCTTCGACTCCAACTCCACTCCGGGACCATTCCAATGCCGATGTGGTTTCCGAACCTCTTATCTGCCCCTTCAGAACCTTCACTCACTTCACCTCACAAGGTATCGTTTAACGGGCGTCGTGTTTTTTCACTATATAACCCGGGACCATTACTATTCCTTTCACTGAGTGACTTCTACGGAACCGAACCTCCGGCGTACCCATCGAAATGGGCCAATTTTACAGCACTTCGCGGGGAAGAGGTACTGTCTTTTACCATTCTCGTTTACATGCTCGAACGTCACCCCCTCCCCTCCCCTCCCCCTCCCACCATTCCCCTCCTTTTTAGAAAGAAGTAGTGCCCTCTACCGGTTTTCCGTTGGTATTACTTTAGTCAAGTTTTTGGTGCGATCGGTAGTGAATCGGAAGTACATGACTCGTGAAGTTCCGTGTCACATTTAATTTGGTAATGTACTTCTTTTATTGCAGTGCGAATTGAAAACGTTTTAGAATCTGAATTTACGTTATATTGTTTAAGGATATCTGCTTCGTCTCAATTCGTCTTGCCATGCATCGTGGCCATTCTACTACGAGAGAGGAACTTCTGCTGCATGCGGAGATATCACACATCCTCAGAAAACGTAAGAAAGTTTCATTTATTAAAGTTGGATTTGTTAAGTCGTTTCAAAGATGGCGGCCCATTGGTAGCTATTGTTACAGAAGAAACGATTGCTGGCATTAAACCCAGAAGTTGTGGTTTATGTACGATTTGAAGCCCTGTAGTATTGTGCCACTTGAGTGCTGTGCGTCGCGTTAAAATAAAAAATACTTTACAAAGGTTCATATTATTTCGCGGTTCCGATTTTACGTGTTACTTGCCAAATAATGACTTTGATATTATTTCGTACCCTAGGCTATAGCGTGAGAAAGTATTTGCTGAATTTTTATTATTTTTAAAATCTCGAGTTCCGGTTGCAGTTCGGTAGCAATCTCCATGATTCCAAAAGATTAACCGGGATTTCATAAATTTCGTGTAATTAATAGCATTGAAGTGAACATGCATGCCTCAATTGAGAAGTTCCATCGAAAGGTATATCATTGTGCTGCTACGCAGAATTCTGAAATTCTCGTCACTCTTCTTCACAGGGACATTTCAAGCTCGATTCGTGAGCTAAGCAAGAGTTCTGGTGACAAACTTCTTCCCATTCATGGGAATGAAATGCATAGGAACCTTCTAATAGTGCTGTAGAATTGACTAATGTTTGCGAATTTTAAATCTGATGCTTTATTTAAATTTGTATCCCCTCAAACTAATAAAAGTTGGACTCTTTTACCCAATAATAATCCGGTTGCACATATTTTCTGCGATTGCTTAATTTGATTTTACTTTTAGCAAAGTTAATTACCATTTATTATTTAATTTCTACGCTTTTATATTTATGTATTATATTATATACTAATCTTCGCAAGGTTAGTTACTATGTTTTGTTTGTCTAACTTTGAGAGACTTTTTTAATTTAAGTATTTTCTCTTATATATTTTTCATTCACTTTTACTCAAACTATATAAAGAAGGTAACTCTACAACTGTAATTTTGTAAGTTTAACCCTCCCACGACACAGTTCGCCCCTGTTAGGAATTCTAGTTATTCCTTTTTCGGAGTTTCGAGTGCAACCACATCTGATTATTTCTCCCACTCCACGTTCAGTTGAGGTGATAGCGAACACGTCTATGGCATGTATGTTCAAAATTTGATCAGTCCAGTTATTTCTGTGATGCTAAATTTCGAATCTTAAAATACTCGTCTAATGACAAAGAAAATATGTATTTTAGGGAAAGCCTGTCAAGCAGGAATAGCGTTTCTTATCACGTTATCATGTTTTTAATCAAGACGAAATTATTCCCGATGAATGAAATGTTTTAATATCCATAGGTGAAAAACTTATCTATTGGTTCACCTGCTTCTAATTTTTAAAACTAATGTTCCTATGTTTGTAAATTGTTTTAAATGACTTTTATCCAGTATAATTCGCTGTCTGTTTTGCCTTACGCCTAACGGTGTTACAATTTCTAACATAGTGGAAATTTCAATATTTTAATACAGTATTCCTATTTTTAACAAATTTTTCCCAGTAACTTTGAATCATTGGAGGAAGTCTTGTCTCGTAAAATTTATGTTGCCCAATCATAATTGTACGACGATTATTGATCGTAAAGTGACTGCAAGATATGATAATTAAATTTGGAACAGCTGATTTAACATTCACTTGCTAAATGTTGTTTAAGTGTTTAGTAAACAGTTGCACTCACTGTAATTTAGAAAGGAGAGCAACAGTAATAAGTTTTAACGCACGTTACAACACGTGTGGATTTATTTGCAAACATTGAAACAGTAGGGAATTGTTTATAGTGACATATTTTTGCTTAATCTAAACCACCTATACATTAAATTTTCATGAGAATTAAGCGTAAATTTACATTAAGCACACAGCGATAAAATCTTTTTTTATATTCCATTAAATACTAATTAATAAAGATCCCTTGGCGACTTCACAAAGGAGATAGTGGAGTTGAAAGTTAGTTATGGAAGCCACATAACCTCGAGGTTATAAATTTTGTGATTTAGCAGAATAGGGATACAAGATTGACTTTACTAGCGAGCAGGTGTCAGAATTTCAATCATTAGCTGTGCGGTATAAGGCAACTTAGTTAAATATTTTTATGATCATATTATCCGTGAATCATTAACTTAATATTTATCGCCTATTATTATTTTTTTTACAAATATATTCATTTCATGATGAAGAATGAAATTAAAAGAAATTGAAAATCAGGACCGGCTTGAGGCAAGTGCCATCTGTGCGGCTGCACAGGGCCCCGTGCGGTCTGCTTTCACATCGAAACATTACAGACAGGCAGACGCCTAAGTGAAACTATAAGCGCATTTTTTTTAAACGCCCCAAAAAGCAGAAAATTAATTCTATTGATTGTACCTGCCGAAATTTCATATTAAATTCTTACGTATTTTAAAATGCAACATTATGATCTCTGTAAGTAACTGTTAACACAGAAATTTTGTAATTTTGTTCTCTTGAATTTCCAGATGGAAAGCTGCGAGGATTGCTGAGTGTGGTAGAAAATTTTTTGAGAAGTGCTTAGTGGTTAACTACGTGATCAGAAGAAAAAACTTAAACGCGAAGAAGTAAGAAAATTCTACCATTGTGCGACTTGTAATTCGGGAAATTACGAAGATCAGTATTTTTTATTTAGTGTATCTTCAAAAGTGAAACTGTGAACCAAGGAACGAACAGTTCGTGTGTAGTGTTTTTTTCAGTGCCAAATCAAGCCTTCGGAGAGAATGCAAGTCGCACCGAAGATGTCGTGCGTCGACGCAAGGACTGCGGAGCGTCCAAAGGATTCGCCGATGGAATGCATTCTCCCTAAGGTCAGTAATTAATCGACGCAGATGGCACTCCCACCGATGGACGACGGACGATGCTCCGGCCCCAGCGAAGGGTAGAAGAAAATTTCTTTACCACTAACCTTTAACTAACGCTTTAACTAATTTAGAGTAGCATTAGTGTAAGAACGACGTAACAGAACATCTGTATGCGTCAGACACTTTCGTATTTCGTTTTTTCTAGGTGCGAATTGTTTTCATGTTAGGCACGTTAGGAAATAATATTTAGGGAATCTTAAACGCATAAGTCTCATTTTGTTCTTGTTAGTTAGTTAGCTTTAACACACTAATAACTAACAATTGTGCATATTATGTTCACTATTTCTCATACAATGCTTTTTTCGTTTCACACCGCAAATGGGAGGCCCATTGCCAAGATAACTGAGTAGCTGTGCATAAGGAAAAAGGTAATTATATTTTCATTGATATGTTTTCGTGTATCCTATAGTTATCAAATTTTCTTTACAAAATTAAACGAGTTGTATTGTGTGCGGTTTTCCGATAATCCTTTAAAGTGGTTCCATATCGAATACCTGTTTAATATTACCTCAAATTCTTCCTCGTCAACTCGATCTCTCTCTCTCTCGCGTTGGAGTATGCGTAAGGTTTGTTTTATATTAACGTCTATGTTGATCAAAAAAGTTTTTTTTAACTTTGAAAGTCATCTGACAAAAAATTCCCAGCGAACCATTGACGCTATAACTTTTCCTGGACTAATATAATCATAAAAGTTAAATTTTCAAAAAATATTTCGAAATATATGTTTTAAAAAATTTGTATAAGTGGGTTTTTAAGAAATCTATATGCTTCTTATGATAAAATTATCTTTCAAACCCGAGCTAGATTCAAATGACAATAACGAAACAAAGACAAATTTTGATCCAAGCGTTTTAATGTTATGCCTGAGCTTAAGATTTTCAAGGATTGTGCTATATTCTAAAAAAGTCACATTTTTATGAATCCTTCTATTAATTCGAGAACGTTAGACGACTGTCTCCGTTTTCTCCGGAGCAGCGTAAAAATATATATAGTTTACAATGAGAACTTAAAAAAACTTAACTGAAACTACCGCAATTGCAGTAATGTGCCACTAGTTGTTTTTAAATAATGTCATCTATTCTTTCTCAGAACTGCATATCCATTGGCACCAGATTCACCAGACATGACACAGTTTGCATTTGTGGATGAATGGATTGAATCACTAAAGGGAGGCTATTCTGAATTATCCTAATTGAGTTTAATCTAGGTCTTATCTATTTTTACAATAGATTTTTTAACTGCCCGTAACATTTTGTTTAAATGATTTTATATGTTTTCTGGAGAAGACTTTTAGATCACATTCTATATTATTTTAGTCAATTTTTATATTTTAGTACAATAGTTGACATTAATATATTTCAAAAAAATGCGCTTTGAAGTCTCCCACTGCAATTTTAAAAAGTATATAGACGACATCCCAGTAATGGGCTGTTAGTCATTCTTTTAACAAAAACCTCCAGGGAAGATAAGTCCGTATTTATATGTAAGCCTTTTTCTTGTAACTTTGTGAACCACTAATCCATCATTCTCACTGTTTCTCCCCATGCCTTTTCACTACGTTTTTCTTTGCACCACTATATCTTTAATCTTTTCAAAGCTTGTTCTGGATAAAGTTATGCCCAAATACGGAACATCATTCCATTTCGAGTATGTCCATTAACGTTCTAGAGCTGAACAGAGGCAGATATCCTGAGGAAAGCCAGTTTTTGGAATCAGGGACGCCTAAAACTTATCTCATAATCTCATAGTCATTTTTACTTTCTCATACGAAGTATCGAGAAAGTATTGTTTTCGCGAAAAATTTCAACCTCGAGATTTTTACGGAAATAAATGTTTTAGGTGTCGCTGAATCCGAAAAAGTGGTTTTCGCAATGCCGTCTATCTGTTACTGGCTCTGGAGCCTAGACGGTACAGCGAAGATGAATGAAATCTCGTACTTAAGCATTTTGTCATACTGAGCAGAGTATACATAGAAATGGTTGACATTGCTCAATAATTAAGAGTAGTTTATTCTACGCATTTTTAACAATAATTCGATTTTCTCAAAAATGGCTCTGATTTTGATCAAATTTCGTACAGTTACTTGAGTTTACGTCTTCAATAATACTATATAGTTCATATATCTCAAAAATGAATATAAGGCTAGTTTATTCTAGGCAACTTTAACAACAATTCGATTTTCTCACAAACGGCTCTAACGTTTTTGATCAAATTTCGTACAGTTACTTGAGTATACATCTACAATAATACTACGTATTTCATTTTTCTCAATGAATGAATATAAGGATAGTTTATTCTTGGGCAACTTTAACAAAAATTGGATTTTCTAAAAACAGGCTAATACGATTTTCATTTTCTAAAGACAACTAAACGACGCATTAGTACCCATACCCATATGAGAAAGTTTGCACAATGTATGTTGTACCGATTTTTTCTTACTGCTATTCATACTAGATAGCGATAAAAGTGTTGTGTAATAAGGTTTGAACGAACCTTAAGGTGTGCACCTTTTCTCAGAATTTAATGACCAAAACTTTGTCTGAGTGAAATAATTACAGTATTGTTATATTATTTTTTATTATGTCAACACTGAGAAATAATACGTGATGGCATACATTATGTATGTACAGTATTATTTATGTATTTAAATACTGGTTAAAAAATTATTTTTTAAAAAGTAGAAAATATGAGATTTATTAACCTCACTATTTCCTACTCACTTAATGCTTCATATAATGTGATTTCACAAGATTTTGAGGAACACAGCTATCACGCTATGTGAGGTTTTACTGTATATGAGAAATGTTGGCGTGTTAATTATGTATTTATAAGAATATTATTTTTAAAATAATAATGTTTAGTCACTTTACACTGGACAGTCTTCAAAAGAAGCATCATCATTACTTACATCTTATTGTCAGTAAAAAAATATCATTTTACTTAATGTAAATAATATTTCGGAAACTGAACTTAAAGTTCGACAATGTGTTGGCTTAAAGGAAAGAGTGTTCAGGGGTTTACTGAGGAGTCTATAGATCAAAATTGGATTTATATCTTTGTAAGCCTACATTTTTTTTTGTTTCCACGATAATCTGGGAAGCAAGGGTGAAGAACTGTCCAACACTTCATGATGTGTGGAATTCGGCTTAGAAACGTAAGGGCTACATATTGTGCCAACCCCAAGAGGTAGATGGTTGCAAACGAAAAATATTTCTACATTTCTGATTTGCAAAAGTATTAATGACTTCATAGTAATTCAGTGACATTAATAGATCCTTTTCCTTTGCTAAACTTCAAATTAATCCGTGACCATGGTTGGTCGTAGAGACCTTTTACTTCTTTTATATGTGGAGATTTACTGTACTTACCGCACTGCAATTTGTAGCCACTGAATATAAAAAAAGGTCATACTGCAATGCCAATGTTTAGGTAGATAGACTATTTTTCCCTAGTAAATTTCCATAGGTTTAGAAGTGAGATAGTATTACATTCACTGGTTACAAAACTACAGAAAATAATTCCAAAAAAAAGATGTTTCTTTCAAGTCTAGTGGATACTAGAAATACAATTGGCTTTTATGTTTTTACTTTCTCCATACGTAGTATAGGGAAAGTATTGTGATCACGAAAAAAATTGACTTCGAGATTTCAACGGAAATACACGTTTTGAAGTCCATAGAACACGTTTAGACTATTTTCGGAATGATGTGTATGGATTAGGGTGGTCCTTAGTTATAGGCAAAATTTTTTAAAAATTTCTTCCGGGACGCCCGCTAAATTTGTTCCATTTGGTTAGACAATAAATTTTGTTAAATATTTTTACAATCGGATAATGGGAAAACGTGCCGCATCGCACTTGAACTTTATATATTTCATCATTTTTTGTGGTATTTGGGTCATTCCTAGTGAAAACGGAGCAATTCCAATTTTGGATTCTAACGGATTGTTTTGATATTATTATCAACATTTTATTAGACATTTTTGGTGATGCCTCTCGAATATTCATATCATCTGCCCAGTAGTTGCCAAGATCCGGCCCGGAAAGTGAGCGCGTGCCATGCAAGTCGCAGCGTGCCGCTGCGCAACTGCTCAAATCTGTCAAATTCGCTGCCTCTTATCTCGTAAAGTATTTCGCCAGTCTTTTCAAAAAACACAACTTACTATCGTTTTTGGGAGTTCTTTAAAGTTATTTACCTGAATATACCTCATGACTTCCATATTTTGAATAAAAATACGCGAAACTTGAGAAATATTCAGAATTTTTCGTTTCACTTATGTATTATGCCCCTCGCTTCGGAGTACATCCATGAAATATAATAGTGAATAAAAGGTTCCGGCAATCTTCCCTTCTGTGATATTCCTAAAAATTTAGTATACACTTGGCGTCTACATTGTACAATTAAGATACATTGTACGCATACACTGTAAGTCCAAGATAATGACAGCGTGCAGTGCAAGCCTGAACTATTCCCTTTCGACGCGCTGTGATTTCGGAGAGTTGACAGCAAACTATTTAGCCATTAAAAGCGGTTCAAGCAACCAATGAACACGCGCAAATGCGGTTGACGCAGTTAAGGGGTAAAGTGTCTGTCAACCAGCTTACCCCAAATAAAATATCACCGAACGCCACTGATATACAGGGATTATATCTCTGTATTCTGAACAAGGGGCTATTTATTTCGTCTGTTTGTTCACAAAAATGCTCTAGAGCAGGGGTTCCCAACCTTTATGTGGGCAAGGGCGCATTCGATTTTAAAGCTAAAGCGGCGGGCGCCAGTATTCTTGCCCTCGCGAATAAAACTGCGAGTTAAAACTTAAAATAATCGCATGTAAATTCTATTAGACAGAGCCATGAAGTCTTATTACATTGGCACTTTCCAGAATTCTCTAGATGCTCAACACTATTAGTCACATGAGCTCAAAGTTTACGGAGGGCAGCGGAACAAACCTTGGCGTGCGCCACGGTGAATCTTGACGGGCGCCCGCGGGCACCGCGTTCGGAACCCCTGCTCTAGAGCCTCGAGTCGAATTACTGGGTTGAGGACCCCTTGTATGACGGCGAAGTTAGTGGTGGCCGCACCGAAATTTCATGGTGGCCGCATTTGAGAATAGCTGGTCTAAAGTAGCACTGGCTTGGAAAACGCAATGGGTATGGCTTTCATACGGATGAAATATCAAAGGATAACATAAAACCTAACCTAATGATGAAGTGTATATACGCGTTTTCAACGCGAGAAAATTTTGGACGTTTAAGAAATGAAGTCATTTTCTATCTACTAATTTGGTATCATGACAGCAACAACCTTTAAGATCGTTAACTCCGCAAAACCACGGATTTTTGATAATTTTTTACAGTATTCTGTTACTGTTTGCTCTGATTTCTTCCGAATACTTATTATGTGGTATTAAAATTTAATAATTATGCACATAATGTACAAAATCTCTCTTCCCATTATAATTTCGGTTTAAGTTGACAAAATAATTAAAGCAAGTTCTTTTTATTTTTACTTTCCTCGTGTTATGTATAATTTTTATCACGTATTATATAGATAAGCAAACTTCGAACGGAAAGTTTTTGCAAAAGTTTCATTTTTTAACTTGAAAAAAAACTTCCAGTTCATCCTATTTAAGGGGCGGTTTTTTTCTTTAAATTTATGCGACTAAAGTCATTGGATGATATGAGATACCGCTTCAAGAGTACATATTTGATCGGTGCAGCCCAAAGGGCGTTGGGTGAAATTTCAGTACGATTTCAAAATTCAACATCACGAATAGCGATAATTTTTGCGTCAGTCACAGATGAAACGATCAGCCCCAAGGGCCTTACGGAGTTACGTACTCTTCGGGTGACGTGACTCCAATGTTAGAAAGAATAATTTTTCGATAGACAAGCCGAACCATGAAAGCACGTTTCCTGCTTTCGCCGGGGAAACTACGATTAGAATAAAAGTTTAACGGAGAAATATTTTGATCGAAATTTACAATTCGAGAATTATAAACTCATTCGAGTTAAGCTAACAGAGAAACGGAGCGTATACGTAAGCAACTGCATTTCATTTATGCTCTCTAAGGCATGCTAACCACCGTTTACGTTTACATTTATTACAATTTTCCAATTAATGCCATAGGCGTTTAGCATCCACCCATATATTTTTCTGATTATGTTGAGCTTTTGATGAAGATATGGAAAAGTTCTGTTGCGTGTAAAATATTGCGGCCGTATAGCATGTACAGTGGGATTCAAAAGTCTTCGGAAAAATTGAGCGGCGCCACTTTCGCGAAGAGTGGTAGTCTTCATTCCTATCTGACGTCTGGGCATTTCCTTGAACAGCGGCTATTTTAAAATCGCGATATTATGGACACGAGTCATACGACGAAGCTTTGGTTCGACAAATGAAATAATTACAATTTTTTCGTGAAATTCGCTTGGAATAAATTTCTTGTATTGTGATTGCTATTGTATCTGTTTCTTGGAACGTAAATAATATCGATAGCACAATTTTGACCTTAAAGTTAACTAATACACATCAGTGAACGAGAATATTAGGGGGAATTACAAGATTTTATCTCGACATTGGTAGCAAAGTTTTTCATGAGAGAGTATGTAGCAAATTGTGCTTCGATTCCCCCGTGTTTGTTGAAAAATAGATCGGCAACTAGAGTAGGTCCCCGATTTGCAGGAAATTGCGCCGTGATCGTATATCGAAACCATATAAATAGAACATAGATTTTCGTGACTAAATTAGTTCAAGTATAACAATAAGGCGATGAGTTCTAAGTAAGTATTTTTCGACATTATCCGATATAAATATGAAGCCTTTCTTTGAATGAGCTAATAGGACGTGATGAAGATAACAGTTATTTGGCTTGAATTCGCTAATATATTTCGTTATTTTCCGCATTATATATATTATTTCAGTCACACACACACGTATTCCTCGTCTCCTTTCACTTTTTTCGCAGTTCTTCTCCTTCGCCTCTCGCCTTTCTCAGTCTCAGGCCTTCTTCCTTCCCAAACGCTGGGGAGGAGTCTGCCGAGGGAGAAGGTCTAATGCCCCACGACTAAGTGCGGATACCTCCTTTCAGCAAGCGTTTCGTGGTCATTTTCAGTAAGGAATTTCTCAATACTCACCCGAACTTTCATCGTTCCATCGTTAACATTGGTCATTTTTCGGAAGGGATGGGTCTACTTTCTAAAAAGGGGGGACAAGGATAGTTGCTGTGTGCCATTCTCTTCTTACTTAAATTGCAATAAATGTTGATATCACTTAAATTATTCGATATATGCAAAAAGTATTCCTACGAGGACCTAAAACGAAAAACAATTAAAGATTGAAATTAATTTGATTTTGGTATCTTCAAAAGCCATAAAAGGTTAATTAACCTTTTATGGCTTAAGAGCGAGAGCGATCTCAAGCACGCGTCCCGCGACAGGTTAGTCAACGACACGAAGCGAAGATTCGATAGCGTGTTGCTGGCGCTACCTCCTATTTTACATAGAGTAGGACCTCAAGGGGGCACCATACAACACAGTCGTGAATTTCGGATACTTAAAAATTTTTTGCATAGCATTTCCCAAGACTTTCTTCTCCGCACCCGTGCGCTCTGTTGAACGAGGAAAAGGACAACTCATGCTGTTTTGTCTACAAAATAACGTCCGCGACTAACATTTCCAGAAAGCATAATTGCGGTATAAATTCCAGTTTTAAGAGTTCGGTTTTCCTTTTTTACTTCCTTCCTCTGTTAACGATGGAACGATGAAAGTTCGGGTGAGTATTGAGAAATTCCTTACTGAAAATGACCACGAAACGCTTGCTGAAAGGAGGTATCCGCACTTAGTCGTGGGGCATTAGACCTTCTCCCTCGGCAGACTCCTCCCCAGCGTTTGGGAAGGAAGAAGGCCTGAGACTGAGAAAGGCGAGAGGGGGAGAGAGGGGAAGAATGGAGGGTGAAAGAGGGAGGGAGGGAGAGGGTGGAAATGAGTGGGAGAGGGTGTGAGACAGACAGACAAACGACTTTATTGAGGGCGAAATTGAGACTATATAATCCCTTCTTACATTTAAGTGAGAGGGAGGGAGGGAGGGAGAGAGGGGAAGAAGGGAAGGAGAGGGTGGAAGGGAGGGAGAGGGAGTTTACACGTAATTTTCGATTTTTCATAGTGCAAGATTTTCTTCCTTCATTCATCTAAATAGGAAAATGCGGAGCGGTTTTCTTCATTTTTGCTTTATTCGATGGGTATAACTGTGTACTATCTTATTCTTGCGATGCTTACATGTTACACGGAGGAAGTTTTAGATTCACTAAATCCGTTGAAATTCAACGGGCACTTCTGCTAGTTTAATAATAATGCCTTGTTCCACTGAAGTAGAAACATATTCAGATGCCGTCTTTGTTAGTTTTGACATGAGTTGCTACGACAACAAAAAACTATTTTTTGTAATGTTAAAATTATGATGATAATGTACACACCTCATCAACTCATTACACTGAATATAGGTTTTAAAAAAAATAAAGTCCAGGTCGAATTTGAACGCCCCTCGTATTACGCTTGCAAATGGAAATAGTTGTCTCCTAAACTTCCTGTTGCTTAGTTATTAATTAATTTCATCAAATGTCTCACCTATCCAGGATGTCGTTATTATTTTCCGTAAAAGTGTCGGAGCGTTCTTTTAATTACGATTTTCGATGTTCCCCCGCCAGTTAATTTACGAGGAGATGAAAAAAACGGGAATGGCGGAACACAAGACAACAAAGCGGGAAAATTGAGCGAAAAGACCCGGTAAAGATAAGACGAAGGACGGAGAGGAAATAAGAGGCAGAAAAGGTTACGTGGCGGAGAAGGAAGCGGGCAGAATTGAATATACGGGATTTGGGATGATGGTGACCTTGGGAGGAGGGAAGTGGAAACATGCGTTAGACGGAAATAATGAAAACGCTTAATGAGAAGGGGACGTAAAAGAGCTTGGCAGAATGAATGATAAATTGAGAAAGAAAGACGAGTGATGGGTCTCAGAATACAATATCCATGAATTTTTAAGCTGTAATATGAAGCCAAATTTATGGTCGGACGTTAGAATAATATTAGTTTATATCTGGTATTGCTTACATTATCTAACATATAAAAGACAGTGTCACAATGTCATTTTGTCATGTAATGCTTTTTGAAGCTTAATATCTCGCAAACGACTTAACCGAATTTGATGAAATTTTCAGGATAGCATTATGATATAACAACAAAAAGTTTTAATCGAACTCGAGATCAAAGATCCAGGTTCGACTCCAGAAGATAATTTCCATTTCCCATTAGGTAACACGTAAAAAGGGACACTACGACGTGCAGGCTTTCATTCTTTTTTAGATTAAAATAAGAAATAATGGACCTACATTCTTCGGATATAAACCATTTTCAAGAAAACATTATAATGTTTCTTATTCTGTTCATCTTTTTCCGCCTACAGTTCGAAATTTCTCATTGTAAACGTTCAATTCACACAGTTTGAGGAAATCTTGCCATTTTAAGGGGATGTTGCCTTGCCTACCAATCCCATTGTTAGACCTCTATGTCATATTGTTAATTCAATCCTTATGGGTATAAACGTGCTTTGAATGCTTTTAATATGAGATAGAGGGGGAGAGAGTAGGGGAGAGGGAGAGATGGGGAGAGAGAGGGGGAGGGAAGGAGGGGGAAACGATTTTCAAGACAGTTGAAGGTTCTGATTGTAATATGATTACCCTAAATAGTTCGAACGATCGCAACTTTCCCCCCGTCATTTTTGACGGGCTACGCACTAGTAATTTCCAAACCCTGTGTCATTGAAACCATTGAATGGAATATGCAAATAAATATCCATGAAATACACTATTGCTTTTATATGGAAAAAAATTGAATTTTTAATTATTTGCAACTCTTGATTTATTATGCAGAATCTTTGCTAAAATCACCCTTGACGGCAATGACAGTTGCGAGGACGGGAATTTTGCCTAGGAAGTAAATATTAAAAAGAACAGAAAATGGTAGATATTTATAATCAACGGAAGAAGCCTATCTATTTTAATAAAGTGGAACTTATACCAAGTAATTTTTCACATTTTGTGTATGGTGGATATTTGCATGAGAAACAAGTCGATCGTAACAAATGCGTTTTAAGCACCAAAACGGGATATTTGGAACTGTTGAGGGCACACAAAGAATTCAGATAAAGCCACAAGTACAGTATTTTTAATCCGTATAGTTTTCCGGAGGCAGATTATGATTACGAAGTGGTGGTCATTAAGCCTTGTCTGACATTCAAAAAAAATAGTAAAAGTGCATCGAGGGCCCGAATGCGATTTATACGTCCTCAAGGGATGACAGCGGAAAGATTATATATTGTCCTTTAGGAAATGCTGTCAGGCAAACGACTGTTGGGGTCCACTGGGAGATTGTGAAAGCATTTGCCATCGAAGGCGATAGAAGAGATAACCTAGAAGAAAATAAGGAAGCTGTGGGTTACAGGAGAGATGATTGAAAAGATGGAAGATAGGAGGCGGAAGAGAGTTAACACAGCGTGGGAAGAAGCCCAGAAAGAAAATGAGATTAGGAGGGAGACCACAAAAGTGAGAGAGTTGCGGCGGAAAGGACAATGTGAAGAAATGAAGGAACTACAGAGGCGGGTCAGTAGACTTTCTGTAAGGGAAAGTAAATGAGTTAAGGGGGAACCTCATCCAGTTTGCTTAATGTTTACACTGGAGAAATGGTAAGAGGCATGGGAATATGTTGGCACAGAGTTAAGAGTAGGAGGTAGCGTAATCAAATCAGTTTCCAGATTACTGGTGAGTTGTTAGAAAAATGGCTCACAGATGCCGGTTAACTCCATGAATGAAAAAGCAAAGGCATTCAGAATGAAAATTAATCTGTAGAAATGTGGACCCATGAGATTTACCGGAAGAGGAAAATCAAGGGTCAGTCTTACGGAAAAGGTGGAATGTTTCACTTATTCAGGTAGGATTTTGATTCATGATGGAAGGAGTAAACAAGTTAGGAAAGTGTACAGCGGATCACAAATGGGCGCGTTTCGTGCAATGAAAGAAATAACATACGTGTACGTATAGATCTTTCCTTCGTCATAAATAATCCATTTTCTTCCTATTTAAAAATATTGAATGCACACGTAAGGAAATTAAACCTTTGTTTGTGAGATTGTTTATGTTAGCAACAATGATGAATAACCATGCGAAAAAAGTTCAAAGTTCAGCTCGAATTAAGGCATTCTCGTATGATTTCCTTGATAATGGCTACTCCTACGATAAAAATGTATGGATAAATAAATATTCTATTTACTAGATCTACAAGTTTTATTTGAAAAATATATTGATATGACCAATACTTTACGAGATATGACGGAAAGTTCATTTTTTGTCACCAGTAAAGTGGTACCACTGACTGGCGTACCTGATTCATTTATGTGATTTTCTTACTATCTCTGATTGTAAGTCCTTAATATAAAATTTCGTAAAAATCCGATCTGTTGAAACCGAGAACGAACATTCCGACGGGCGGACAGACAGACAGACGGACGATAATAGGCGCTCACGCTGGAAGCGAAACGCGCTTAAAAGGAGATCAGGACAACAATAGCAATAGAAAAGGAACTAAGGAGCCTATGACGCTTCGCTGTCACATTAAGATGATTTTGATTTTTTTTAAATAATTCATTTGATCAGACATTTTTTTACAAAAGATTTTATATTGAATCTTTACAGCGTGGGCATTCTGTATTTAAAGGACCAAGTTGATGAACAATTGGACAAATAGTGCTTGAAGATCCTTTTACAGCAAATTTATAATGAGACTTACGCTCGGCGATAATTTTCTCTTCTTACTTGATTAATTTGGTCTCGATTATCAGAATAACGAATCCTTTTTTTGCTCCTCTTTATTTTTTCTCTATACGCTTTCATATATTCTTTTCTATTTTCGGCGTTCATCATACACTCTTTCTTGAACAAATTATCAGCAGGTTTTTCTTTCTTATTTATTATTAACATGCATGGGGATTTAGTTTAATTTAATATTTTAATTTAATTTTGTAACTTTCCAAGCGATGTGATAAATAAATTTTTAAAGATTTTACTTACAAAAATTCAAGGTATCAGCATTTAAATGATGAGAAAAGATTCAAATTATTATATAATAACTATTTCCGTGGTTCTTATGCGCAATCCCCCCGTCAGACTCGTGGCGCCGACCTAACGGTTAGAATGAGAACTACTGCCTGTGGCGACATTTGCCCGTCAGCACAGCCCAACTTGTGAGGGATCTGCATGTGGCGACATTTACCCGCAGACAATGGGGAGGGATAGTTTCGTTCCAGAGAGGCTAAGGGCGCGTTAGCGCCCGGAGATGGCTACACCCGATATAAAAGGCTTTATAATTTAAAATGAAAGCGATCCGAAGGCTCGCCAATAACCTCGGTTACATGTAAATAAAGTTTTTTTTCACAATTTCTCATTTTCTTAGTTTGTTTAAATGTTTTTTCCGGGTAAGGGTTATCGCAAATAATTATTTTTCAAAAGGGGTCCGGGATAACCCAGTAGTACCAGTTGGGTAAATGTCGCCACAGGCAGTATTTCTCATTCTGACTGGTAGGACGGCGCCACGAGTCTGCGGGGGGATTGCGCATAAGAACCATTTCCGTCGCTATGCATAAAGATTGACTTTACTACAACAATAATTTCGAAACTTAAACAAAAGCGCGAAGCGAATATCGCTATTCTTCGATCAATTTGAAAGCTTAATCGGCGCTAATTGAATCGGAGGCAACAATGAGTACGGAAAGAGGATGAAAAATCCACAAACTTTCGAAAATGAATGCGTATTCCTGAAAACTTCGATCGCGTAACATGTAAACATCGTAAGAATAAGATAGTATATAGTTTTAGCCGTCGAATGAAGCAACATGGAAGACAATCGGTCCATATTTACGTATTTCGATGAATGAAGGAAAAAATCTTGCACAAATCGATAGGGTATCAGAAAAAGTTCGCCTACGAGTATGATTACGGTAATATAGTATGAGATCATTAATGAGACAAAGGGAGTTGTTGACAGGAAGTCTAAATAAAAGACATTAAAAAAGAGGTTAGTTAAAAGCTTGACTACGGTGTGAGACATGGATAACGAAAGAAATATGTGAGCAGATTGGAGGTATTTGTGATGTGGATATGGCGTGGTTTGGAGGAAATTACATAGTTGCACAAAGAGGAAAACGAATGAGGAAGTTTTTAATATGGTAGGGAAATAGAAGAACTTAATTAGAATGATAAGGAAAAGACAAGAAATGGATGCGTCAAGTTTTGAAAGGTCAACTGAAAGAAATCATAGAAAGGTGGATGCTAGGAAATAGGCAAAGGGGTAGGAAGAGGGAAATGCGTAGCAGATGTTTTGAAAGAATGGAATTGATATGAGAAGATGGAGAGAAAAACATATTGGTTATAGTGAGCCGAAAACCTAAGGAAAATTAGAAAGCACGTGATGATGAATGAGATATACACCTACCAAAAAGGTACGGACATTTTTGGAAACGAGGGAGAGAGAGAGAGAAAGATGTTTTCCAGCGTTTAGAGATGTCTAGAAAGCGATATGTGGGCGCCATGGAAACGATTTCATCCTCATGATTTTTCTGGACTGGTCAAAAAGTTTCCGTCATATATTCCTCTCTTATTTTAGACGTGCATTCCTCCCTTCTTTTATTTCCCTCCTCTTCCTCCTCCTCTCTTCCTATTTTTTCCTTTTTTCCCCTCTCACAACGGTCCTTTTTCATACCTTTAAGTTCACACTCGCACGTACCTCCATTTCCGATGACCGTAGGGTGATGGCCGGGGTCAATCCCACGTCCACGGTTCCAGAATAACGAACTCTGTTTGTAATTCATACAAATGGTGACCTTTTGCACGTTTTTCACGTGTCCTCGTTCACGTCAATACGGAAATATCCGACTGGCTTCGTCCACTCCGAAGCACGTTTTCCTCTTCACGGACCGTGTCCTCGGATTTTCTTTGCGATTTTGTGATGCGCCGTTGCCCGAAGATGTCCCTTTTCTCATAGAAAGATATTCGAGATTCCAGGACGCGTTGAAAATATCTTTTCAGCCGTTTCCCTTCTTTCCCGCTCCTTCTCGTGTATATTCGATTTCAGAGGATTTTTATTTGCTAGAATAGTCTTTTAAATTTAAATCGAACGATTTTTACGCAGGCTAAACGAATTTCATTTCCTCAGTTTACTTAAAAGAAAAGTGTGTAAATTTGTTCTTAACAGAATCGGTTTTAAGTTGAATTTTTCATGTGTAGTTTGCAAACATTTTAAAGGAAATACTTTTTTAATTTAAACATTTTTGGAATGAATTTCATAAAAATGTGTATTATTAATTCTCCACGTAGTAACATTTATTACTAGGCAATTAGTTTCTTAACAACCATTGACTCTGTTTTGTACACGGTCATGATCCATTTTGAATAAGATTTTTTGCAGTTGTTTAGCCCATCTGCATGAAATACAAATTCCGCTAATAAAATGATATATGTATTCATATCGACATGAAGAAGGAAGTTTCTTTAAAACATGTATGTATTTAAAGGATTACAATAATTATTCGTTGAAGAAGATTGAAAAACAGAGTGGAAATAATGCTACTTTTCTGCGGAGCATTATAAATTGGTATCTCAAGCGAATCGACTTTTAATGCCCTTGAAAAGTAACTAAAAAGTCGCAAGAGATAAAAAAAATGGTTTCCTTTCCGCTCTAATTTTCAATTATTCATGGTAGTGGCGCATAAAGTGCTTAATCTTCAATTCGAACAATCCTCACCAATTAGCGGGGACGAGAGCTCTCGAAAGTGGCTAAATCCATCCGTTATTTGGGAATTGGGCGCGCATTACTGCAGGAGGAGGTGTCTGTTCAAATCCTTCGATGAGTCTCTCCCTCTCTCTCTCGTTCTCTAATCAATTGTTCGGGGGTAAATTAATGGGTAAAGAGTTCCTGTAAGACGAAGAAGATCACTCGAAAACTTAACACACAAAATTCGTTGGTAAAGGGCATCCGCGTTCGCAGCACTTCACTAAAGCGATGATATCCTCGTCAAACGGTGTTTCCATTGCTTTAGAGCCTTTCCACTTCATTCTCGACCTCTCAAATCGCTCCTCAAAGCTTTTCCTCCACCCACATCTCCCTGTCTCCTCTTGCTGTGCGCCTCATAAGACAATTAGCGGGGTCTCCATGGAAACGAGCCGGGAAAGAAATGCTCGGATCCCTTAATTCCCATTCGATTTTCTATTGAACGGTTCTTTAAAGATGCCGCTCTCCATATTTTTATCCCCCTTCTTTCTCTCTCTTTCTTCTATCTTCTGTTCCTCTGTCGTCGCTTCAAACGCGCAAAAGTCCCAAGGGCTCTCCACCCTCTCTCTCCCCTCTCCTCTATTTCCCTCTCTCTCTCCCACCCCTCTCTCTCCCACCCCTCTCTCTCCCACCCCTCTCTCTCTCTCCCACCCCTCTCTCTCTCTCCCACCCCTCTCTCTCTCTCCCACCCCTCTCTCTCTCTCCCACCCCTCTCTCTCTCTCCCACCCCTCTCTCTCTCCCCCCCTCTCTCTCTCCCCCCCTCTCTCTCTCCCCCCCTCTCTCTCTCCCCCCCTCTCTCTCTCTCCCACCCCTCTCTCTCTCCCACCCCTCTCTCTCCCACCCCTCTCTCTCTCCCACCCCTCTCTCTCCCACCCCTCTCTCTCCCACCCCTCTCTCACTCTCTCTCCCTCCCTCTCTCCCCCTCCCTCCCTCTCTCTCCCCCCCCCCTCTCTCTCTAGCCTTTCTACTTATGTTATCATCGCGTTCATTTTCCGCCTTTTTTATCCCTCTTTCTCCCACAATCTGTTTTACGCTCTTGTGGTCCTCCTTTAATCCAGTTTAATCGCATCGTATATTTACAATCTGTCTTTTCGTAATTCTTTATCCATATCCCACTGGTCGTTCCTCTGAAATCCCCGTTTATGCTCTTAATATTCCGTGACATCCATGCCCATAGATACACAAACAAACGCACGAAGATAAGTACAACCTTAAACAAACGCACCCATAAAAAAAGAATTGTTGGGTCACCATATTGTTTCTAACTTAAACCATTCTACGTATATTTTTTCGCCAGATTTGCCTTCTTCAAATTGCTAAGGTTTTGTTTTCTAAATCTTCTTCATAAAGTAGTCGCAGAATGTCTTTACTTTCTTCTCGTTGCCTTTTTCCGTTTACACTTCCTCAGATAGTCAATGAAAATTTTCAACTTGCTTTATAATACGGTTATCATCACGATAATCTGCCTGTGATTCACATTCTTGCATTTTGCCTTCTTTTTATGGTTACAAATGTATTATACACTATTTTGGATCTCTTGCCTTTCTCTCAAATTTTACCCAACATTAACTCCCGTTTTTTTGTATTCTTTCGACAGTCTTCTTATTTTTTCTATCACATTTTTCCTCTCGGCAATGACAGCTCCTCGCCTCCGTGTCCTTTTTGAAGATCTCACGTGCGCTCTTCGTTGTTCATTTTTTTCTCCCCCATATCGCTATCTATATGCCTATTTTACCTATCACTATTTCCTCTCTGCATTTTTTCACTCTTTCCCATTCTCTACATTCTTTCCTCCTCTTTACACGAGTGGATAAGTTTTTCTTTTATAAACCATCTCTTTTCCGAACCATTTTATTCCACCTCCCTATATCATATTCTCACTTAATACCTTGTGTTCCGCCGAAATGTCATTCTCCTTATCTCTCTCTCTCTCCATCCCTCCCTCTCTCCCTTTTCCTGTCTTATCATACCCAATATCTACCCCGATATCTTCCCTCCCTTTCCTTCATTCCCTTCATTCCCTTCTCTCCCTCTCTCCCTCCCTCCCTTCCTCTCTCCCTTCCTTCCTTCCTCTCTCTATTCCCTAACTCCATTCAAATATAAATGTATCCCTGTGATTTTTTTCCTTCTTCCTCACCCCTCTACCTGGAAATCCCCTCTCAAATCTCTCCGCCAAATTTCCCGCTCTGTGAACTTCTTCCCTTTCTCTCTCCCCCCCCCCCCTTCCTCACCATTGGTTTCCTTTTACTCCTGATCTCACCCACCTAACCTCCTCATTTTCCTCCAACCACCCACATCCTCCCCCTCCCCTTCTCTCTCTCTCTCTCTCTCCTCCTCCTCAAAACCTCCATCCTCCCATTCTCCTCACAGCCAACCAACCAAACACCTAAACTCCCAACCAAGTCCTCTTTCAACTTCGGAGTCTATCCGGTTCATCTCGCTTCCCATCCTTATTTCTCTTCCCTTTCTGCCACCCACTCACCTCCTTCCCCTAACACCTCTCCCTCCCTATCCTCCCATCCACTTTCTCCACCTCCCTCCCTATCCTCATATCCCCTTTCTCCATCTCCCTCTCTGCATCCTAACCAACCATTTCAACCTCCACCCACACCTCCTCCTCCTACCATACATCTCAAGAAGGCTTCCCTCTAAAACTCACGTTCCCTCTCTCACTCTCCCCCTCTATCCCCACCTTTATCCTCCCTCCCTCTAGTACATCTCCCTCTCTCCCTCTCCACTCCTTTCTCGCTCCAACACCCCCACATCCTTTCCCCCTCCTCCCTTTTCAACCAATCCAGCGACTTAAAATTCTACCGTAATCCGCTTCCCAGCGCCTCTGTCGAAAATTACATTAAGGAAGTTCCTGCTGAACTCTTCACCACCTCTTCTTTCCCCCCCCCTCCCCATCCACCCCATCCTCCCCCCTCCCATCCTCCACCCCTCCCACGCCCCCCCCCCTCTGACTCATTCCTCCGCATCTTCCCTCCACCTCTTCTCTTTCTCGCCTCAAGCGTCTCTGTCGTCGGAATGGAAACGTAGATTAAAAAATTCCCAGAGTCGGAGGATGGGTTTTGTCCCGGAGATGGTGTGGGTGAGGGAGAGAGAGAGGGGGGGGGGGGAGGAGGCTGAACGGTATGGAGAGGGAGGATGAGGAGGGGAAGATACGGAGTAAATTGGGAGAAAGGGGATAATGCGAAAACCTCTTCATTGGGGGAATTTTTTGGCTGTCAATTCTCATCTTACTGTCATCCAATATTACATAAAAAAAAGTAAAAAACACAAAACCGCCAACTTTTCGACGATGGAGGCTATTTTTTCGGGGGTGTTGGGTCCGAAACAAAAAGGATTTGGAGCTCATCCTCTCACCGTTACCACTCTCTCCGTTAGGAAATTTTATTCAAGGAATGGAATTATTTTCGGTTTATGAACGATCCCCCAAACAGGGAATGCGCTGAAAAATATGGAAACTTCAAAGGACATTTAAATAAAATTTACATTAGTTTATCCCCTTCGGAAGAGCAAATTTTAATTAAATTGTTATTGCGCTGTATCGTAGCTGATCGTTTTCTGTTTTGATGATTTTTAAAGTAAACGAACAATTTAATTGTTATTTATATTGCCGTGTAATTATTTGGCAAAGCGAAAAGGAAAACTTGTAAAAGACGAAAACATCCCTACGAGTATAGTTCAGTAGTCATGGTGCAGTATTCGTCAATCTTTATTGGGAGAAAGATCAATAACTAGAAATTTAAATGATCGACTTGAACCATGTAAATTTATGCTTGCGAGATATCAGTCAAAATTGATTCATCTATTGAATTCTTTCGTTCTCCCGAACTGCGAACTGATATTGGGAAACATTTTCTTTTGGCGTTTTACTTCAGGTTAATTTTGTCCTCGTTTCAAAAATATTTCTGTGACTATTTTTGCCGGTGAATAACTTATTTGCTTTCATTAACTAAAGACTTCGTTTTAATTTCTTCAAACATAATTGATCGATCGGTGCTGTTATTGGCGTATCAACTAAGGACGTATCTGAAACAATAGGCGCCATTGTTCAGATGCAAAGGCATACACAAATTACTATCACCAGACTATCTAGTTTGTCATTCATTAAAATGTACATTAAAAGAGTTTTTATTAATTTTAATCGCTAAACTTATCTGCAAAGAATACGTCGGATTTTAGTTATACATCGATGTTTTAGGAATGGAATCAGGGCCGGCCCGAGCTACGGGCGAGCCGGGCGACCGCCCGGGGCGCCGGAACTTTAGGGGCGCTATCTCGGCTGTCCGTTTCTATCTTTATTATATTATATGCATGTCACAGAGCATGCTTAAAGTCCGATGCAAAACCCCTCCGGCTTTCGAAGATTTTTGCATCTATGTGCGAAAATGGATATGGAAACCCGGGAGTACCAGAGCAACCGAAACATTTCCTCCTCACACCTCGGAAGTGCTCCTAATAGACGCCTACTAAAATGGTGGCAGATCCCCTAGAGGGGCGCCTTTCCCTTCGAGGGGCGCATTTACTGCATCTTCTTTTTTTCGGCTTATCTATCTTGCATCTTCGATTGGAAGCATCTTACAATTAGTGAATGCTTAAAATCACATGAAAACTCGCCTCAACATTTTAAATGCCATAAAATGTGGCTTGAAACGGATTTGCCGCTTAACAAGAATAAAAATTTAGATGAAAATGGGCAAACACTTCTAAAGAAAGAAAGAAGTCATCGGAGAAGTGTGCTAGAAAGGTTAATTAATATAACCTTATATTTGGCCAAAAACAATTTAGCTTTTCGTGGATTGATTGATTATTTACACAGCATAATGGTAATTTTATAGGTCTAGTGGAATTACTGGGTAAATTTTATTTGGATATGAGTGAGCATGTACGTCGAATAATATGAAATGATTGATATGGTAGCAGATTTTACTTGTAAAATTATACTTGAACGAGCTAGGAAAGTAAAATATTTTACCATAATAGTATATTGCACCCCCGACGTTAGTCATGTTGAACAGCTTTCCTTAACAGTCAGATTTGTTGACACTGATATATTAAAATAAAAGAACATTTCATTGCTTACCAGCCAATAACCGATTCTTCTGGGAAGGGAATTTATGAATCTATAACACAAATACTAAATGATTTTCAGTTAGGTTTAAGTAACTGCAGAGGTCAGGGGTACGACAGTGATGCCAACATGAAAGGAAAAAACAAAGGAGTACAGGCAAGAATATTAAGTTGCTACCCACGAGCATCTTTCATGCCTTGCGGATGCCACTCTCTAAATTTAGTAGTTGGGGACAGTGTCTCTAGTTCAGTGTTTTCTAAAAGAGTTTTTGGGGTTATACAAAGAATTTGTGTGTTATTTTCAGCTTCGGTTTAAGGTGGCAATTACTGAAATAATATATTAATCGCTTAACTCGTAAACCGTTATGTGATACCAGATGGGAATGTGAAATTGACTGTGTTAAGGCAATTAAAAATGAAATTTTAGGATTGAGAGATGCCTTAATCGAGTTGCCAGAAATACCTTCTATAGAACCTATTGTCATTTCAGAAGCAGAATCTCATGTGGAAAATGTTGAAGATTTCAATTTTTAGTAACACTTTGTATGTGGGATGACATTTTGTTTAAAGTTAATTTGGTAAGCAAATCAATGCAGAACTCTGAAATTGAACTAGGAACTATAATAATGCTTTTAGAAAACCGTACAGAATTTTTAAAGGAATACCAAGAATCCGGTTATATGACAGCTATAAAATCGGCAAAGGAGTTGGCAGTAAAATTAAGCGTAAAAGCGGAGTTTAAATTGCCAGATTTAGGAAAAAAAATGTTTTAATAGCGAATCCAGAGGGGAAAATTCAAAAATTAAAAACGAGGAAAAATATTTTCAAAATATTTTCAATGTCCTGTTAGACCATGCATCTATCAGAAAGATTTAAGCAAACGAAAGAATGTAATGTTAGTTTTTTTTGTATAGCATAATAAAAATGTAAATATGATGAAATGTTGAAAAAGTGTAATGAACTTGAAATTAAACTTAGCGATAAAAATGAACGTGATTTAAATGCTGTGGATTTATGCCAAGAAATTGAGACTGTGATAAGGCTGTTGCCTGAAAATGTGCCTGATAATTCAGTAAGAATCTTGAAATTTATAAATACTAACAGATTACAAGATATGTTACCGAATTTATGGGTAGCTTTGAGAATAATGTTAACAATTCCACTAACTGTAGCAAGTGGGGAAAGAAGTTTTAGCAAACTAAAGCTTATCAAAACATACTTGCGATAATCAATGTCACAGGCAATATTAAATTTGCTGGCAATACTATCAATTGAAAATGATATAGTTGCAAACTTGGATTTTACTGATATGATTACTAATTTTGCTGATTTCAAATCAAGGAAAAGGATATATTAGAGAGAATTTTCTATACTCAATAAAAATATGTTCTCGTATGAAACAACAAATTTCGTTGAAGTTGGTTTTAAATTTTTTTGCAGTCTTAAGATAATATGATGAAAAGTAATGTACAACTATGTATATTCATTCTGTAAGCATTTTTTATTATAATTATCATAATTAAAATTTGACTCCTTTGTATTATTAACTTTTGATAATGTTGATATCTTACTATCACAATTAAAATGGTAAACATACTAGTCTTTGTAGTCATGTTTTTTTTTTTAATTTGTCAAACTCAAAAATAAATTTATTAACATATAATACAAAGCCGTCTTAATTTTTTCTAATTGGAAGGGGCGCAGGAACACCTCCTCGCCCGAGGCGCCAAAATATCATACCTCGGGCCGGCCCTGAATGGGATGAAGTATCAATACGAATCGTTCTTCTATTGTTCGAATCAAATCGAATGGTACATCCAGATTCGATATCTAATCGAATTTAGAAGCTCCGTATATGTATTTTTTAAAAATTAATTATTATTAAAAAAAAATTAATTACGTGTTCGTTTAAAAATTAACAACCGGCACTTAGAAGCAAAACGATTATTAATCATAATAGTATATGTCAATAATGGAGATTTTCTGAATTTCAGTGTGCATTAAAAGAATCCTTGAAGCAATATAACATGTTATCCGTCATTTTAATCGTGTGAAATGGAGGGCAATCAGTAGTTTTGTCAAATATTCGGTCTCAAAACTTCATCCAACTTTACCGGATGCAGGATATTGGAAGTAATTCGAAATGGAGAGGTTTTTGTTTCAGACAAGGAGAAACGAACGAGGAATGTAGCATGACGTTGTGGGCCGAGTTAAATGAAAGGTCTAAAAGTTTGGAGAAACGAGATGGTTAATGAGAAATGGAAATAGTGGGTGAAAAGGACGAGGAAAACGAGGTTCGGAGTCGCGAATGGGATATGAATACCAAGTGGAAGATAGCTGTTCTTAAAGAAACGAACCCAGACACAGTTACATGAAAGCACACGCTGTCACCATATCCGTTATTATATTACGTACATCCAAATTTCCTAGGATAACCTACTAGCTAGTTATTAGATGTTTCCAAGAATGAATTATTGAACATTATGAAGCTCATTTTAGCGCTGGAATTCAGTTTCCTTCATTAACAGTTTGTAATAAAGAAAACCTATTCGTTGTAAATAAAATGTAACCTGTAAATTTTAAAAATATCGATCGAATGTCTTGACACATTTTAAAATGAAATAATGAAAATAATATTCCGCATATTTTTCGAAGCATCCTCTTACAACGTAGAATATGGCAGCTCTCATTAACAAATATAATATTTAGTTATTATTACCGCCATGAACGTATTATGTAGTTTTTCCTCTTCGAAAGGCTCCAGGAATTCGCTCGCCTACTCGCCACAGGCAAGTTTAAAGAGGACAGTGGCGAAGAGATTTTTAGCCTAAGCCAGCAATTAAGAGTGGATTTTGTTAACTGGCCTGTAGTTTTTCATTGTATTCTTTTTATCCCTTCCACTGAGCGTATTACGAATCCGGGAGATTTCGCCACCAGTGTGTGTAACGCTGAATAAATACAGCATGGCGCAAATGTTTTTAAAAAACTCGAAGTTTTGGAACTTTCAATAGTTTTCAAATTAATAGCCTTTCTTAATGTGGATTTTTTTATTTCTGAAACTATAAAAAATTATTTTTTTAGTTTTATATTTTTGAAATTTAAAATATTTAGAATTAAAAAAACTCATACTTCAAATTATTGAAAATTTTGACATTTGTACTTGAATTTTCAAAATTTGTGAAAGATTAAAAAATTTAAAATTATCATTTAAAATTTTTTATCTACATTAATATATTTGAAGCGTGTGTTTGTTGGTTTGTGTGTTTGTTCATGGAACTCCTCCTAAACGTTAAAAACTAGAATAACCAAATTTGGTACGATCCTTCCTTACATCCTAACTTAGTGAATTGTCAAGGCTTGGTCAACCGGGATTAATCAGTGCTGCCAATATAGAGGATTAACATTTTTCCATAAGATAACACATGTGAATCCATTTCTTGACTTGCAAGGTATTCTTCCTTCAATCATTAAAATACGTAAATATGGACCGATTTTTTTTCGCTTTTGCTTTATTCGACGAATAATACTCTATACTATCTTATTCCTGCGAAGTTTACATGTTACACCGCCGAAGTTTTCAGAAATACGCTTTTTGTTTCGAAATTTTGTGGATTTTTCGTACTCTTTCCGGGCGTTGCCAAGGCGGCCGTCATTGTTACCTCCGATTCAATTAGCTTCAGTGAAGCTTATAATTAGACGAAAGTTTAGCGTTATTCGATTCGCCCTTTTGTTTAAGCAACGAAACGATCGATGTTTATGGATAGCAACGTAAATAGATACTTATTATTATTCAGGAAGCGTTTATTGATGAAAGTAATTGAACCTTCTTTCGTCTATGGAATACTGGAATCTTACATTTTTTGTAAGTAAAATCATTATATTCTACATTATAATGTTTATTAACGTAAATAATCTCAAGTATCTGGTGTACATTTACCAGTCAGTGTTCAATCATGGACAACTGTACGTTGCTTTTTCAAGTCATAAAAGTAAATATCTCAACGAGATAATTACACAAGAAATGAAGGTGGATTTGGCGAAAGTAATATGATAGGAAATAAAATGATCGTTATATTTGAATGCAATAGGCATGGAAACGGATTGTCACAAGGAAATATGATTAATTATTAAGAAAAGCTAATAGTAAGTTAAAAAGTATCTACTATATATTTTAAAGAGTTTGTATGTTGTGCTGTAGTAGCTTCACTAAATCCGTTGAAATTCAACGGGAAATTCTGCTAGTTTTCTATATTTTAGAGGGTATTTAAATACCCCGCGCGACTACCCCGGCGTTAAAGCTATGGAAATTCGAAGGTGATTTATGATCATTGGTTATGGATTATCAGTAAGAATTAATTAAAGAACGTTTTGGAGGAAAAACCCAAACCACGCGATGGCCTAAGGAAGCGAGGGATATCAGTGTGGGTAATATACGATATGATGCAGACGTGGCCAAGATGGAAAAGTGATGACGATGAAATCGCAAATGTAGTGAAACACTGGCGTTTTTTCGCGTATCACGTCGTGTTGTGGAATGGCTAAAGCCAGAATCACGGGATAAAAGTATTTCTCCAAAGGTATAGAGGTATGGAAAGATTTCCACACGAAGAATAAACGGGGAACAAATATATCTACGGGTAGGCTAATATACATATATATGTATATATATATAAACGGGAAGAAACAAGTGTTTTCAGGTGGCGTGTTGTTAGTTACAAGTTAGAGTCGGGGATTGAATAATGGCAAGGTGAAGGGAAGGTAGATGTTCAACTGAAAAATTACAAATAAAGTATCTATTTAGTAAGAAAACAACGCAATTGTTGAAAATGAGATTCGACTGTCGAATAGAACGTCGTTCATGAAAAACTTAAAGGAATACTCGAGAATAATGTGGAGAATGTTGAAACGAAGGATTGGATATTTTGGATATTTAGTAAGAGGCGTTTTTAGCCATGCTTCGCATTTTCTCATTTCCTCTAAACTAAGTTTTGTAAATATTAATGAAAATGTGACTAAAATATCATTATTGATCCACTCAGTGCAAAGTGATACCTTAAAGCTATGCACTTAATGACAACAAGTTATGAAACCTAACAACGAAAATTGTGTGATACAGTAAAAAGTAGTTTCTATCCATAGTTGAATCTTTAATATCTTTGGCGTGTTTAATGATTATGAACAAGCCATATTAATGATAAAAAATTATCCAATGTATATTTTGAAACTGAAAGAGAAAACCAAAATACATAGAAAGGAATTCGTATGTTGAGTCGATTGAAATTCTTGAAAATTTTTATTTTGAACAGATTTAACTTTTAATGTATATATTACGAGCGCAAGAAAATTTTATCGTAGAATTTAAATAAATGAAAACAAACATGCTAGTTCAGAAAGAGGAAAGGCAAAAATGATAGCTGGGCAAACATTTAGACGTCTCAACCTGGAAATTTTTATCAAAGGCAACGTTTTCGTATAAGACTTTAAGGGAACGAATATGTTCTTGGGATTAAACAAACATTTTCCTCGTGTTTCGGAAAAGTGAAAAAGATAAGAGTCGTTGAAAGAGAAGCTCAGAGCGGGAGATAGACAAAGGAGCTTACGAAGCGAAAGAGAGTCTATGTAAATATATAAATTATATATATATATGTATGTATGTATATGTATATTTATATTACGGGCGAGGAAGAAGGAAGGCGGAACGGAGAGAGGATTAAGAAAATGAGACGGCGAAGTTAAAAATAAAAAAACGGAGCGAAAATACAATTTGAAGCCCAAATAGGAGTTTAGGTTATTAGTGACGTAACGATTGTGTGGAAAATTTGTGGCGAAAGAAAAGATCTCTGAGGGAGAGAGAGAGAGATAGAGAGGGAGGGAGAGATAGAGAGAGAGATAGGGAGAGAGTGATAGAGTGTAGAAGTGGTTAGAAGAGAAAGCAGTAATAATGAGGGTGAGAGGGGAGGACAGAATGAATGAGATTAGGAGGGGGTGAGAGGGGAGAGCGACGGGTGAGTGGATAGCCGATGTAGGGAGGAGAGGGGTAAAGGGAGATAGGGTAATGATAAGGAGTATGTGAGGGAGAGTATTGAGAGGGATTGGGGAAGAGAGGGGTAGATGAGGTGGGAGAGAGAAATGAGGGAGGAGGGAGAAAGAGAAAGCGGGAGGAGGGTATGATAAAATAAGTGAGGAGGAGGGAGAGAATAGAGAATGAGGGAGGAAGGGGAGGGAGAAGGAGGGGAGTGGGGGGGTGAGAGGGTGGAGAAGTGGGAGAAAGAGAGAGAGATGGAATAATGAAAGAGCGAAATTCAGCTGCGGGGGAGATTAAGGAAATCGTGGTCTGAGGGAGAGATAACAGGACGAAACGAGAGACAGAAAGAGTGTAAGAGATGGCGGCGTGGAGGAGAAGGGGATTATCTTCTTTTCTTAATAAAGTATTCCAATATCTGCGATCGTCGTCTGGAAAATTGTGGGAAAGGTATAATTTATTTTGTTTCCTTCGCGAAAAATGCCATTAACCTTAGAAAGGTCAAGGGTGGTCCTAAAGTGCCCCCGCTATATACTTTCTTTGATTGTGTGAAAGTGAGTGATCAAAATCCTGCTCAGAATTTTCTAATTGCCAATTATTATGTTTGCCTATGTTCTATAGATTTTTTAGAAAATATGACAAAATGTATTTTGGCAAAAAATGATGAAATGAGGCAACCGCTCTTAAATAATTTTTCAAATAAATTTCCGAGTTTTTGCAAAATAAATCGAGGTATATAATGAGCTCGATTTAGACCTGCAATTCATCATATTTGTATTTCATTTTAAGGTAATCTCCCGGAGAAGTTGCTTCACAATTCTCTTATGTGGAATTGCTCTGGTTAGTCGGTTCCCAACTGTACCTCAGGTAACTTTAGTTGTGTAATACCCAATGCCATTTTATTACAAATTATTAGCAGATTCCAGTAAAAGATATTTTCCGTTAGCGTCCCGGGTTCGAGACAAGGATATAATTTTCGTATGAATCGTCGCAAGCAAAAAATTGCTAAAGAAAAGCAGTAAGAAAATAAAACGAGCTCTCTAGATCATGGGTTCTCAAAGAATACTGTAATATTAATGTAGCAGTAATAATTAGTCTAATCATTACTACATTTCATATTCATTTCCGTAAAGTTTTCGAAAATACAATATTGTTTGCAGTCGTAATAAACATCGTTTGGAGCCTGAATATGATCAACAACTCTCTATATTTACTAGAATTGGTAATTTACTCATTACAATGCGACCGTATATCTTTTCTATCTCAGAAGATTGCATAAGAGGCCTTGGAAGAGGTTGTTCATTTTAAGATTACTTTGCATTGCTGGACGCCTGCATGGTACTTTCACATTTGCTTATTACCCCACAACAGAAGGGGTTTATAAACACCATAGCTAAGCGGCTTATTTACTCAAAAAATTTTGGTGGATGAAATGTCTTTAGCACTCTATATGAGCATTTGACAGCAGTGTATCCTCAATAGGCATCGACTGCGGGGTTCCTCATTTTCAAAATTTGTCAGAGATATGAATAATCTGTAATATAAACTGCCTCCATCCCATCATTGCCATGTTTTTTTCTGAAATAACGATAAACCTGTTATAATGAATACTCTCCCGACTCTAAACTCAGATCATGACGGGATTTTACCGTATATTTCTCTTTCATTATGCCCCGCACATTTCAGATGGATGAAAGAGTTGGACCATTACCTCTTCAAAGTGATACAGAGGATAAAAGTGATTCAGATGAAAGTAATGTGATTTTTGAACATATTACTGAAAGTGACTTTGATAGCAGTGATTCTGAATCAGATCGCCAATCCCTTATCGCAACTACACACGATAAAAAACGAACTTACAAATGCAAACATGAGTATGATTTTGTTCCCCCGGTGCAATTTCGAAGAAGGTTACAGAAAATTGTGCCATCAAAAGAAGGCGTGACAAATGAAGGCAAAACTGAAAATATCTGTGATTCTTTCAAAAAGTTTATTACTCCAGCAATCGTAAACATTATTGTACAGTGCAGCAACGATGAGGCATTAAGAAAACCACTGTCACAAAAATTTATGCTCTCATTGGTTTTCTAATAAAAATAGGGGCATATTATAACTCCACTTTGTCTGCATCAGACTTATGGTCTGAAATTCGTGGGAGAAACATATATATTGGAATAATGAGTCGTACTAGATTCAAAGAATTGATGTCTATCATTAGATTTGACGAAAAAAATACCAGGACTGATAGACGACTAGATTAATTAGCCCCAATAAGAGAGGTTATTCAAGAAATTGACAAATTATTCAAGAAATACTATGTGCCTAGTGCTCACACGACGATTGAGGAGATGCTTTCATTGTTTCGAGGAAGGTGCCCATTCAAAGTGTTATTGAAAGATAAACCCGGAAAATACGGCATTCTAATTCGACTGCTTACAGATGTACACACACGCTATGTTTTGAAAATGGTAGTGTATGCAGGAAAAGATGACAGAACGCGAGAAGGAAGAGGTCCTATAGAGGTAGTCAAAAGATTTGTAGAGCCAATCAAACGAGCTGTACGAAATGTGAATACGGATAGATACTGTACTTCCGTTGATTTAGCAGAAGAATTGTATACACAAAGCCAACTGACACCAGTTGGAACGATGCAGTTAAACAGAAAGAACGTGCCAGAAGAACTAAAGAACACCACAGGACGTGAGCTGTACTCTTCCAAATTCGCAGTCGCCGATCCTAAATCTGGAAAGCCACCGACCACTATAGTCTCATACATCGCCCGTATAAAACTGAGGAAAAACCTAATTTTGCTGCCAACGCAACATTGTGATGATAAAGTGGACGACACAGAAAAAAAGAAAAGTCACATCAACCTTTACTGTAACTCATCGAAAGGAGATGTGGATACTGTTGATCAGACGACGAGGCAGTATTCTGTGAAAAGAGGGACAAGGTGGTGGTCTCTCTCCTTATTCTACACGCTTGTGGATATTGCTGTTCTAAACAGTTTCACATTATTCATTCTCAATAAACCTGATTTGAATCAAAAGAAGGTGAACAGGAGAAGGTTATTTCTTCTAGAGCTGGGCGAGGAATTTCTCAAACCTCTTATAGAAGAATGAGCGATCTACCTACTAGGTTTACAAAAAACATACTATATTAGCAATGGAAAGCATTCTTCAAAGAGCTCTGCAACTAAATGTACTGACGACAACTTCAACATCAGCAGCCAAAAGGGGAAGGTTTACCATCGAAAATATTAAGAGACAGGGTGACAAAAACAACCATGACATGTTTAAAATGTGGAAAATACGTTTGTAAAACTCATTCCAAAAAAAGCAATTGTATGCGCAAGGTGCAATAGTGATGATTAATACGTGTAAAAAAGAAATATTTAACACAACTTATAATGTAAGCTTAGCAAATAAATACCTTTTTAATTAAAATAAAATTATTTAATAAAAGATAGCTTCTTGTAAAAATTTGTAGGAATAAAAAATACCGCGGGCACTTTTGGATCCCCCCTTGGACCTATGCGTATCAGATTATATGTTGGTCTTTCTAGGGTTAATTGGGAAGTTATCAAGTCCAATTAATTCGGCGGAAGTCGAAAAAGCCGAAGACAAATTTCGCTGTTAAAGAAATCGATCCCAAAGAGCTATTTTTAAAAATCTTTCGAGAGATTGACCGGAAATGACGGATAATTATTTGTAGAGTAGGATTGCTTCTAATTGGCTTCTAGGCACTGTTCTTGTATCGTCATTAACTACTTTTATCTTATTTTGTTTAAATTACGTATTAAAAGCATTGCTTCCGTTTCAGGACGTATTTTAATATCTCAGACGAAATAAATGTTACGAATTTTTTCTGTAAATTCATCATATATTCTGTCATATAAAACCCTTTGCAGTTAAGGAACATATTTACCGAAGTGTCTGCCTGCGGGTTTTGGTGGAAACCATCTATTTACATATAAATACATAAATGAATGCATCTGTTTAGAACTATCTTTGTTTACTTTGTTTCTGTATAAAATATTACGCTCAAAATAATGGATATGAAAATTTTTATGAATTTTCAGCCCATCTTCAATGAAAAGTTTCGGTTTTGATTTGAAATGGAAGACCTCATTAAATCACAAAAAAATCCTTCCGCTTTCAAAGCCTCGACAAAAATAGACCGACGGTCCTCAAATAACGGGTTTAACGATTTAATCAATATCTTTTAATCCGGCCGGATCATAATTACCCTCTCTTTCGGTCCATCTTGTGCGACATGGGAAAAACTAGGAAATAACGCCACGGCCCTTTTTGCTTACTCATTCGCTCAATCACTACTGCTGCAGTCGTTGAATTTCCAGCGTCCGTTGCGGAGGCAGCGCCTCGCGAGTGGGTGGCGGCGGAAAAAAGAACTTGACGTGCTTTACGCTCCAATTTCTCGGATGGTTGGGTTCCCTTGGGATCTCTAACCGCGGGAATAACTTCTCTCCTTCCCCGCTTTTCGTCCATTGCCGAGGATCGTGAATCTGAGGGACCGGGAGTGGGGAATAAAGGGGAGAAAAGGGGATCGGGAGAAGGGGGAGCGAGGGACAAAAAGACCGAGTAGGGTCTGGTTTATGCGGAAGCGGTGACCGCTTGGCCCAGAATCGTCTGACGTCTTCTGATTGGTAATAAAGACCCGATTCCGGTCGGTTGGAAAAGACGGCGTGCCATTGGAGTTGAAAGGAGTTCGAAGGATTTGTAGATGGAAGGGAAGAGGTTTTATGGCTTTGAACAGTGTTCCGCCCTCTCATAGCTTTCTCTCCTTACTTATTAAATATCTTTTATATGAGCTTGACCTCACAGATACACGCATACATACACACACACACACACACACATATTGGAAACCACTGCCGTAGATTGTGTCTTACGCAGTTTCAACAGATTCAAAATGCGTCAATTTAATGTCCCGCAAAAAAATTTGGTGTTGACTACCAAAGTTATGGCGGTCGCAAGTCGGAAGGAGAATGTAACACCTGCGTGTCGAAACTTTAATTACTCCTCCATATCTACTAATCACAGTAATTTTCAACTGCAGTCAACGGAAACCTCCTGAAAAAGACCTAATCTACGTCAATGAAAAAGATACGTAGCTTCAAACTGTGACTCTAAATTACTACTTTTTATAGAGACAGCTATTGAATCATTATTGTTGGTAACTATAAAGTGTTTTTTGTTCCCGACGTCGCATTTACGATATAAAAATTTGGAAAGAAGAAGCAGCAACCCTCACAAAACGTGTTTTTACTCACAGTCGAGTGAGCCTAAACAATCAAGGCCACTTCCGTTTCTGGAAGCTTCACGCGCGAATCGAATTTTCGCACCGTGATTTTTTTCCGGCAATTTTCCTCGCGTTTTTATTTCCGCCATGCACGACCTAGTCCCAATTTTACGCTTATTATCGGAGAGGAGGCGAACGGAGAGATAGAGAGAGAGAGAGCGCGCAAAAAAATAGCTTTCGTCTGCGGAATGGAACCATTTTGGGGCGAGGCAGAAAAAAAAGAATGCGAGTTGATTGCGCAAGCGTTGATGAAGGCGGAGAGGGTGTGTGCACATTTGGTGAAACGAGATGCAACAACTAGCGGAGCCATAAAGGATCAAGTCCGCGGAGTTTTGCATTCTCTTGACTTTTGTGATTGAAGGTTATTGCCTAAATTCCGTCAGATGCATCGCGTTTCCGTTTCATTAAGCTCTTTGAGTTCTCCATGTTCGTGTGCGCTAGGGAATATGTGTAAAACAAAAGCGCGGGTTTGTTAATAATAGAAATCCGTTGGTACGGAGATTCACGTCACGAAAAAAATTTAGTCTGCTACTTTTGTTAATTGCCTAATCTCGCATTGCATATGGAAATTCATTGAGTTCGTCGATATTTTCAATATTTAAATAAATCTGGAGCAAGTTCCCGGTGCAGATGGTCAAGCAGTTTTCGCTAAATTGCAGCGGGTATTCCAGCGAAACCCTGGGTGGAAAGCGATATCAGAGATTGCAGTACAGTCACAAATGAAGTCAAACTAAGTGCAAGTGAACTTGGCTCCCTGAAATTTTGCCCAATTACTTCCTGTGAAGTTGAAAGAAGTTTTTCCCAGTATAAGAACATTTTAACTGACAAAAGAACAACGTTCTGTATCGAAAACCTGGAAAAATATTTGGTAATTAATTGTAACATAAATCCCGACTGTGACTGATTAGCAAAATGGAAATAAAACGATATTTTCACTGCTTATTTTGGTGCCTATTGTAGCTTATTTTGCCTTCTTAAGCGCCTTTTTTTCCTATTTTAGTGCCTATTTGCCTGCCTTTTTAAAAGGTTTTTAGTGCCTTTGGATCCGCCCTTTAGTCATCAAATCTAAATATGCATGAAAATGTGCTCTAAACCTGATCCTGTAACAAACGAAGCAGCTTATTCGGATATCATATGATTTTATATTGATTATCATTAATCCTCACTAAATCGATGGATTTCTGTCTTTTTCGATTTGTTTTATCAAATTTTTTTGTTTGAAAAATATTTTTTCCTCAACGTAACATACGTTTCAAGGCTTTTGGGGAATCTTAATTCATCTGTTTAGTTTTAGCCATAAGAACAATGAGCTTAATAATTATTTGATTCAGTAAACTTGTTTACTAAGTGGTCTGGGAAATCAGTTCGCGGGATATTATCATTCCGATACCAAATCAATTCACTTTTCGTTGTAGGGATGATTAAGAAAATCTGTGTTCGGCAACCTATGACCCACGGACCAGTGGGTGACCCGTAATAACGATTTGAGTGACCCTAAACCTGGAAGTAGGGCTATGAGTTGTTTTAGTTATCACTGCCGAATAGTCACCGTTTTGTTTAAAATGTTTCTGTCGCCATGCGCAAATGCGATGGCAAAAATAACATTCTCCCACATTATTAGCCTGAACACTGTTTGCGACTTTATCACGAAGTTATCCTGTTCACTGATGCCATTTTTACTTTCTCCATACGTAGTATAGGGAAAGTATTGTGATCACGAAAAAAATCGACTTCGAGAATTCAACGGAAATACACGTTTTGAGGTCCCTAGAACACGTTTAGACTATTTTCAGAATGATGTATGTGTGTCTGTCTGTGTGGGTGAATGAAGGAAGAATATCTTACGAAAATAACGTATAAACTCACTCCCCCTCCCTTCCACCCTCTCCTTCCCTTCTCCCCCTCGCTCCCCTCTCCCTCTCCCTCCCTCCCACTCCATCTCCCACCCTCCCCCTCTCTCTCTCCACCCCTTCCCCTCTCTCTCTCCACCCCTTCCCTCTAATTCTCTCTCTCCATCTCCCCCCTCCGCTACCATCCATCTCTCTCCCTCCCTATCTCGTATTAAAAGCATTCAAAGCGAACAAACTTTCAAACATTCTCCTTTATACGGTAGATTAGAAGATAATTCAATTAAAAACAACAAATATTTGGTTTCCATGTAAACAAATTAAAATCGTACAGAGAAATTGACTTACGATATTACGTTAAAATTTTTCCACTATAAATGCATTGAACTCTCAATTTCGGCGACCGTGGGAGTTGTCATGGTAGCTTATAATGGGTATTGTAATAAAACTGATAAAATCACGTATTTTATTGATTCTTAATGCATTTTTATGCTTATTCGGTCAGGATTCGGATTCTGTCTTCAATAACAGTAAACTTTGTTCTTTTCTTCGTAGAACCATTCAAGTCTCAAGTTCGTATCATGATTCTAAGTAATTTTAAAATTCAAATGAAAAATAAGCTGCACTCGTCCCTATGTTATTCAAATGGAGAAAATGAAAAAACAATTTTTTTTAAATTAGACAGGTCAATCAAATCGATATAAAAACTTTACTATACCACCGTATTCGTTATTCCGGTTAAAATGATACCTTTCTCTTGCTTCTACGATCTGTAGTTTTCGAGTTTTAAAATTATGATACACACACACATTCATTTTTATATATTAGATTTGCATAACTCTCTGTGCTTATAATGGAATGCCGTTTTGCGGTTCCTAATTTAAAAAAGTCTAGAAAATTGAGAAGTGATTTTTAAAATCGCCGCAATATACGTTGCATAACCTTTCTCATATACGTATGTATCTGGTATCTCTACTCTCTTCCCTTTAATCAGAATCAATATATCCGTTTTTGAATAAATCGAAATTTTGTTAAAATCGACAAGTGTAAACTACCCTTCATTATTGTGCTGTATCTTTTATCTCTTCATGATTGTTATACTGGATAATAGTGTGCATAAATAAGAAATATAATTCGGATTCGTTCAACCGTTTATGTTCTAGAGCAGCGTACAGAGAGACAGGCGAAAACAAATTTTTTGGATACCTAAAACGTGTATTTTGTCAATATCTATAAGTCGAATTTACACAATATTTATAATAATTCCTCTGTATACCACGCAAACGAGAAAATAAAAAGACATATCCTGAATCTGGAACGTTTATCAATCGATGGCAAACCAAACTATTTTGTTATTATAGATTGGCGAGGTCGCTCTTTTGTAGCCTGTTGAGAAAATATTTTGTCCTTATCAACTTACTAAGTAGCAGCCAACCGGAGTGATTCACCGATTTTCTATCGCCAAAATAAAGTACAATTGTTGGAATTGACGATTAGTAACTCAACATTTTGAATAAAGTTTTCTCAATAATCTACTTGCTTAAAGGAGTTTTCTTGATACTCAATTAGATTTTAGTCACAATCCTAGGCGAGCTTGATCATTATTTATGGAACTGTTAACTTTCGAATAAAAATTTCGCGGTAAAAATTTTTAACATCTTTGTATCCTTTTTCAATCTTTCGAAATCTATTCGAGAATTAAAATACCATTTATATGTCAGTGTGATGCCTCAAATTGTTTGTTTAACGGACTATGATTGATTAACCGCGAGGCAGTTAAATATCCCCGCATTGTGGAGTGGTGCGGCGGTCGGCGAATATCCGCGGTAAACGGCGAAATTGCATCGAATTATTCCTGGTCGGATGCTTATGTCGGGTTTTTGGACCGTCTGAGAGATCAGATTCGAAATAAATGGGAAATTAATCTTGCAACACGAAACGGACTGTTACGGCACTGCGCCGATAAATTACAATCCGCAGATATGCTTGATTATAGTGTTTACATCAATTCCGTTATTTTAGCAGAAATAGCTTACAGTAAATTTGTATGTAAGCTATCTTCACACGCCTTAAAATTTGTAGCAGAAGGCAGGCAAAGCTGTGATGATACAGCTTATTTTCTATCGAAACTTTTTCTTTTTATTGTTCCTTTACGTCCTATATCGCGTGTTTAGGAATTTTTATTGTTTTTAAATTACTTCTGCTGTGTTTTAATGGTATAGAACTTACGCAAAAATATAAGGCCAAATTCTAATTTGATGTAATCTAAAGGTAAATAGCAATATTCGCTGTGTAAAGGACCAGATTGGAAATTGTCAGTCTCTGTAGAAAAATAATATTTCAGACCATAACACGCGCGGAAGTTTGTTTCTTCAATTTGCAGGCCCGTGTACTACCACGAACTGAGTATGGCTTTATAATTTCATCCACAACAACGTGGTAATTTGGGCGTTTTCTCACGTGCATATAATCAGTAACATCTGCATTGGTAGTTCGTGCAATTAATCAAAAAATGAATCCAAATTGCTCGACCGTGGACCAGACTCATCCCACATTAAAGCAGAGTGATATGCCTGAATTAAATGCTTAAAATTTTTGTATTTTTTGTTTCACATTTTTGTTCTTAAATTCTTCCGTTGATTGTTATTAAAATTAAGGATTGCGCAGAATGCTGAGTTTGTAACGGTTTTTTAATATTGTTTTTGTCTACAGTCGGGCAGTGTCTGGGTCAGGGATGGCAAATGATTTTTGAGTCGCGTGCCAAGAAAGTACTATGAACCATCAGAATTTTGTTCGCGTGCCACTAGTTTGCTCCTCCCCTGAGAAAATTCACGTTTTATACAGAAAATACAAGCTTACGCGTGCCAAGTAAAATTGCCTGCGTGCCAGTTCCGGCACGCCTGCCCAGTATTTGCCATCCCTGCTCTAGGTAATGCCACTCAGTGGTTTAATTCCAATGTTTAAAAACTGGAATAATAATATCTTTTAATTAAGAAATATTGAAGTCGGTTTTCGTAAAATCTCCGTCTCTAATGATTATGGAAGTGGTTATTGGTTTTAATTTAGCATTTTTATTAAGAAGAAAAAACGTTAATAACATCTATACTCAATCCTATTTTATTTTAAATGCGAAAATAATCCAGGTTGTAAAATAGGTTCTTAAAAGTAAATGGTTGATTTTCGCTACATCGCCCTATTCCTAATGTATGCTTTCCAGAAAATATCACTTTAAAAAGCATACTGTTTAATTAATTTTTAAATACTGCTCGGGATTAGAAGATGCAAAAGTAATGAAGCTTAATTTTGCTTTGAAAGAAATCATTAAAGCTTGGAAACAAGGCAGCGCCCCTCCCCTCCCCCCTCTCTCCCCCTCCCCCAACGAGGTGATTACGAAATAAGAGGTTCTGGACCGACGTTATGAATGCAATGTCGTTAACGAGGCAGAAAACTGCGTCGGACGGACAGCGGTGCTAATCCCTCACTGCGTTCACAATTTTTCCTCGCATCCAAGCGACGACAAAACACGTTGCCTAAGCGACGACCCGAGAGAAAAGAGGCGTTGATTCCCGAGTCACGAAAATTGCCCTTCACACGCTAGAGAGAGAGAGAGAGAGGCCTCGTGCTACACAAAACGGCGCTTCGCCGGAGTCATCCTTTGCGATCTCGCACCCACCTTCAAAAGCACCTCTTGCGTCACCTCCCGCGAATAAGGCGTCGGGAGGTTTTAAACGAGAGAACGTTGCGAAGCTTCGGGGTCTCGTTCGAAGCGAGACTAAAATGGAAAGGAGGCGGTGGATGGGAAAAGCCTTTGTTCGACCCTTGCGTATGTATGACGGCGCGGAAATGAATTACCGCCGTGTTTCTATTCCGAAACGTTCTCTCTCCGATCCGTAGGGAACTTCTCTCTACGGGAGGGCGGCGACACGCAGATTAGCGATCCTAACCGCTGGGTGCCTTCTTCGAATCCATAAAGGGAGTGAGTGTGAAGACTACAGAGAGACTGAGAGATAGAGAGAGAGAGATAGAGAGGGAGAGAGAGAGAGAGAGATAGAGAGGGAGAGAGAGATAGAGAGGGAGAGTGAGTCCCTTACACGCCGCGTCAAGAAAAAAATTTAAAAATCCCAACCTAGCTACGTAGAATCACAAAGGGAGTTTCTACGGGGGCACCATGGTGACGGATGCGTTGTACGTGTTTGAGGAAATGATGGTAGCTGTTCGAACAATGGGAATCGTGCGCGCGTTTAAGCGGTGGGAGTAAAAAGGAGGAAACGGAATGCCCGGTGAGATGGTCGCGGTGACGTAAGTATCCGCGGCGGACATATGGAGGAGCGTGTTTTCGCATGTGGCTCGGATCATGTTGTACGCTCGTCCGTCTTCTTTTTTTATTCCGCGATGTCTATCATTTTTTTTAAACTCCGTAGGGGGTCGGGAGACCCTTTGATGTGGTAAATCCATTTTCGTCCGTCTTTTTTTTCGTTTACGTTTTCCACGGTAAATGATTTATATTTGACCTCACTAAGGACGACGGGACATGCTTTTCGCCGGATTGGAATTTGAAAAAGATAAAATAAAATGGGAACTTTTTAGAAATGCATTATCGGGTTTTTGGCGGGAGAAGAGCGATATTAAAGCCGGGTTGATGCATGCATGTTCTTTTATTTTTTAATCCTTGTTTGTTGGCATGGGAGCTCTGAAACGAAAGGATAATATATTGCGCTTTTCTGTTTATAGATGAGAATAAAATTAAAATCAGATTAAGTCGCGAAAAAGGGTACGTTGGAATGCTGTCCCTATGTCATCCGTTTTGGAAAAGAGCCAATAAAATGTGTTTTTTACTGTTTGATTAACTTTTGAAACATGTTATGATATATAATTAGGCCTTAAAACATATTTTTCATAATAATTTGGTAATTATTAACATTATTAATACTGAAAGAAAGGAAAAATCGGTTTTTCATATCTTACAATAATTTTAATGAATGTTACAAAGAAAACATTTTACCGATTGAGAGTTTAACTAAAACGCATTGTTCATTTTTCATGTTGTCTATTAGTTATTATAATTCTTATATTATCTCTGTCATAAATTCAAAGAATATACAACGAAAATTTCATTATATCCATTAAATTGTTGTCTCTCTCATATCTAATTTTAGTTATTTACTGTCGATAGGCGAAAAAGCACAATAACTTTAGTACAGTATTGGAGCCTTGAAGTGCTAACACTTTTGTTGAATAATTTTCGATTTATTTCTTCTTGAGGTGTAATATAGATATTAATATTCAAACCTATTTCATGGTTGATTAATAAAATGTTCCTACGAGCGATAGTTTATAAATGGCTAATTTTTAAATTTATAACATGATGTATAGGAAACATCTGCGGAAATAATTACTTAGATACGATTTGATAATTGCTTGAAAATCGTAATCGAATTCGTCCTCTCGGATATCGATTGATGACCTTGACATGGATTTAGCTCATCATTTGTAAAGATTTAAAAGCATTCTGCGAGAATGATTTTCATTTATTGCTTAGTCATGCGTTATACATTATCTTTATTAAATATTAAATTCTAATATTATTGAAAGTAATCGAGGTTTCTCACATTAATCTTTGTATTTTCGAAAAGTAAATTGGAAGAAATATTAGCTATAGGTGACAAGCAATGTCCCGACTTGTGACTAACATACATGCTACGCACAGAAAAACGCCAGAAAGCGGCTAATAACAAAAAAGAACCGGGGAATAGAGAACAAAATGTTAATTTAAACCAACGAGGATTATAATGCTTTCTTCGATCTACGAGGGCAGCACCTGCACAAGGGCTAGCCGAGCGAGGCATCTGCATTGGGTGCAACACGTTCAGGGGCGAAACGATTAAAAATTTTCACTATCAAGAGTAACGATCGTGTTATAAATTGTATTGTATTTTACGTCTACAGTGTTAATAAACGACTGCTTTGAGAGTAAATGCTTTCATTGGGAGGTGGAATAATTTTCAAATCTTGCCTAGGGCGCAAAAAATATCTTGTCACGGCTCTGCACGTTCGACCCCCAACCTGCATATACCTGACGAAATATTCAGCACATCCCATGAAAATCCACTTGTTAAAACCACAATGTCATCAAGATACCTATCGATTTGCTCAGTTTTTTTTAGAATAGAAAGTTCCATTTTCTTATGCCTCGTAGATTGAGGAGTTTCTTTTTTGCACCTTTTTGGACATACTTGAGTGGAAATGGTTTTCCCTTTCTATGTTTCTTCGCCCTGCTCTGAATAATGAACGTTTTATTCGTGGACTTACCCTGTCGCAGAGATGAATTGTGTTATCGTCAATTCTGTTTTAGTCGAAAGGGTTTCGGGGGAGAACGGTGACCCACTCTTCCCTTCGCCTCTTCCTCGGCGTGACGTGGGTCAAGAGAGTTGGCCGATGAGACCATCAAAAAACGGATGGGGGAAAAATAAAACCTCGCCGTTTTTTTTCCTGCGTTTGAAAGCGACCGTGGAGGAATTTTTCGAAAAAAATATTTGTCGGAGCTTAATTAGACCGAGGGTTTGAAATTGGAAATGAAATGGACATTTCACGAAAAGTTAACATGAGGAGTCTAGTGTTGGTTTTTCAAAGGGAATTAGGTTTGAATGTGATTCTTAAAACGATAGCGTTTGTTTTTAGTGGAAATGTAAATATTGGGTTTTGTAATTTGCTTTCGAGTAGGTTGACAACCGTTGCAAAAATATAACGCAATTTAAAACATTCTGACCTGTAAGTATAGGGTAGACGTTAAATTTTTCCTGTGAATACGATGAGTAGATTCCTCAAAATGGAGCTCGATTTCTTAGAGCTGTTAGCAAAATATTACATATTATGGGAAAATGTCACTTCGTCCCACTTTCTGATGGATATGAAATTATTTTGAGGATTAAGACTCATGCAAGTGTCAACTCGGAGATAAAAAAGGAAACAAAAGTGTTTACTTTATAGGGAAAGAATTCGTCAACCATGTTCTAACGCACGCCTTTTTTATTGTTGCATTAAGAAACAGCAATTGAAATCCTGATATACTAATAGGTGAAGTGTTTTAATGATTAATTCTTTCATGTTTTAAGTACAAATTTTACTTAACAGTCATATCTCTCTATATCAGCGGTTCTCAGGCAGATCTGCCATGCGACCCCCTCCTTGCGGATGCTCGGTCGTCGCGACCCCCATGATTTTTTGAGAAGTAATAAAAATATATAAAAATCTTTTTTCATTTATACTTTTTTATAAAGCGCACCGAAGAGTATAAAATAAATTTTGGGTTCAAGAAAATATCTGGATCTCAAGGAAAATTTTCATTATACATACTATATGTTCATGAATCTCTTTTTTAAAAAGACGTATGTCATATGTTGATTACATTATAAATAGTCTGGAATATTCTTATTGTTGCATACAGATGACTACAGGAGAATTACTGTGTTACGGTAGTTCAGTGGTAGAATATCCGCCCGGCAAGTGGAGGACCCGGGTTTGATTACCGGTCATAGCAGATTTTTTCCCGTTTCCATATTTCCCAAAAAGAAGTTAGTTCATCAGAAGTTCAGATATCGCCATGAATTACAATACAGATGAGAAATGTGAGGATTAATAAAATGAGCTAAGCTAGTATAAGTCGCCTTATTAATTAGTTTTTTATTATTAAATTATATTTATTATATTAAATGTAAATATTTTAAAATTAACAAATGCTTAATTTTGAAGATTTTAGCCCTCAATCAAACACAAAAATTAGACTTATAACCTATAAATTAAGAAGTGAAAGATTGATAAAATGAGGAAAAAATCAGTTGGCATAGCGAAGACTGATCGCGAGCCCCCAAAGTTGTCTCGCGACCCTACGTTTGAGAACTGCTGCTCTATATTATAAAATCGTAATGGTCATCATGATGCGTAATGCTCTATTTTTGTGAATAACTCGATTACAAATAAACTTAGAAGCCTGAAATTTCTCAGGATTTCATTGTTGATGAATCTTTCCGTTATGACTAAAAAAATTTCGAAAAAGGTCACCGGTTCGACTCCAGAGGAGGAATTTCGTTTCCCATAAGATAACACGTAAAAATCACCTTTTTGATTTGAAGGCTTTCATTCTTTTACTATTTAAAATATCTTAAAATTAAGTTATAGACACGAAATTTGCGCTAAAATACGCCACAATGAATCAGGATTCTTATTCTTATCGTCGAGTACTCCATCTCATTCGAATTCGCTCATATTTTGAATTTATACTCTAGTTTTGGTAAATTTTTTAACATTTCAATAATAAGATTCCATGGTCACCGGTATTGTTGTTATCGGTAATTGCCGTCCATATGCACTTAAATAAAGGCTTAAAGATCGAAAATAAGACTAAAACTTGCTCGAAATGACCGAAGATATGAATTTAATGCAAATAAACCGAACGCAGTATTTATATTATTTATATTTTTATCTATATTACTAAAGTCCTATTTCTGGTTGTCTCCCTTTAACGCTCTATACCTCAGCCATTTTTAATCTCCAGGAATTTAAGTTCTCTAAGTTAATTTTTCTTGAGTTATTCAACTAATTTTCTTAATTTGTTATTAAAAACCAAACATACGTCTCTTATAAAATATATTCATTAAACTCATATAGCAAAACATATTCCCGATAAAATAATCTAAATCCAATATGTACATGGCAGGAACGAAGAAACAGCGAGGGGGGGTTGGCGAGCGTCAGTAAGTTTTAATATTTCTACGTTATTTTACGCAGCTGATGCTTAATTAAATTTTTCATCGAAAATCAGCAGAAATTTGAGAGATACAATGATTATTATTTGGTTATGTCTTCTGTCATATAATATTTTGAAGAATATCTTGCCATGACCAAAGATACCTTTTTTATAGAAAAATTATTTTAAATTAAAGCAGTTAGAATTTGGCGTTTGAACGTATTGCCTCATAAGCCCATTTTCGTGTTTCGCGAAAATTAAATTCCCCAGGCAATGGAAAGCCTCACAAGATAATATTTTACTTTGCAATCTCATTTAAATGTATCAACCTGACATCTTGCGCAAAATGATTAATTTGAATGTCGATTATATTTTTTAACATTAATCGGCTTTCAGAATAAATTTTAAAAATCACCGTTACGCTACAAGAAAAAAATATTCCTTATATTGCTTTCACTGTTTATGCATGTAATTTACACTATCACAATCCAGTTCTTGAAGATAGGTTTTAGATAAGAATCACGTTTTATATCTTATCCTTAATTTCTTAACCATTAGACAACATTTGTCTCGAAGTAATGGAAACCACAGAGAACGAAGCATGAATGCGTGCAAGTATGCGTTTTTGTTTTTTACTTTCTCATACGAAGTATAGAGAAAGTTTTCGCGAAAAAATTCGACCTCGAGATTTTTACGGAAATACACGTTTTAGGTGTTGCTGAATCCGAAAAAGTGGTTTTCGCAATGCCATCTGTCTGTCTGTCCGTCTGTCTCTCTGTCTGTTACTGGCTCTGGAGCCTAGACGGTAGAACGAAAATGAATGAAATCTCGTACTGAGGCATTTTGTCATACTGAGCAGAGTATACGTAGAAATGGTTGACATTGATCAATAATTAAGAGTAGTATATTCTACGCATTTTTAACAACAATCCCATTTTATCGAAAACGGCTCTAACGATTTTGATCAAATTTCGTACAGTTACTTACGTTTACGTCTTCAATAATACTGTATAGTTCATATTTCTCAAAAAAATGAATATAAGGCTAGTTTATTCTAGGCAACTTTAACAATAATTCGATTTTCTCAAAAACGGCTGTAACGATTTTGATCAAATTTCGTACAGTTACTTGAGTATATATCTACAATAATACTACGTATTTCATTTTTCTCAATGAATGAATATAAGGCTAGTTTATTCTTGGGCAACTTTATCAAAAATTGGATTTTCTGAAAACAGGCTCATACGATTTTCATTTTCTAAAGATAACTAACCGACGCATTAGTATATGAGAAAGTTTGTACAACGTATGTTGTACCGATTTTTCTCCAATGGCTTAGTTGGAAGGTTTCACGATAACTTCATCCGTGGACTTATCGCTATGCATTAGGTGGAGACATTCAATGAGTAGTGCCAGATTGGTTGAGATATAGACCAATCATTGTGCACCGACTTGTGAGATACGTGTCATCTACCTGTAGGAGGTATTTACTGACAAAACAAAATGGAAAGGATTTCAATTCACCGTGATCTTCTCATCCATACACACACACACTGTGATCATGAGTCATGTGTATGCTTTGCAATCATAATCTTTAGTAATCTGTTCGCTGACGGGTAGATGATTTCAGGTTGAACTGTGTTCACCTCACCGTTCTCTACCCCGTAAACTCTTTTTATTTATTTTGTAAAACAATACTCTTCATGTCGTAGAGTTAAAACCTTTTCTTTTCCTGTTTTCTCTTTTCTTTTAAATACATCTTCTCAGAAATCGTCCTATCCATTTCGTCTTATTCTTTCTAATCAATTTTATTCGAATTCTCTCTTTTCCGGATTTTCTTGATGGTTTTTTCTTATCTAACTTTTCGTTCTTCTCCATGCACACATTTCGAAGCTTTTCAAATATTTATCACAATTTTTCCTGTAAGTCCACAAACAGGAAATAAAAGAGGGAGGTGATAATATTGAAAAAATCTCGCTGTGTGAAAGTTTATAAGAGCGAGGGATGGGCGAATTGAAGGATTTAAGTCGGAATTTATGGCAGAATATTGGAAAAGACAGCTTCGAATTGCGGAAGAAAAGCTGAAACATGATGCGCCTTGGGATATGCGTTTTTCATCTTTTTTTACGTTCTCCGAGAGGATTGAAAAGGAGAAAAATATTTTTTTAATGGTTTTCGTGCCGTCAAACGGAGCGGGAAATGTTGAATAAGACTGCTTTTGTTGGAATTGGAAAAAGAATTTTTCCTGCCTCATTTCAGCCGTATTATCGGGCACATCTTGCGGAAGTAGAAGCAGATTATTATTCGCAAAGGTACGTTCTATGGAAACATTTGATGCTAATAGGCTAAGGTATACGTTTTAAATCTTTCTTTAAGAGGTGGAACGTATTACATAGTCGATCGTGCATAGGAATTTCTAGAAATAAACGTCAGATTCTTCCCTCATTTTAAGGTTTACTGATAATTGGGGCGTATTCATTATTATCACAATTACTTTAAATTTATGTTAAAAATGCATAATTTATGTATAACCTTGCAAATTATTCAAGGATTATGAAATTATCCATTAATTAATGATTTTGTATGCTAGCCTTGAACTGTGATGGATTATAGTTCTGAATATCACATAATAATTGGCGAAATTATATTCGTTATATAACCTGTAGTTTTAAGCTTTCCTTTGTGTAAGTTATTAGTCACTGTGAAAAATGATAACTTCCTTAAAAACTCTATTTACAATAATTATACAACCGTTTCGCTGCCTCAAAGCGTAGTTAAGTGAATGTTACTTAATTTTTGCATAACGTGCCATTCAATATCCCTAACTATCCAGTCATTAATTACAACACCGTCTAAATTCGTCTCTCGTTAAACTAAATCTCTAACATTATGGAGATCTTATTGCTTACAATTGTGTAAAAATGTTTGAACATATTTTCATTTGAAGTTGTGCTTTTGCATTATAGTAACTTATCGTACTTTTTCCCGTATAGAACAAAACTATTAACCATTTGATTTTATATTTCCTAAAAATTTTATTCAAATATTACACTATGAACTTTCGTCTATTTTTATGACAATTTTTCCGGAAGAACAGAAGCTAAGGATGTAATTTTAAGAATTTTTGCACTGGACTGCTTACCTGGGGTACTGCTGTATCCCGTCCACTCTTTTACTATTTAGGTTTTGTTCTCAAATGTATCTGTAATGAGTTACGCGATTGGAGTAAAATAAACCTTAATTTCTTACATATCTCTGGATATTATAATTGATCTTGGGTTTCACAGCTTGCACTGTTAGTGAGAGATATCCTAGCAATCCAGGGTTTAAAAATTACGCGCAAGTTTCTTTTCTGATATTTCGTTAGTTTTAATTTATGGTTTCAATATTGCAGTATAACTTATTTTATGAAAACCTGCTTATGATATTCTCATCCGAAGAAGAAATATTTTGATTTTGTCAAATTTACTCCACCATATGCAACAAAATCATTGATAAGTAAATGATAAGAGCAAATATCTGTTGCTTGATCTCAAATGCCATAATTGCACATCGTCGCAGGAGAATTAATTAGTGCGTGAAAATTTTCCTCGTACGTTAATTTATTTTGCGTATTATTCTGTAAGAACGACTTTAAAATGCATTAAAAAAGGAGAGGCATTCCATCATTTACATCCTAGTCTTCCGCAACGTTACTCCGTCTTGTAGAAAGATTTATCAAGAGTTTGCTAGAGGAGGCTGAGATATAGAGAGTGTATATAGATGGAATCGGAAAGCATTGTGGAAGGGGGAGGATATGAGGAGAAGAGAAGGGCATGTTTTGGGGGAAGGAGCCATAAATCATAAGCGGTGGCTGCAGCTTCTCCACATCCGAGGAGATAGCTGGAGAACCTAACCGTGTTTTCTCATCTCACCGGTAAACCACCGCCCCTCCACCTCCTCCTCCCCTTTCCACCTCCCCCTACACCAACCCATCCCCCGTTTCCCCTCCCCTGACACCGCTCCTTCTTTTAACCCATTCCTTCCCATCCTTCCACTCTATCTCTACCTTCGCCGAATTCACCTCGACCTACCCCTCCCACCCTCTTTCCCATATAACACACACACTGTGACGCTTTGTCAAAGCTTTCCCAGACTCGAGGGGGCGAAGATGTCACCCATCCCCCACTCCCGAAAGCGTAGTCTCGCACTCAGCGAGACCTTCAACTTTCCCCTCCATTCTTCGAGTCTTCCTTTTATCCTCTCCTTCCTCTCTCTCTCTCTCTCTCTCTTCTTCTCTTCTTCCCCTATCCGTCTTCGTTTTAATCAAGTCGTCAAGAAAGGAACCTTCTTCGGTAACCCGCTTTTCTCTCTCTTCCATCCAACCCCTTTCACAAGCTTTAAAGTCTTCATCTGTGATTTCCTAGTGAGAAGAGGAGCAGAGAGAGAGAGAGAGGTGGAGAAGGAATTTACTTTTTTTATGTTTGTGGTAAATGATGGGCAAGGTTGTTGTTTGCTCAGTTAGTTGGAGATGCTTCAGATGGCCACTTCTCACGTTGATAATCATCGGATCATTTTTAATGGTTGAATTTACGCGTTTTATATTCTTCGCCATTCGACGATTAAGTTATGGATAAGCATGGGCTTGTTATTTCGCATCTTCCTGTTGAAATTTTGTCTGAAATCTCGTCCAGTTTCCTGCACCGAATTTCAGCTTATAAAGGTTTATGTTGTGTTAATCAGAATGAGAATCCGTTTGTTGTTACCCTTATGAATGAAAAACGTTTCGATGCTAAATATTGCAAATTTTCTGTTTCATTTGTTTTGTATTTCAAATAGATCATTTTCTATGCATTTTATTGCCACATAATGTAAGGTAATCACTGATTTCAGACGCGAAATTTATTGTATACATGCCTGATTTTCATTAGTTTTTTTGTATTTTTCCTCATTCAACGGAGTTGTGTGTGAACTGGTTTACCACCTTCTACGTAACAAGGATTCAGTTCATTTCAGCTCATTTTTCAGAATTTTTGTGCTATCTTATCCAGTCGGATGTTTTTTCAGAGGATTTACCCAAGATTCTTAGGGATAGGGTGAAATTCAATTAAAAATTTCTGATCCTCCACAGTAAATGAGGCATAACTATGTAATTCATAATTTATTCAGCTTAAATGATAAAAATTCGCAGAAAACATTCTATAATATAGTTTCTCCAAATGAAAGGACACATTTTCCTTCGCTGTCTCATTTAATCCAAAGTCTTAACATTTTGAACGCGTTTGATATGGAGAAAACTTTAATAGTAATCCTACCTTAAATAATTTTTAATAGAAACAAGTAAAATAAAATGTCGAATGATAATTTTTAATGTAATATATGAAAGTTTGCAGTAGGGTTCTTCTGGAAAATATTTAATTTCTCCTCCAAAGTAATTTTTATTTTGCAGAACTATTATTTTGTAACTTACGTAGTTACTGAAAATTCAATTTCCTTGAAAAAGTTTCTACTTAATTATTTCGTGATTTACGAAATAAATTGAGGAAGAACGTGAAAGAATACTACGTAAATTTCTTCTTTTATCATAGGTCAGAGAAATATAAATAAATCTTTTTGGAGACCACAGTTCAGTTTAGTCTGTTATTGCTCCAGATTAAAGTGAACGTTTATTCATCAACAGCGGCAATACAACGCCATAAATAACTGTGACAGAGCGATTACTAATTGTGAGGTACTTATTCATATCGTATATGTTTTTTTTTCGTGAACCATCATGTATTTATGTAAAAGAAACATTTTGTCTATGATAACACCTATTAACTGCAAAATAACATACACTACAAAAGTTTGCACGAAGAATAGGAAATGTTATCGCTTTCGAACTTTCCCATTAATATGAACATCGCAAACATTAAGGAGGATTCTAAACCTAATATAAAAACGTCAACACCAAAACTCGTACGTTGATTCAAAGTAATCCGCCTTTGTTAATGAATACTATTTGTCTTCCGAGTTATTGCTACTATAACCTGAAGTTTTCATGGCAAAGTGTAGCTCTCATGTGTTACTTTTGCGCAATGTAACAGCTATAACCACATAGGAGGGCATCATACAAGTTATGGGAAACGTATATGCATGAAGTAAGGCGTCAGAAATGCGTTAATCCCTCGTAAATTTTACAATTTTTACCGAAGCGAATGAGCAAAGGTTATGCGAGGAACGGTTCTTGAAAATTATAATTGTACATATACGAGCAATGAATTGCGTTATAGATTTTGGATAATTAATACAGCTTGAAAGTAGAGCGATTGTACAGGTAAAATTTCTTGACAATTCTTATTTTATGTATACAAGTTATTTTTAGGTTATGGCTGATTGCAGGTTATTTTAGTAATTAATGAACTGGAGTTCATTTCATTAACAAACATTTTTCCAACGATAAAATTCTTTAATGAATTTTATATATGCTCGTTGTATGTCTATTATAATCGGTGGTTAATGTCCAGTTCTGCGACTCTGTGAAGTGAAAATTTTAATATATTTTATTGAAATTAAACCGTCTTTTATTAGGTGAGCGATGAATGGCAATGAAGTTTGAATCATCGCTCGATGGTAATATAATGTTTCATTGGATTTATCCTTTACTTAATATATAAATTCAATGGAGTATTTTCCGTCAAATATATCGATTCATCCCTTCTAAGGAATACCCTAGCCGTTAAGTCGATTACTGTATGGCCTTTGAAGTCTCGTTCTCTTCGTCTAGTATTTATTTTAATTGAACGTATAACAACTTCAGAATTTCAACGAAGGTTTCTTTAAATCCTATATCCCCTTTAAAACATTTTGGTTTAAGTCTTTCGGGCACACGCACCCTGAGTAAAATTCCATCTTTTGAACTTTCGTCTCTCCGCACACCACTTTTGGGGAGCGTGGGCGAGAGAAGAGCTCCTCTTCAATCTCAACGCTGATAAACACCCATCAAACATTTAAACGGTTCCGGGGATATCGTTCCCGATATCCAATGGAATGGATTCCCGGCCATGTTCATTCCGTATTCTGTTCGTATAAGAGAGGCAGGAATGAGTAAGGGAGAAGGCGTTAGGAGTGAGCGTGTTTCTGAGAAAGGTATCCTTGCGATATTCGGATGGTGGTATTATTCATCGAGGCACGCGTCGACGCTCTTCGTGATTAATTTCGACAGCGTAATTTTAAAACGACCTAGTTTTCTCCTCGCGTCACGTTCAAAATGTGTGCTCTCGGGAAAAATTTATGCCCTAAAAAATTGTCAATGTGCGTGTTCGTGGATCGGTTCATAAAATATAGACTGCGGAGCGGTGGTATAAACAGGCCGAAACTTGGGTAACGTCAGCTCTCAGAAAATATATAGTGCGTCGTCTATGGAAGGTTTTATGCGTTCCTTGTGTCATCCTTCGACAACGCATACTTTATCTTCATCAATCTGTTATGTTTTTTTCCAGATTCACTATATTCCACCGTTTATCCAGCCTCGCTTGAATTTATACATTCTATCGACATTCTAATTTCTCTATAAGAAGATAATCCATTTGTATATTCGTGCTTTGAATACCATCTTTTATTTCCAGCTATAACATCCGGTACTTACCAATTTTATCTTTTGTAAAAATAAGTAGTAACTGTGTAGTTAACCTCGGAAGAGACTTTATATTGCTAGGTCTCTCGTCTCGTCTGACAACCCGACCAATCACTATCGAGTCGTTAAGTTGGAAATTATCCATCGTTAAACTCCTTCTTTGTCAATAGCTTTTTGTCTTTCTTTTACAATACCTTAAATAGATAATCTGGAGTTGTTACCCCTCAAAATATTAAATTATGGACTAGATCGATTATATTTGTGCGTCTTCATTTCTCCCTAATCTCGCGAATAATATTTTCGGTAGTGCTGATGTTTTATTTTGTATCACTTCAGTATTGAGCGTGCTACAAGGAAATTCGTTGTCTTCTTTGGTTTTGTGTGAAACAAGATACAGTTGTCCATGATTGAACACTGACTGGTAAATGTACACCAGATACTTGAGCTTATTTACGTTAATAAACATTATAATGTAGAATATAACGATTTTACTTACAAAAAATGTAAGATTCCAGTATTCCATAGACGAAAGAAGGTTCAATTACTTTCACCAATAAACGCTTCCTGAATAATAATCAATGATAATCAGTATCTATTTACGTTGCTATCCATAAACATCAATTGTTTCTTTGCTTAAACAAAAGTGCGAACCGAATAACGCTAAACTTTCGTCTATTTATAAGCTTCACTGAAGCTAATTGAATCGGAGGTAACAATGACGGCCCGGAAAGAGTACGAAAAATCCACAAAATTTCGAAACAAAAAGCGTATTTCTGAAAACTTCGACTGTGTAACATGTAAAATTCGCAGAAATAAGATAGTATAGAGTTTTATTCGTCGAATAAAGCAAAACGAAAAAAATCGGTCCATATTTACGTATTTTAATAATTGAAGGAAGAATACCTTGCAAGTCAAGAAATGGATTCATACGTGTTATCTTATGGAAAAATGTTAATCCCCTATATTGGCAGCACTGATTAATCCCGGTTGACCAAACCTTGGCTATTCACTAAGATAGGATGTAAGGAAGAATACCAAATTTGGTTATTCTAGCTTTTATCGTTTAGGAGGAGTTCCATGAACAAACACACAAACCAACAAATACAGAAACCAAAAAACACGCTTCAAAATATATTATAATAGATTATATCTACTTTTAATTTACGGTTCTCGAGTCTTTATAATACGATTTAAAATGGACAATTAAATTCAAATCTATCTTACACAAAGTATTATCAATGCCGATGAAAATATTATAAAAGTAATATATATATATATATCGTTTATAATATTGATATATCATATTGATACTTGTATTGCATTTAGATATTTACCGATATATTAATTTCGCATTAAATTTCAAGGTTTTAGAATATAAATAAAAAAATTTGAGCCCAAAAATACTTCTTTCATTGTACATGTTTTTTTGATCGGTCAAACAATCTTAAGCCTTATTAAATATTTATTAATATTCTGTTCTTATTCTTTATAGCAAAGTTTTGCGAAAATATATATTTGCATCATTAATCATATTCGTTACGTAATCATGTATTCTTTCTGTCTGTGAGTAAAATCTTGAAGGAGCAAACCTGTCTTGACGAAAATTCGTGTGTGGGCTGTGCGTATTATGGGAAACTTGCAATTAAACTTAGTTACAGCGGAATCATACCTATATCTCCTCTAATCATTCCTTAATAGTACCTAATTAATACGAAATATGAGTCTGTTAGGCAGATATTTTGAATTGAATACATTTCGACAGTCTAAAATCCTTTAAATTTAACTCTAAAATACCCTATATATAAATTCGTTGTTTTAAAAACGACTCCAGAATCTTGAGTATACATTGCGTCGCAGAAAAATAAAAAGAAATAATTAAGAACACCTTCTTTCGCCTGTCCTACTGCGCTCCTCCGTTTTCTTGTAAAGATGGTTCAACCTTGGATCGTCATGGCCGCCTTCAACTTGACTCTCAACCTCTGCCAATCTTCTGTCTTCTCTCCCCATTCATCTTTCCTTTCCCTTCTCCTTTGATCTTCCTCCATTTTTTTCCTCTCCTTTGCACCTCCTCCCACTCGCATCCTTTCACTCTTTACATACTTCCATTTTACCTCTCTCTCTTCTCCTTACCAATCTCAAAACTGTTGCATTAATGCAGAGACTTTCTTTCCCTCAGTTTTCCCTTCCCCCGTCGCGTGGCGCCCCTATTCCATCCCCGCAACTCCATCTTCTTTCGAAAGCCTTTTCTTTCCCTTACTCCCACTCCCTTTTTACCTCGAGGGGACACCCCCTCCCCTCCCTCCCCTTCTCCTCCTCAGGTTTTTACCTTCCTTTCCAAATTCCTGCGGCATCTCAGTTTCTTCGAGGACCTGAATAATTTGTTTCCGAGGAATTCTGGTATTGGATGTCCCGGTTTATATTTCTCAATCTCGTTGAATCCCTCTATGGGTAGCCTATTTTCCTTTATTTTTTTTTTTAAATGGCCGAAAATATCCGTCGGCACTCCATATCGGCGGCAGCTCGTGAACCGAAAAGAGGTTGGCGAGTCCATTAAATCGTCATGGTACGGTTCCTCAGAAACAAGGGTTCGGATGAGTCGGAGTCACTAAAGGAGCAAAGGCTTTAATTAACCGTGTTCTCTTTTAGCGCTAGAGTTCCACTGTTCCCGTCACACGCACTCTCTCTCTCTCTCTCTGTCTCGAACTATTTCTACCGACAGACCTCTCTGTCTTCCATGCTACGCGTTTTTAAATTTCGGTCGGAGCAAAACTCGCAGGTAAAGACTCCTTACTCTCCGGTATACGACTTTACTACGAATCCTTGGAGGTATTTGCACGATTCCCTCGGGAGAGAAATAACCCACGGCAAACAAGGACCGGTTCGTTTGATTCCTGCTCCAAGGGGAATTCGAAAAGGTTGGTTTATATAAGTAGTAGTGGTGGAGAATGAAAAGGAGGAAAGAGAAGTATGGTTGACTGCCTGCTACTCCCTTGATAATTTGTAACAGTGTCACCTCTTCTTCTTCAAAGACCCTATTAGCCTTCGGCTGGGTTTAATAGGTTGTGAAGGCATTATAAGCGAGAGGGAAAATTAGAAAGAATTTCTTATGTTGCTTCGAAGTTTACCTTCCGGATTTTGGGTGTCGGCCGTCGAGTAAAAAGAAGCACTCTTTATGTTAGACAATAAACATGCCATGACTACATATTCTTGAGGAAAGGCATTTCTAAGATGGAGGTTTTGAAAATTTTCTCTAACTACCGTCTTCATAGAATAAATTAATCTTTCTTTTTAAAATCTTTTGCCTATATATTAGTTTATATTTTCTTCAGAGGTCATCGGGCGTAAAATGTTAATAAATGGAAAGGGATGATCAAAGGATATCGTATTTCTCCTCACTCTTCTTATTCTGGCTTTGATAATCAAACTTTTCAAACTGACGACCAAGAGAATTTTAAATACTGTTATTATCTTTATATTTTCCTGGAAACTGGTATAAAAGGGCTGAATATACCGAGAATGGAAAGAGTTCGTTAGCAATGTTAAATGAATGTATAGGTTTTTAATACGGGCTAGCGTATATGTGGCTGATGGTTATTGGCTATTATGATCGTAATAGTAGAATTGCCCGTTGAAATTTAGCGGTAGAATTACGATCATTCGAACATTCAGAAAGCGAAACGCTTCAAATAAATATAATAAATCCGGCACGAAAAGAATGATTTTTACGTGTTATCTTATTGGAAATGGAAATTATCCCCTGGAGTCGAACTCGGGTCTTTCATCTTGAGTTATATATATTTAAACGTTTTGTTATTATATCATAATGCTACCATGAAAATATCATCAAATTTGGTTCAGTCGTTCGCGAGATATTAAGCTTCAAAAAGCATTACACGCAAAGTGACACTTCTTTTATATAGTTTAAATGAAAATGATAAGTCATGAGCCGGAATCAACGAGGAATGCAATTGATATTAACTATCCCATTGTTGTGGGAATCACCAAGTTGTGAAAATAAACAATGATGACTTAATTTTTTTATCTTCAGCATTCTTCTCCATGTCCACATTTCGAAGCTTTCCAAGTATTTTATATAATTTATCCTTGGCGTCCATGTTTCTGCCCCATACAAAGATATACTCCATACATCGCATTTTATCAACCTCTTGCGGATTTCCTGCTTTCTATTTCCCGTTAGTAGGAGTTTCTTTCTTCTGAAAGCGGTTTTTGCTTTTGTTATTCGAGTTCTGGTTTCCTCGGTACATTTTGCTTCTCTCTTTATGATGCTTCCAAGGTATTTATAATCTGAAACTTGTTCTAACGGCTTTCGTACAATACTTACGTTCAAATTTTCTTCTTCTTTACTTGATATTCGTATAACCTTGGATTTTTCTGTATTAATTTCCATACCGTATTTTCTACCTGTTATCACTAGTCTGTTTATCATTTTCTGGAGTTCCTTTTCCTTTCTTGCTAGAAGTACTTGATCACCGCGTGTTTCACTGTTCTTATAATCCTTCCTCCGATTTTGAAATCTCCCGTGCCTTCTAACGCTTCCTGCACTAGCCTCTCTCCATATATATTGAATAGAATCGGCGATAGACAGCAGCCCTGTCTTACTCCTCTACCGATATGTACTCCGCTGGTGTCCGTATTCTCCAACCTGACCTTTACTACTTGATTCACATATAGATTCCTGATCAGTCTCCTGTCTTTCCAGTCTACACCTATATCCTCTAATATCCTCATCAGCAGTACCCAATTTACTCTATCAAAGGCCTTCAGCTAGTCGACGAAACAGACGCAGCAATCTTGGCTGTATTCTATTGCCCTTTCTGAAATGATTCTCACTACACCTCGTCCTTTTCTGAAGCCGAATTGATCTTCCCCTAGCATTTCTTCGGCCTTTTTCTCTAGTCTTTTATTAAGAATCCTCTTGATGATCTTCAAAGCGTGTGACAGTAGGCTTATCGTTCTGTAGTCTTTACACTGCATTGCCTTTGGCTTCTTCTTTAGAGGCATCATTTTACATCTAAGAAATCCTGAGGCCACTCTCCTGAGTCGTAAATCTTGTTAGTTAGTTTCGTAATCACTTTTAGTCCTTCCGATCCCATGACTTTAAGTACCGCTACCGGTATTCCATCACGGCCTGTAGATTTTCCTTTCTTTAGTTCGAGTATCGCCTTTTCTACTTCGCTTTTCATAATACTTGGTCCCAAGTTGTCTTCTTCAATGCAATCCTCTTCTTCCAGTTCCATTTGTACCGATCCTGCCTGCTTTTTGTATAGTTCCTTAATGTATTCTTCCCATACCTGTGCTACATCCTTTGGTCTGCGACTATTTTTCCATCTGTATTAATAATTCCTTTACCACGAATCCCATTAGGCTTCTTATCTTCTAACTCCAGTGCCCTAGCGTACATCATATCGTACCGTCCTAACTTCTCCGTTGTATTTCCTCACATTTTTCTGTTATCCAAATTTCCCTAGCTTTATCTATTACCCTTCTCAACTCATTGTTTATGCGTCTATAATTGGCTCAACATTCTTCACTGTTAACATTTTTCCGTTTTCTTCTCTCATCCATTTGCTCCAGCATTTCCTTAGTGATCCATGGTTTTCTGATTTTCTTCTCGTTTCCCAATCTCTTTACTCAAGGTATCTTTCACTTCCTACCATTCTGTATCCACGGTCTTCGGTTTGTTTACCAAATTTCTAAGGCGGTCTTCCAACTTCGTGCTGAATGCATCTTTCTTTTCTTTCAGTTTTTCTAGGTCCCAAGTCTGGCTATCTCTTCTCGTTTTCCTTATTTGTTTCAGCTTTGTAGTTACATCGACTATTAGAATGATGCGATCTGAATCAACATCTGCTCCTGGTATTGTCTTAGAATTTTTTATGCTGTTCCTGAATCTTTGTTTTATTAGGATGTAATCTATTCGGCATCTCATTCTATCTCCTGGGCTTTTCCGTGTGTACAGCCTTCGTTTATGGTTTCTGAACTACTACTACTACTAGGTCGTTATTAACACAGAATTCTACCAGTTTTTCTCCTCCTCGGTTTCTTTTCCCAAGTCCGTATTGACCGACAACATTTTCTTCTTGTCCTTCACCAACTATGCTGTTCCAATCTCCCATTATTATGCAGTTTACCTTTCCTCTTCCGTCTTCTTCATAAATCTCGTTAATTTGTTCATACATCTCAATTTCTTCTTCTTCATGAGTGGACGTTGGCATATATACCTGGATTATCAACATGTCCACTGGGACTACTTTTAGCTTTATTGCCATCAACCTATCGTTCGTTGCTATTATTTTGTCACGCTCTTCATCATATCTTTCCTAAGTACCAGAGCTACTCCTCTTGCCCCACTATTTCCTCCAGAGTAAACTACCGTGAATTCTTCCGAGTCGAACTGTCCTTCTCCTTCCCATCTAGCTTCCCGCAGCCCTATGATATCAATACTATTTCTTCTCATTTCTTCTTTCAGGTTCTCTAGCTTTCCTGTCTTCCTCATGGTGTTATATGTATACATATATATTTATGGAGGAGTTGTGTCTCTCTTGTGCTGACGAAGGGATCATCCCGAAAGCTCCAATAACTTCTACAAATGTGTCTCTCCATCACCCCAGCGGCTTTCCTTCCGGTAAGTGTTCAATGGGTTTCCTTCAACACCTAGTTGCCCTAAATATCCTTACTTACCTTTCCTCTTCCGTAGTGTATACACACACACACATATATATACATACACAGACACGTGTATATACACACACACGACTTTTTAACGGTAATGACTTTTGGTTAACATGATTTTATCTTGTGTCATATAAACTGGGGTTGTAAAATATCTTTTGACAATACACGTGAGCAGGGTTTAGGCACGTAGTGATCTAGAATACCCTTATGTACGTATGTATGTACACACACGTAGCTTTATTAAATATTCATTTGCTTGTGAGTCAAATAATTATACGAGAGCATAAATTGCGTACTATTTGAAGCACTCAGGAAAATGCTTACTTAATGATTCGATTCTATGTATTTCTTTTGTTGCGAAGCGCTCTTTGTTGCTATTTAAATATTTGTCTCTAAACTTTCAAGAGTTTGGCGCGCCTATTTTTTCCGTCAATGCCAGTTGCATTATTCGGATGACCCAATTAGGTAGAAGCCAATGCAAAGAACATCTTTCTGTGTCCCCATAAGGAAATATGCGTCCATATTTTCATATGGAGGTATGAAAATATATACGAAAACCTTCATTTATATGCGTCATCGCCAAATGCGTTTGTCATCAACCATCTATTTAAAAAAATATATCTGCAACTCCAGCTTCAGATTAAACTTTTTCTCAAAATGAGCTAATGTATTTTAAGATAAGAAATATCATGGGAAAATTCAAGACAAATGACTTGGAATGCATTCCGTGAATATTTTTGGTTTGGTTTTTGTTTAATTTCCATATGGAGTTGTCACAGTTATCTATTACATTATAAATAAACTCATCTTATTGATCGGAAATGCGTAGATGCATGAATACAGGTGTGACTATTTGGTCACGCTAGGCTTTTACGCTATCAAAACATTGAAAATAATGTAACCACAATATTCACTGGTAAAAACAAATTTATCTGAAATATGTTTTACATGAAAAAACTAAAGTATTATTGTGTGCTTAGGACATATCTCATATTCTATTAGCGATTAGTGTGAAAAGTGATAAAGCATGGCATGCGGAAACCTACATCACATTTAGCACATGCTGTGCGCCCAAGATTTGATTGTGGAAATGAAAAACGATGAAAATAGGTTGCTCGAAAAGCAATATCCAATTAATACTTCCATGTCGTCCTATAAATGAAGAACTTTTGGGACTTGAATGGACTGATTCCACACGATATTGTTTCATTGGACCAATGTGATTCAGGACTGAAATTTTATAAACCGATATAAGTTTTTATTTTATGTATCAAAGTGATCTGACTTAAAAAAGAGCAATTAAAATTTTCCCCATATTGTAAGGTTTCATTTGTTACACACATACACACACAAACACGCACGCACGTGTGTATGTATATATATATATATATAAAATTAGATTTTGGTCGAAATTTAGTATACATGAAATAAATATTTTCGAATAAGACCAAAAATATCGTTTATGTCAGAGCTTTGTAATTTTTGGAGCGTTTATGAACCGGAAAGTTATTTGGAATGCACACGAAAATATTTAATTTAGGCATGCATCAAAGCTTACGTTTTTGGTGAGAGGCATAAGATATGGAAAGGGCACGCTGGAATAGATGTTAATATTTAAACAAAAAGGAAATTAGTGTCGATTTAGGAGAAAACAAAATTTATAGGTCATAAATTTTAAAAAATAATGAAAAAATAATTTTATCTCCGAGACAAAGTAAAACAACTGAAAGGAACGAGGAAAAAATGCTTTTCTATATAATCCTATAAATATTAAATATGTCATTTAAACAAGTTAGGAAAGTGTACAACGTATCACAAATGGGCGCGTTTCGTGCAGTGTAGTATTAGAAAGCAATTATATACCTGTACGTAAGGGAAATAGCGTTTTAAAGTTCTTTTCTTCATCATAAATAATCCATTTTCTTCATATTTAATAATATTACATGCACACGTAAGGAAATTAAGCATTTGTTTGGGAGATTGTTTATGTTAGCAACAATGAAGTAACCATGCAGGAAGTTTTCTAAGTTCCACTCGAATTAAGACATTCCCATTTGATTTTCTCGATAACGACTACTCCTACGATAGAAATGTATAGGGAAGGAAATACTCTACTTTACCGGTTCTACAACTTTTAATTGAAAAATATTTTGATATGCACAATACTTTACGAGATATGACGAATATTTAATTTTTTGTCCTCAGTAAAGTGGTACCCCTGATTGGCGTACGTGATTCATTTTTGCGATTTTCTTATTATATTTGATTGAAAGTCCTTAATATCAAATTTCATGAAAATCCGTTCCGTAGAAGCCGAGAACGAACATGCGGACGGACCGACGGACGGACCGACCGACGATAATAGGCGCTCACGCTGTAAGCGAAATGCGCCTAAAAACGAGGCACACAAATTCATTTTTGCTCTGTGATACTTTATTTATTAATGCGACCATTAAAAGAGGTCAAATAAAGTGTTACTCTTTTGGTGAGGTTTCAGCATATATTTAGATTGCAGGGTCTCTAATTGTTCAGCGCCAGGGACCTCAATAGTTTTGCGCCAGAGGCCCCAGAATGCCCAAATCCGTCACTGTCAACTTATAAAAAATAAACTGCATTTGTCATATAGAAATTGATGTGTAATGGGAGTTAAAGTTAAATTATAATTTCTACAATGTGCTGAGTTGAACATTGAAGTTATACACATAATCCGAAATTGACTTTAAATTCGTCATGAATAGTCCAATTTAAAAGCCTAACCGAAAGAATTGTAAAACTAGCGTTCACTCGAAATTTCCTGTCGTTAACATAAGAAATATGCTGCTAAGCGTATACGAATAAAATGAAATAAAGAGAAATTGCATACACTTATTTTGTCGGTGGAATGTTTTCGTTACTAAACTTAGTATCTTGTCACGTACATCAGAAGCGTTTTCAATTTTCCTGGAGTTCCTGGCGGTGCTTATCTTGCTTACTTTATGGACGAAAATCTAGTTGTAGATGAGTTTCGTAACATAAATAGGACGCTATATCACAGCGCGACGCTGGATGTAAGCGCATAAATTGAGAACAGGTGTAACGCGTACGAGGTCTCTGAAATATACTTCCTCTCTTTTTCCAATGGCTTGCCGGTGGAAGCATCGGAATTTACGACTTTTTGTCACTCGTGAAGACTTTTTCATATTTTTTCCCTTATTAGAATTGAATGCGAGGCTAATATTTCGGCCGCCATTCCGCGACAAAAAGGGTCATCCTCTTCCTCGTCCGCTGTTGTCAACCCAACCAAAATCAGTGCCTCATTCAAATCGGCCCGTGACGTATCCCCGCACCTCCACCATCGAAATCTTCCCTTCGCTTCAATTCTTCGTTTTTTTCTCCCCCCGAATTCTTCTCTAGCCTCCTTCCCTCCATCTCTCCCCCTCCATCTCTCCCCCTCCATCTCTCCCCCTCCATCTCTCCCCCTCCATCTCTCCCCCTCCATCTCTCCCCCTCTATCTCCCTCCCTGCCATCCAACTCCCCTCCGCCTATACCCTCGACTCTCCAGACAGCTTCAAACTGCTCCGATAGGGGGGCGCCCGCAGGAGGGCCGACAATGGCGGGAAATTCCATTGTTACTTAGTGATGTGTCGCCTAGGGGAAAAGGTAATCAAAGGACCCGCGGGACACTTGTGAGGGAAGCAGGAGCGACATAACCGTAAAATATCGATAAGTAAGCGGAGTAGAGTTTCGTAGCGTTTTGCTTATGGTTACCGCATAGACATAAACAAGTTAGGAAAGTGTACGGTTTGTCACGTTTGATAGAGTTTTTGAAAGTAAACGAAATAGTTTGAAGGGATACAAAATCGTAAATCATCTAAACGCCGCTACCCGACCCTCTCTCTCTCTGTCTGTCCAATGAAAATTTCCTCCCTCTCCTAAATTTGTAATGCAATAAACGCATTCACGTAATTTGAGCGCAGCGGTTGAAAATGTCACAGGCACGAAAGGAAATTAAACGTGTTTAAGGAATAATAATAGATCATGTTTACATAGATTGCTAGGAAGATTGTTTTCGTTGTCAAAAATTTAAGAAAACAAGCAAGAAAAGTTCAAAGCGAATTAAAATATCTTTGTTGGATTTTTCTGAAAACGGGAAATCCTTCGGTATAAAGACATTGGACAGAAATATATACTACTAAACTAGTTTTACAAATTTTACTTGAAGATTTTTTCATTATCTCCACCACTATATTTTAGTAAGTCTGTCTGCCTTTCTGTCTGTCTGTCTTTTCCTTTAAGCAAGACCACTTTTATCAACCGATTATATCCAAATTCGCCAAGATTACAGGGGACAACAAGAGAAATACCAATGCGGGATTTCGTTTCCGTCGGTTTGTTTGGTTAAAATGGCGGCCGATTTAAACATTTAACTACGCGTATTTTTCCGAGTCCTGCTATTGATTAGAATCAAATTTGGTACGATTGCGTAGGGCTCCCAGGAATAATTCATAAGCGGTTTTTGTTTTTCTCTTCCCGTTTTATTCAAAACGACAGCCGATTGAATTCTTAAATGCCATGTATCATTTAGAATTCCTATCGGATTTTAACAAAACTTCCCCGGGCAACGCCCGACATTTCTGCTAGTGACTGATATTTTACGCGATATGACGGAAAGTTCTTTTTTTTTTATTCCATTAAAGTGGTAATCATTACCTTATGTGAACTATTTATATCATTTTATTGTTCTCTTACCAAAGGAGTCCTAAGTACCAAATTTCATGCAAATCCGCCGGGCAAAACCCGGGAACGAACATATGTACGGACGGACAGATCGTTGAGAATCTCGAAAGGTTGCTATTTTGATGGTATTCGTGTCTTTTAAAGCAAACAGAGAGAAAACCATCGATTTATCTAGCGGAAGAGTAAATTGCGCTATTAAAATTGAATTTCGTTCCGTTCCAGTATTAGTAAATCCAGTCTTGTCATTTCAGGAATGGAGACATGGGTTTTCTTTAGATCACAAAATATTTATTTGTTGATTCCGTACCAACATAACTCCTTATGTCACTTAATTAAGCAAAACATTCGTCAAATTTCGTGTTTGAATGTTTGGACTTACTATGGTGAAACCTCCTGAAAAATCAACCCAGTTAGCTTAGACAACATTCCGTTGAAAATCTGTTACGTTATCGTAAATAGAAACATCTTCGTAATATCAACACACCTTATGAATAGGGAAGGAAACGACTGCGTATCTTATAAAAAATAAAAAGGAAGAATGGCGTTGTGTAAATGTTTTTAATAACACATGATGGATTTTTTGACGTCATATTTTCCGTTGTAGCTAAAATAATATTCCGCTTGATTTGATTTTGATCTCTGACGGGGACCGTATTTTCTCTGTCTCTGCTAGGAATCGTTTCATAATAGTGCTTCATAATTTTTGTCCTCGTATAGGTTAATAATGGGGGAAAATAGCCCGAAAAATGGAGATTAATACAATATCAGATTTCTTCCATTGGTCTTATTGTTAGTTTAATATTAATGGCATTGTAATATAACCTCTAATTTCCTTTACTCTTCTGTTGAATCATTTTATTCCCTTATGTAACACGGCTGTTCCACGAAGCGACTGTTAGTTAGATTCGCAAACAAGTGCTTTAATTCCGTTTCCTCTTTTTCTCGCCTTTCTCTCGTTTCATTAATTATTTCCTGGTTCTTTTTTGTCTCTCTCTCTCTTCCTTCCGCCCTTCTATCCTCTTTTAACATTTTTCTCCGGCACAACCTTCGAACATCTATTTAATTGATTAGCTATTTTGTAAGATGAAATTTTTGTGTGTTTTAAATTGCCCTTTCCCCGTAAAATTCTTTCCATCTGAAGCTGACTCTTGATTGACCGTCGGCGTATTATCATTAAAATAATCCTGTCGAGAAAACGTGCATATTTTCAGGGCCTTTTTTTAATAAATAAACGCTCGTTGTCTGTCAGTCCATTGTGTGGATATGATATCTGCTTAACTAAGTGAGTCATTTCAGCATAAATTTCAGGATATGGTTCTCTTTACGAGGGGCATCTATATTTTGATCATCATAAAGGTAATTTTGAAGGTACCTACGGGAACATTTTCTCCTTACGCAATTCGTAATGGAATTATTTCTCCGCCGCGGAATTGATTTCAGGAACGTTCCTAAGCATTTTTGAGGTCAGGCAGGCCGTTGGCGCCGTGTCAAAATCTTTAAACCTTCCCAGCCTCTGTTTGTGTATGTGAAGGAGGAGTTATGGCCGTGCAGTAACCTTCCGCAAATCAAGCTCGAAAGTAAGCGTGCGTGGTTTATTTAGGACGATTTATCAGTCTTGACTTGGGAGTCCTCGATTTTTTTATTAATTCCCTAATAGAGCCACAGCCTCGCTCTGACAGTAATCTTTCCTTCATAAAATTTGCTTGTTTTTTTAATATTGAATTTTAAGCTTACGAAGAATAAATAAACGAAAGCGAGCAGGAATAACCCAAAGAAAGTATTTTGTATTTCGGTAACCTGGGTTCACTTATCCGTGAGAATTGCTTTCGTACGACGTATTGTTTTGCAGGACAGGAGCAACAAAGTTGATAAAATAAACTTATGGTTGCATATATATGTTCTTTGGCGATCACAGAAATTATTTTTTCAGTCTTTTGCCTTTTTAACTGCCGAATAAATGCGTAGAAAATAAAGTTCCACTTTTTGATGACGCCATAAGATAAGTAGGGACTTGGTTTATTGAGAAGAAGAATTAAGGTTTGCTGAGGAGAACTGGGCGATTACAAAGATTTTTTATTTTTTGCCAGAAAAAATGGTTTATTTATTGATAATTATGTACTAGCTTTGTTCTGTTTAACTGACCAAATGTTTGATTTTCTTCTCGGATAACTGACAAAATATATTATTTTATAAACATTTCTTAGTTGATTTTATTCAGCAAGCATTGGTCGAAATAATTGTCACATAGGTTTAATGAAGCTGAGATTAAATCTAATTCAAGTCTAATTAATATATATTAATTATAAAATATGACTTATTTTTTGTGTTAAACAATATCAAATTTCTATGATTTACATATGACATCAGCCTGTCATAAAAACTTCTAAAACTCAATTGATATTATTCTATGCAAACACATTACGTCTCAATGTAATTCATTGCAAAATTAAACAGAAAGTTTGAAAACAGAAAATGTCTTCATTAATATTCAATTGCACTCACAAAAATGTCTGTTTTTTCTTGGATACTTGATTTTCAAATTACCAAATACATTTGCTTTGGAACAATGGTTTCATAGAAATTATTAAAACATAACTGAAGAAAAAATTGGATATTTTTATGTACGAATAAGGGAGGAAATAGTTTTCCGTTTCGTGTTAATGTGGCCATTAGTTACTGTGGGCATAAAAAATTAGGATTTTCCCCGGAATTTGAAATAAAATCTGAAAACGAAGTTGTTTCTTCCAGAGCTTCTCCGAATGACTGGTTGACTTTCCACTTAAACATTTTTTTCTCCTCCGCTACGGTACTGCGCCTTTATTAGACATCAACTCGGCAACTGTGTGCCGTAAGGCTCTGGGAAATAATGCTCTTTGGAAGTAATAACTCACATCATCCTGGAAGTTTTCCCTGACGCCTTAAGTACTTTCATTGCCGTATTTTTCTCCTTCCACCGCTTTACACAGGTTTCAACTTCTATTCAAACGAATTCATTTCACATATTTTCACTGAGATTTATCTGCCATTCCTGCTATTATTCTCATTATTTCTGGTTAATCATTAGCCTCCGATTAGCTCCTTTCTCTTCTTCTTGTGATTCTTTACTCTGCTTCCAAAACGCCTTAGAGATAATGGAAGTTGCATATGATAGTGTTTCTCTGAGTCTTCGTTATGATATGAGCGTATATATTTGACAATTAACTATATATATATTAAAAATGTAAATTAATATAAATATTTATCATTCAATCAATTATTTTTCAGAAAATTAGAGAGCAGTCAGTTTCTCTCAAAAGTTTAATTTTAATACATATTTTATTTGTATTCGATTGATTTCTTTCTGAAAACTTTTAAGCCGCTCATCAACGTCATATCACGGATTCTTCCGGTGTTTTTCTGTAGTAATTGTTTTCCGCTCCAGAATGTAATGTGAATGTACCCTTTATCATTGTATGCTAATTATGGATGGTTCCATGAGTACTTTTCTCTCAAAGCCTTTTCTCTTCTTCGAGGCGAATTTGACATATTTTGACGTGACCCAAACTCCGCATCGTTCTCTTGCAATACAATATTCGACATTGATTTCCATCCATAATCGTTTTCGTCTCAAGAGAACTAAACTTAAAGACGAAGAATTCCTATCCGCACTATCCTTTTTGAGGTCCCATCATTCTCGAAGTCCTCATGACGGCGTCTGCGGAAATGCACCTCGGAGAGTGTTGGGTGGACACAGCTACGGCGTGAATGCCAGATGCCGCCACCGTCGCTCGAAGATAAATCTCCGCATGAGTTTCCTCTTGAGCTAAAGTGGAATAAAAATGTGTGAACGTCAAAAGAAGGAGAGCATGGCCGAAAGGATGGTTGGTTGACGAAAGACAGTAATGCGATGGAGGATGTGTGGGGGAGAACCACTTCCGGAAGAAAATTGACCTCTAAATTTACTCCGAGTTTCAAAAATATTTATATGGGTTTTTGTCCAGAAGAAAAACGCAATTAAAAAAGATGGTTAATTCCAATTTTTTGTATTTCTTGAAATGATACTTCTGTTTACACACAGTTTCTACTATTTGTCCATCGCACAAATTGAAGAAGAATAATGTTAAATTGCATGTAATTGAAATTACTTTCTTGCAAGAGCCTTACTTCCAAGTTAACACAAAATAAAAAATACGTACCTAGAAAAGGATCTGTATTTGAGTTTGATTTTGTATTGATAGGAATAAAAAAATTAGTGAAGTCACGAGCATTTGGTTCTTTCTATATCTTTCCGGGACGTTATGAGGAAAACACTTATTGATTCCGTAATTTGTTGTCCATAAACGAATTATCAGACTTCGAATTTAGGGTTTCTTCTTAATTAAAATAACGGACGACGGGGTGGTCAAATTCAAGACCGTTGCTGAGTTATCTATAAAAAAATCTTCCATCATATTCTAAACATTTCCTACGAGTCCCAATGGTATCCGCTTGACCGATAAAAAGAATTTATAAGGCTGTCCTTATCGTTAGCGTTCATGAGTAGCTCCGCAAAAATCGTGCTTTCCTGAACAGCCAGAGAAGGGCCACACACACAAAAAAAACTGATGGAGGTGGAAGGGATCTGTTGCTGAAGAGAAATGGATGAAAGTTCGAACCGATGAAGAAAAAACGAGTCGGGAAGGGGACTTAGTCGGAGGAGGCAGAAAGAAATCGTAATGAAGACGTTTTTGTTCGTGAGAAGAGGTCCTACGAAAGATCCGTCGTCATACGCATGGCGCCGTCGAGACAAGTGCGGGAGCGCGCATGCGCCGCGGACTCGAAAGGAGAAAAAATCGAGGATACATTCCTTCTCTTTTCATTTCCATTTCTCTCCCCTTCTTCTTCCCTCTCTCTCTTTCTCCCTCTCTCTCGATCTTACTTTTGTCTTACTCCTCAAAAAATTCGATTCGGCGAAGTTTTACGAGTTCCTATCATTCACCGCACTGTCACCTCACTCATCCGCCAAACTTATCTGTCATTCTTACCTCTTCCCACATTTCATCTTCATTCTGTTTTAACCTCTCTTCCGTTCTCTCTTCGATTATTTCACTTTGATTCTCTTGCACTTTGACTGTTTATGAAAAATGCGCTTATCCGTCCGGATTGTTTTTCTGTTTTGACGCGATAACGCCACCCGAATGAAAACATGAAAGCAAGTAGAGACCTCGTTTCTTTTTTCGCAAACCGATTCAAGATTTTGTCTCGTTGTGCACGTTTTCTCAGTTTTACCGTCTGTCGAAATGTTTTTTTTTAATCCGCCACTGACAGTCGGCTTCAGCATCTTTTTCCTTACCTGTTCTCTTTTAATATCTTGTTCTCAATTTTTCTCCTTCTTTATCTGTATTGTTCTCTTTCTAATTCTCTCTTTTCTTTTATTCTCTCTTCTTTTTATCCCCTACTTTCTCTTCATCTATACCTCTTTCGGTGTGTTTTTATCTCTTCTCATCTCTCCCTTTCACTCTCTCTCCCTTTCTCTCTCTCTCTCTGTCTATTCTTTCCCTTCTGCAAAGCCTTTTGTTGTCATTAGCATGGGAACCGCACGTAAATCAGTTTAAGGAAACGAGGTCAGACACGGCGCTCTCCCTCTCCCTCCCTTTCCTCCCACCCACCCACCCACCCACCCTCTCTCAACCTCTCTCTCTCTCTCTCACACACACTTTACCCTACCGTGCCGAAAAGGAAACGCTGCTCGGTAAATCTTTTTCGGGTGGAAAAGATCTTCAATCCGTGTTACCTTTATTTTCAGGTAGGTATACGGATCTGTTTTATTTTTTTCTCGAGAGAGGCCGCTTTATGTATTTTTTCAGAGTTACAGGGATCCATCCTTTTCTCGCCTTGTTTGCGGCGATAAATCTGTACGAAATGGAAGAGTATCCTTTTTATCTCGAGGACTGCACCTACCTTTGTTTTCTTGCCTTGCGTTATAGAAAAAAGCAGCGATGTTTCTTTAAATGAATTCCTTCGCATTTCATTTCTTAGGCGTTGGTTATTCTTCCTGACGGATTCTTCCATTGAGGAAGACAAACATGAATATAGTCAATTTTAAAGCCCATATACTATTTAGAATTTTTACGTTTTACTAGCTTGGGGTGAACCGATAATATAATACTTACTCGATTAAAAGGTAACTGAACTTGAAATTGGTCAACCTGAAATTTTTGCCAGCGTAAATTCGTTCAGAATGATGGTATTTATATATTCAGCCCTCTTGCTGACCAGTTCTTAAAGGACGGATAAAGATAGAGCTCTCTGAATTAACCTTCATTGAGAAAACGGTTTAAAGTGCGTTTTGTTTTACGAGATTAGGGACCTATACGCATTTAAGTTAAATCGAATCAAAATCTTTAGTTCTGTTTGGAACTGTAATTATGAATCCTATAAGCACGTATTTGTTGATAAATTTCGAGAAAGAGTCAACATTTGTGATGTAGCTTTCCATACACGGTCAGAGTATAAAGAGAAAAACGATTTTAAATTGATTGAGTATAACTATTTTATATTTAAATGTTTTAATTTAATTTCAGCCATTTTTGGCTTAATAAATTAATCAATAGGAAAATTAACCTCAATCCTTGTATATAATGTTATATTGTGTAAACTTCGTGAATAAATTATTTTCAAATCATAATCTTTCAAAATTTCGAGAGGTAAAGAAGAATCTGCGCTTATATTTCTAGTCGCGCGCATTATATGCATTGCCCTTCTATCCGACAAAGGACAGATACATATTGCGTTTAACAAAAGTCTATTTGCGTTTATTCATGGGGTTGCATTGGATTGCAGAAATTGGATTCAATTCTGCCAGATGAAACGCCTGATTAATGCTAGAGGAAAGTAATTTGCGGTTATTTACTCCTATATTGCGCTCAACTCATTTAAAATCGATTCAACGCGTAATAAGCAGATGATGAATTCAGGACGCAAAGGCATAAACGAATTGCTTTCACGAGACTTCTTTTTTCTTCAGCTCAGCGTGGATATAAGCTCCTTCGAATTTAAGATAGGTCGACGACCATTTAATAAGGCGTTTCTTACGTCCCTTCCTGTTAATCTAATACTCTCTTCTGTGCTTAATAAAATTAGGTGAAGTAGGTGTTCAAAAATGTATGAGCTATGATGTATTGCCTAGAGAGTTTTTCTTCCGGTTAAAAACCCCTTAATGTCCTTGAGCATTTTTCACTGCCTGTCTTTCGAGTAGCGCGCAAAAGAGATTCCTGTAGAGTATTGCTCTACTTTTGAAAGCACGCGCTTAAGCCAAAACACGAAATTCAATCAATAAGCCAACCCAAAATATATTAGAGTGAAATTTTTTTCTTTTTTTAACGAGACGAAAAATTGAATTATCTCGGGTTAAAATTAATGGAGAATTTTCAGTTATATAATATAGGATATATGAAGATTATCCATAAACGGGTACTATATAGCTGTTGAGGGAAGGAAATCAAGTGGAAACTTAATGATAGGAGATCCGCTGGAGTGTCGGGGGGACACAACAAGAGGCACAGATAAGACCTTTCAGGATGATTCGTCAGCACATAAGAGACACAACTTAAGTTCTGATTGCGTTAAAAAAGTTGCAATTCTTCTGTTTGACAGATATTGAAATACCAGTGCCTTATTTGATCAGTAATATTTTTAGCACGTTTTCAAATATATAAAAGATAAAATATTCTTGCCGCTTTTTTCTTCCGCCCGTCTGCAGGCATACAACATTTTTGTTTTATGAGATAGATGAAAAATTCTTTTTTGGTTGGATAGGTACTAATAAAATATTACGATTAGAATTTTAGGAATTCTATATTAGTTTAAATTTCCACCGCTAGAAGGCGCTAAATTTGCCAAGTGCGTCAACTTAAAAAACTACTATGGTAAACAGTCTATTTTAGCTATAAATTTGATATTTAGGTAACGATTTAATAAATGAAACATAAAAACCTACGGAATCAAGTATATTCTCGCAGTTTTATAGGAATTTCAGATCAGATTGAAATATGAGACTAAACGTGACAAACAGAGATTCATTTTCTTCTGTGGCGTTGTATTTTGCTGCCATAAATAACTTATATTTATTCGAAGCGTTAACAGATGCCACCACTCTGATGGCATTTTGGAAGATTTTTAAATGTTTTATTTTATTTTACATGAAAATTCAGTGTATGTTGATGGCCGAAACATGGGTCTTTCTTAGTGACGTTGTTGACATACCCGAATATACCTTAGCAACCAAAACTACTTGCCCAGTACAAGGAAGAAAGACTTTCAGGACAGCAATTATCTCAGCGATGAGATGAATTCATCCGGATCGACTTCAATAGTTGCAACTGGTCACACGAATTTACATAAGTGTGTGCGTCGAAGATTGATATGCATAACCTGTGAATTTTCGTGTTGTAAAAGGAGCTTAGAACACCACTACAAATGTTATATAAAATTTTCGATCGCCATTCTTCAAGTTCATTTAAAAACGACCATTTAATATTATGTGATGGCTTAAAAGAAGAAGAGAATCCTCTCGAAGAATTCTTAAACCATCGATATAATCTTCATCTTGAATCCGACGACAGACTAGAACAAATTATCGATGGAATATTTATCATTGTTATTAGGTTATCTTTAGATGAATTTAAATATCGTTAACATTATTTATTCACAAATTTAAGTATAATATAATATGGAAGATATACGAGGTGTGATCAGAAAGTTCCGAGACTGGTCCTGTTAAAAATAAACTTTATTGGTTATCAGTACAAATACTTAATCCCCTTCAAAATAGTCTCCATCTGCACCTATACACTTATGCCAGCGGTGCTGCCATTGTTGGAAACATTTTTTAAATGAATTTCTTGGAATGCTGTTCAGGTGCTTCGTCGTATTTGCTTGGATTGTTTCAATGTCGTCGAATCTCTTTCCTTTCAACAACATTTTCAGTTGAGGGAGCAGCCAAAAGTCGAAGGGAAGCCATGCCAGGTGAGTAGGGTGGTTGTTGAACCAAAGGAATGCGGTGTTTTGCCAAAAAAAACTGAACAGAGTGAGCTGTGTGTGAGGGTGCAATGTCATGATGCAGTGCCCACGCACGAGATTCCCATTTCTTTGGCCTCTTGCGGCGAACGGCGTCTCTCAGTCGCTTTAGAACTTCAACATAGCAAACCTGATTCACTGTTTCACCTTTGGGAACGTATTCGTTGTGAACAATCCCTTCCATGTCCAAAAAAACAATCAGCATGACCTTGACATTGGAGCGCACCTGACGGTCGGTCTTGGAGACTCAGGCGTCTTCCACTGCGAAGATTGACGTTTTGTTTCAGGATCGTATCCGTATACCCAAGTATCATCATCAGTAATGATCCCTTCCATGAAGTTTTGATCCGTTTCTGCTTCTTGGAGAAGATTAGTGACCACAGACAAGCGGTGTGTTCCTTCTGCTCATAGGTGAGGAGGCGAGGAACGAATTTTGCAGAAACACGTCGCATGTTCAAATCCTCTGTCAAAATGGTTTGGCACGTGCCGTAGGATATGCCAACCTCTTCAGCAAGTTCACGCACAGTTAATCGCCTATTGTTACGGATTAATTCTCGTACACGAGCCACACGCTCGTCATTTCTGCTCGTTGACGGTCGCCCAGATCTTGGATCGTCATCGATTGAGGTTCGGCCTTCTTTAAACCTCTCAAACGTGCGTGAATGACTCAAGGACTCCTCACCGAAAGCTGTTTTTAACATTTAAAAAGTCTTCGTACCGCTTTTCCCAAGTTTAACACAAAATTTAATGCATACGCGCGACATTTTGAGCACGGACAGAAATGCGACGAAGGACTGGTACACGTGTTCGTTCAACGGGAGCTGGAAGGGCAATAACAAAGGATTTCGCGCCGTCCTTTGTGCTATGCGGAGGGGAGAGTCTAGGTTATATTTACAAAAGAGACGCGTCACAACTACATTTACTTACAAAGTTGCAGAGCCAGTTTCGGAACTATCTGATCACACCTCGTAATTGAGTAATTTTTCTTGTGAAATCATATACATTTTCACAATAATGTATACGATTTGAACAAAAAATATATTTTTCTTCGAAAACAAACATTTAATATTCGCCAGAAGCGATCAGACATTCTTGTTAACCTTGGCTTGATTGGAGTTAAAAGTCCCGCTTCTTAATTAGAAAAGTAAGAAGCCACAGTTTCTTTACCGTGTCTGTTTTCAATAATCTGTACGTTGACAATAGCCTTTTGATGCTTAGTTTCACAAATTAACATAGAATTAATTATTTATCTTTCAAGATACTCCATTAAATCATACTATTATTTTATGCTTCGTCAATTCGCCTTTGTTGACAATGGGAGGACTTTCAAGAGCACGCATTTAAAAAGATGCTTTTCTAAGGTATATCCTATTCTAACAACATGGTGATGATATTTCAGGCATCAAAAATAAATACATTTTTAATTTCCCATTTTTGAAAAGTTTCACCCATAAGGCGAGCTCAACAACTCTCTGATGAATAGGATGAATATTAAGATGAGATATCACAATTTGCATTTTTCTAGCTTTTGAATTTCCTCCACAACAATCTCCAATGCACGATGTACATTAGTCATTAAATTTTCGTTTGTTAATTATGTAAACCCGAAATAATTCGACGGAATTTTTCATTTGAAACCAATTGGTAGTTGAAATGAAACTAATGTAAGCTATTTCCGTACAATTTAAGAAAAAAATAATAATGCGTCAAACGTCTGCAAACTAGTTTTATATAAAATTCTTTTTTAAATAAAACTTAAATAAGGTTTAAATTGCGAATATAAATCCATATTTTCAATAACAGTTATCGAATTAGTATCTAAGCCATAAAACTCTGCTCTTCCTGTCTTAATAACATAAATATCTCTTAGCAGATTGTGTTTTGTTCGATAAAAATAATTTATCTTTTAAATACGCCTCATGTACCGATTCGGGTATTTATTAAACATTTTCGCCCGTTGGAAACTTTATCTGTACATTAAATGCATTGACAAATGTGAATAACTTCATGTGTACGATGTGTTTATAGTTTATATCAAGTTTTTGGGTGCTGGAAATGAAATTTCTAAGCATACATGAGAATTCATAGGCGTTTCGTAGTGTTACATTTATGGCCTGATGACCATAACCCCACCTACGTTCTCGGCCGAGTTTTAAAACCCGGGGGATCAAAATTAAAGCTCTAAATTGACCGAACTGGATGTTTTTACTGGAGTTCATCGTTTCCCATAATACATAAACTCACTGATGACTATTAAAATTATCGATAGAAAAATATTTTGAGGCAACCAAAAACATACTGTCATAAAAAGTAAAACCATATTAATTTAAACATGGAACGACTTGATTATGGATTGAAATACATATCCTCATAGTGCCAGTAATACATTCCATGCAGAAAGGAACCTTATTCGCTAGAACATTTACATCCATGGAGTTTTAAAAAACTTAGCGAGTTAAAAAATATAAACGAATAGGAAATGCACCGCAAAGATTATTACTGAGGTCAATGTACTCAATTTATCTCTCTTTATTTCTCGCACAGCAGATGATGAATCTACTCGTTAACTCGTAAATTAAATTTTATGCCCCGCCATCAAAAGGAATACGCTAAAACTATATGTCAACGCAAGATATGAAGAACCGCTATGTAGAAAAAAAAATATATCGAACGAGTACCAATCATAACTCGAGCGAACAAAACGTGTTCATTCGCGAGGCAAAGTTCTTTTTTTTGTTAAAAAAAACAACGAAGGTGTTGATGGGTAATTTCGTTTTATGTCATTCAAAACTATGCGTTTTTGTTCCTTAAAAGTCGAACGAAGGTAAGAACTTCATCTCGCCGAGTTAGAGAACGTTAATCTCTTTTTCTGCGACGGTAGTTCATAAAGAAGGAAACTTTCTATGGAAATAAAAATGCCCGAGATTTCCACGAAGAGATAGAATTTATTAAAGCATTAAGAAAGCGATCTTGACTGAAAGAAACATTTTAGCGAAATTGCAAATTTCTTTGTTTCTCTCACACAGGTTTTCTAAATTGTTAATTTCATCCCACAGCAATTAATATATATTTTTTAATAATTGATAATTATGAACACAGAATTTATATATGATTTTATCTACAAAGCTAGCCTGTTTTATACGGTACGTTAAATTTAAACAATTTAGGAAGGATACCAGGAAAACATTTCCTTCAGAATATATTCAGTTTTGTAAATAGAAACGTATGCGCAAATATGCAATAAATAGGGGTTTACTCAGGGTATTCAATCTCATGTTTTATTAGCGATCAGTACTATTTTTTTTCATTGGCGAAGAAACACTTCGCAGGCGTTAAAATATTTGAACTGTAAACACGAATCAAATACGGTAAATATTTGAAATAAAAAAATCGTGGATCCGCCGAAAATTTCGCCAACGAGAGAACCTTCGGAATTAATTTCCCGAAAAATCCAACATTTCCTATTCCGGTGCCATCCATCGCTCCTTCCTTTGATTTCCAAAATTGTAAAAAAAAAAAAAAACCTTTCCTCTCGAGAAGATCGCGTATCCCCAGAAGTCTGTTATACATTCAACTCCTCTTCACTCAGCGGTCTGCATTAATCGCCCGAAAAAAAATGTATTTATTAAGAAGCGCTCCTCGAAGATTTCTGCTCGAGATGAGACGGAACCGAGCCGTTTTCAAAAGGAGGGAAAAACGACCGTTATGAAACCATTCTAGCAGACAACTTAGAGCATCCTCAGACACACAACCATCTCTTTCTCTCTCTCTCTCTCTCATATCGCTCTCTCAGGGTTCCTCCTACTTCCCACAGCTTATTTCCTTTCCAAAAAGTCTTCAGCCATTCGAACGTGAAGACGGGAAAAGAGATTCTTTGGATTCCACACCCTAAAAACCCTCTAACAGCGAAGGAAAGGGTATTCGAAAGAAAGAGGGGAGGAGGGTGAAAAGGGTTTGGAAAGGGAGAGGGAGGGAGGGGCGTCTCTAGGAGGATTTTCACGCCTTCCCCCTTTCTCCCTTCCCCTTTCCCCCTTCCTCTTTCTCCCTTCCTCTTTCTCCCTTCCTCTTTCTTCCTTCACTTCCACCCTCGTGAAAGGACCCTCCCGAAAGACCCCGCCCCCTTTTTCCTTACTCCGGCACGCCAACAGGGGGGAGGGGGGGGGCTTCCCCTCCTCCCTCTTCCCCCGCCGGGTGATCAATTGGAAGCCTGCCAGAGAGGGGTGGGAAGGAAAGGAAAGGGGGTTGAAGGGTCTTTTGTGGGTGGGCGGTGTGGAGCGGTGTTCTAGAGATATTCTTAAGGAGATCCTCTTCGGACCCGCCTCGCCTTTGGGGTGGCGTACATAGCCAATGAATCATTTGTTTGGGAGGCTTTCCGTTCTTCGGCATTTGTCTCTGACAAATGCTTACCCCTTCGGTGATGGACTGTTAGGTGGTTATAAATAGTCTAAACCCTTTAGTTTCAATGTTTTGCATATTTTCATTTATTAGACGAATATCTTCCCATTTTACCTGTTGTTTGAACAAGGTCGGAGGGTTGAGCTACGCATAACCTCTCCGATGCATTCAAAAGAAAATCTACCTTTTTTTTTTTAGATATTCTACACCTGAAGTTTAATGCAGCAAAGTAAGCCCTGGTAAGTGATATTTTGCTTCGTATGGCGAATTCTACAAGAATTAAAAAGTCGAATGAAGTGCGCAATTTTTTCGTCTTGCGCGGTCTGGGACCCTTTCGAGGAGGGCCTAACTAGAGAGCTCGAAATGGTTCAGCGTAGAGCGGTTGGATTTGTAAAAGGAGAACATCGGTATGATGCGAGTGTATCAGTGATATTGAGGGATCTGAAATGGCAGACGTTGAAGAGTAGAAGAATTGAATACAAAAGGAAACTATTTGAAAAATTCGAAAGCTTCGAATTCGTTGAAGACGTACGTGGCATAGTCGTCCCCATCGGTGTTAGTGAATGTTAATGTTAATGAATGTTAGATCAGAGTGCAGGAGAAAATATGTCGAAACAATCGCTAGAACAGAGAAATACTACAGATCCTTTTTCCCAAACGCGATAAGACAGTCCAACAGAGTAATTAGAGTTCACTTGGTGTTGTGACACCCCCTGCCAAACGCTTCTAGCGACTTGCAGGGTATTGACGTAAATGTAATAAAATTAATGCAAGTCATAAATTCCTGAGATTAAAATGCGCTCTTTATCTATGCATCAAAATTTAGAATATTTTAAAAATTTATCGCTTAATAATAACTGGAAGAAACCATTTACCATTCAAATTCAAGCCATTAAAAAGTTCGGGATATGCAGTGAATAGAGAATTATATCGAATACCATACATAATTCGTTAGTTTGAAAGTTATACGCAAATACTAATATTTAACATTTTAGACAAAATTGGTGGCATTGTGTCACGAGTCAGTAAGAAAATATTTTCGTTTAATTGCACAAGAATTTTAGAAGAATTGTACAACTCTTGGTTTATGTTTTGTTGCGTTGAGTAACGCGAAAAATGAAACTGAAAACCCTAATCTCAAAGAAAAATACCTCATAGACCAGGGATGGCAAATACTTGGGTCGCGTAAGTTCGTATTTTCTGTGTAAAATATGACGTTTCTTAGAGGACTAAACTAGCGGCACTCGAATACAAATTCTGATGGTTCACATTAATTTCACACTACTCAAAAATCATTTTCCATCCCTGTCATAGACGTTTGCCTTCAACTGTTTTGTCATAACGACCTTATCGCTTGTTATATTCTTCGTTTTTGTCGTTCTTTATAAAATTCGAAATAAATCATTTTATTATGTAAACATAGGATTCCTAATGACATTGCAGAAGTACCTAATTATACGGATAAAAATATAATAATACGTGTGAAGACATACGTAGGGCCTTGGGAAAGATATTGGATAACGAGTACATTCCCTTCATACTAAGTACAAATAATAAACTTTATCGAAGCTGTCTAGATTATTTAATTTAATTAATTTAATTACTTGCTGATGTCATGTGCAAAACATTAATTTTAAAAATTATGAAAATACCTTCTTTCGCTTTAATTCAAAAAGAAAAACTCCCGCGTCATAAATGCCTCTTATTGCTGCTAATCAAAATTCCTTTCATGCGAGTAGCTTTACGCTTATATTTTGTATTCTGTCTGCTATAAACTTATTAAATTTGTCGTAAAATCACAATGAATACTCGTAAAAAAGTTAAACGGGGTTATATCGTGTTCATTGAGAGAGTAAAAAAGTTTCATTCCGCCAGCAAGTACATCTATGCCTCTCGCCTCGGACGCTTAATAAAAAATTCTGCAACATTTTCGTATAGAAGATCGTAAAAACCGTTGTGTGTATCAGCATGAAAATATTCTCTCCCTCCACATATGGGCTTGTCTACACATGCACACGCGCACAAACTCCTAATACACACCCCCCACACACACTCACTGCACGCAACCGCAAACGCATCTATACACACACACACTCATACATACACATGCGTCCACACACACACACAAACATTGGCCAATCATCACACCCACGTGGAGTCCTCTCACAGCTATTCCCGGAACCATGAATGACTGCGAATTTCAGACGCCACGTGGGACCGGTTCCATTCCTTTTTTTTTTGAGAAGATTCGAGAGAAAATTTTGTCAGAGAGAGAGAGGGAGGAGGAAGAGAGGGACGTATCCTACGCTCAGTCAATCAACCGAACCTCCCCCCCATCATCCCATTTCCCCTATTCCCTAAATTCCCAAGGGATTGTCAAGCCACCCCTGCCGTTCAAATTTCACCCCTTCATATCCCTAGCGATTCTCACTCCACTGATTGGTCAAAGTTTCCCCACCTCCATCACGTGTCATCTACATACCATTGTTGCACGCCACGTAGAGGACCTAGTAAGGCTACTCAGGCAACAATGGCTCGCCGTGGGAAACAGCGGGCCAAATTCAATTCGCGATTGGTTGAGAGGGCTTTGGGAAGGGGGATAAAATGAGAGGATGGCGTATAACCGCCACCCCTGGGGAACATTCCAATTTGTCCGTTTCAGACGAGTATAAATTTTTTTATTCGTTCTTCAATTTTTTTAAAAGTCGTAATCGAGGCGTGAAAAAATTGTGCGCGTGCATTCTGACTTCAGAGGTTGGGCCATTGAAGTGAATTTTACGTCTGATGTGCTGTCGAATATAATCCTAAAATTAATTGAATTATTATTACACGTGCCTCCCGCAGAAAATGTCATAGAACCGAAAATTCTATCCCTTTCTTCGCTGTGGGAGCTAGAGCATTTTTGAAATAGACTTAAAAAGGCTTCTTAAATTTTTTATAACTATTGTAATCGCTCTTACGTTTTACTTCAGTAAACATTTGGAATTTTTTGATTCAGTAGCGTAAAAAATATTTTTTCCTTTGATGGGAGGTCATTCTTGGTTCCATGGAGATAACTCGATTTATCAATGGGAAATACAGAAATACACACGATTTGATACGGCTTATTCCTTTCCGATGTAAACTACATACAATAAAATTTTTCATTAACTTAAAGAGACTATTATGAAGGGTGTAAGTAAAGAGTAGATAGAGGCGGAAGAAAGGATATGTCTGTGAATTAAATAACAAATTTCTTTAAGAAACGAATGAGAGATGCTAACGGAAACGTTTAAAAATTATTTATTATTTAAACACTGAAGCATATAATTTAAAATTTTGTGTCGGTGTCTGTTAGGGTTTGATAATTCCATACTCTTTAATCAATTTAAATATTAGATAACATTTTATCTTACAAGATATAGTCAGTATATCTAACGGAGATATCCTGAAAATATTAGAATTTTCTCTTCTTTGGATTTTATTACCAGGTAAATTACGAGTAATTGTAGCATACCTATTATCAGTGCTGTTTTTGTAGAAAAAGAGGTGCCCGCCCCCCCCCCCCTCCACCTCTTCCTGCGCCCTCTTCCTCCTTCTCTATAGAATTTTTGATGAACTTTTAATGAAAAAGTTGATAATTAAAATCAAAATGTTTAACATTTATAGAAACCGTTTATTACTTTAGGTTTTAAAGAATTAAAAAAAATGACAATGTACCGAAATTAGACTGGTGTCAACGTCGCTCTGAAAAAAGGTGCAGGTACGTCGTACCGGTGCGTACCGTCACAAAAAATCACTACCAATTATACATGTAAGTGATTTAAATTTGCGCCTCAAAGGGGAAATTCGAATAGTTGAAGTAAAATTAGTTATTATTCCTGTGAAAGACGTACGTTTTTTAAATTAAAGAACAGCTTCTCTACGGCAGACCTACTCAATATTCACTCTAGAACTTACGAGTATTAATAATTAAAAATTCTACCGAGGACGATTTTGAAAATCGCCAAATGCAATTGAAATTTACATTATGCACTTTTGATCCAAAATCTGCCATTTTTACGTAGCGCCAGGAGACCTATAAATGCATGGTTCGGGATATTCATGTTAATAATACATAGAGACATCAAGGATCTGTAGACAGAAAGGAAACGAAGTCTAATATCAGCCCCGAAACCGAATTCTATAAATTGCTCCTCCCGCCATTGTCAGCTCGTTTGTTTTTACCACCCTTCTTCACGAGTGACTCGCGTGAAATGAGAAAAGTCCGATTGGAAGAAAAAGTTTGAAAGAGTTCGCTACTCTCCGGCAGTGACGAGCTCGCGATTAAATCCTATTTGCAGCTTCCTTCGTTGGGGACACTGATGCGGGGTGGATATCGCTTATCCGGTACATACAATGCGCCTTTTCCATCTCTGCGTGCGGCGGGACTTTTTTGTTTGTACGTTGCACGGTCCCGATGTGATGTGAGAAACGCTTTGGGATTATATACGTGGACATTAATGCGAAAGAGAAAGGGAGTGAGAGAGTATCTGAGAGGAGGGACAAAGAGAGAGAGAGAGATAATTTGCCTGCCTTAGGGAGAGTAAGCTCCCTCCGACACCTAAAATCATTTGTAATTAATGCAGAATAGTAAAGTATTAAATATGTTATTAAGTAAATCAATAAAGAAGTTTGCACTAATACGTAAGAGGTAAAACTGATATACCAGTAATAACGAATAAATAACTATGAATGTAGGATTAACTTTAGGTGAAATATGCCATTTATGAAGAAAGAGAGAGAGAGAATTTTCTAAATTTTCGATTTTTATGTAGGACTTACAATTAGAACTGGGATATAGGATAATCCTCAGAACGCGGCTTTTTTTAGACGATTAATTATTAAGAACAAATATTCGTGCAAGTAATAAGATTCAGGTTAAGAAATTTTATTAATTTGAATGTTTTGGAGGAAAATTTTGTTAATATATCTCTAAAAAATTAGTTTCGTTTTAGTTATAAATTCAATTATTAATTCTAAAAAAATATTCTCTAACTTTGTATATAAAATGTGTTGAAGTAATAGAAAAGATATTTCCTCTGTATGTCATGAGAAATATCAATTTAATTTTAACCCATTTTATTTAAACTCCAGCTAATCTTAATTACGGGGGCGGAATATTTTGAAATTTTCTTGTTATGCAAAATATTTATTTATGCTATTCACTCGGACATCTGATATTTCATTAAAAGTTTTATTTGGATATTTATATTAGTTGAATAAACAAATTTTAGGCTACTTTCAAAACATTTAAATCCAATTGTATAAGTAACATATTTTAAAACAAATTTTAATATTTGGAAATTTTAATTAGCTGTTGTTAACCATTACTGGTCTATTAATTTTAACCTTTACCTAAATTTTGGATATATATTGGAAAATTTTATTTTAAACGTTTTCTCGGATCTTTTGAAGTAAATAATTTGTAAATGAATGTTATTCATTGTACTTATATTAAATTTATTTGGTCCTGTGCTGTTTGTCAAAAAGTTTACACGCCTCCGTTCACCGAGATAGATAGAAATTTATCGACTATCGGTCCGAATCGTAGTTGCTTTTATAGGCATAATTAAATTACTAGCAGACTCGCATTCGTGGAATTCCAACAAAAATATGATGTTCCCGCATAGCGCTATTTCCCACGAGTTCTAATTACCAAATCAATTCGAATGTAAAGTATGTAAGCATTCTCGCTGGACTACAAACAAGTCGTTTGAGATCCGCCCACTTTTCTCACATGCGAAACGCTTTACGGCAACTGTTCAAGTTCGCTCCAGTCACGCACGACTGTACGAGGTTTATCTGAGCGCCACGGGTAGGCGCAACAACCATCGACTTTAAATAAAAGAAGTCCACGTTTCCTCTCCACGGAGTGACTGGCTCAAAATTAAAAAAACGCTCTTTGAACTGCGCCGCAAACGCACACGCTAAGACTGCGTTTGATTTCGGATAAAATTCTCCCGCCCTATCAGTATTTCAATCGCGCCTTTTCCGAACGATCCTAGCTGCTGCATAAAGCTCGTCGCCCTCCTGCAGCGCGTAAGGGTTTATCTTGTCTGTGTGAGAAGGGCGGCAATTTATCAGAATGAATCATGAATGCACGAGTTAGGGGAGTTTAGCCGATATTCCCAAGGCACAGAGTGAGAATCGAAATCGTTCGCCGCAATATTCTTCGGACGAAGGTTGAGAAAATGATTCTATTGGAACAGTAGATATTGTAGGTTTGTTGGAATTCTGTTCCGAAAACATTTATTTTAAAACGATTCACGTGGAATAGTTACGAAGTAATTAATTTTCCCATATGAAATACATTGCGTCGCTGTTTATATCCGTAACATTTCTTTGTTAAATTATTTAGAATTAAGATAGTCAAAAGAAGAAAAGATATGTTTCGCTAAAAGAAAATTCGAATTTAAGCCGAAGCAGCTAAAAAATCGTTTGATGACGGAAAATATCGGGAATTTTTCGAGATTTTAACACTGAAAAACTCTGATGCCCTGGAAAGAGTCCAATGATTTTAGATGAAAGAGAGACGAGAAAGGGGTAGGAAGCTATAGAGAGCGAAGGAATAAATCAATGGAATTTTATACTGTGAAATAATGAAACGAGAATAAAAATGGTAAGCCATTTCATTGCTATTTTATAGCACGAATCGATTATTTTAATGTAGAAAAATACGTTTCTAAAATTTTATTTCGTGATATATATATATATATATTACTCGTAAAAATTAATGTTTTTAGGACCTACTTCCAGTATCCTTTCACCGTCACATGCAAATTGCAAGCAAAACTGAAAGAGACATTTCAGCCATTCGTTATTCATCTCACATGTGTGTAACATGGAGGAAAGTGTCATTTACGAGTTATCGAATATTTGAGTCATAAGAGTTTTGTGGAAAAATAAACTTGAAGTGAATTTGGGAATAGTTCAGCAAAATATTTTTACTCGACCTGAGGAAAACTTTAGTTTTTTAAGTTGGAGTTATTGTGGACTTGACACACTTAATTTCGTGCATATAGGTATGTAAAAATGTGCAGATGTATTTATTTAATTATCCTTAAAACTCATCAAAAATAAATTGGGATATCAGTTTATGATTTTTGTGGTACATGGAGCTACCGTTTGCTTATGTATTATCATAAGATATTACGAATGCATGTTCCGTGTGCCGGAAACAATTATTTTTATTTGGGTGAAAAGGCATTAAGAATAATTGTACCAGTACATAATTCAGCTTTTGGTATTTTTTAAATCTAATGCATAACACACCTTGTTACTTTCTAATATTATTTTGTTGTCTTTGCATCCCAAGAATTGTTCTCTTTCCCTTCACTTAATTGTTCTTTTTTCAGTTAAACTTAAAAGAAATAGATCAAACGTTTGAGTAGGTGCCGTGGTTTGTCTTTTGTATTTTATACCTAAAAATGATAGAGTGGAATGATTAAGTCCAGTGGGTTCTAAGAATATTTCTATCCCATATACGTAAAATTTATGAAGCATACAATTCTGATAAGATAATGCTCAGTCACAAAATTTTTAATGCATGATTTTTATCTGGAATAATATTTGTTGTCCTATAGCCACGCTCATTTTTATTAACTTTCCACACCGACAACTACCTTAATTAGAACATTTCCATAAAATCTATACTTCAAACACAGCAATTATTGCAAAGGAAACTGAAACCTTAAAACCATTTGGTCAAGCATAACGGTTGCCTTCTGCGTGTTTCGAATAACACGGATAAGTTTTCTCTTCGAGTGCCGTATAACGGTCAAGCGTCTGTTTATCCTTCTCACTCGTTATCCTTTATTTCCCCCAACAGTTTACGCGGAAGATCAAATAAGTGGCTTAAAGCTTTCAAAAGGAGTGACATAAAAAAGACAGAAAAACAGACTTATTACACTTTGTGGAGTTTTAAATTCTAATAAAGCCACACGCGCAGAGAGAGAGAGAGAGGAAAAGAAAGGAATTCCTCGAATAAACCCTTTCTCCTTGGATCTCCTTGATCCACTCGCCGTTTTTTATTCAAACACTTTACCCTCCCACCTCAAAAAAGGAACAATGCCACCGCAAAAATCCCTTCAAAAAGTCTGCCTCCATTTTCTTTGAGAAAGAGATCTGCAGCGCCACTTTTTAATCCCTCGTGACCCAGTTAAACTACGAAGAAAAATAAGCATGAAATGCGACGAAGAAAAATATTTTCGGGGTAAGGAGAAGGAGTAAAAAAATAGTTTTTCTAACAGTTTGCGCATACACACACACACACGTGCGACCGCACACTTAACACATGCGCGCGCACAGTCGCATGCACGGACAAACGCACACACACACACGTGCTATCCAATACACACAAACGAAAGAGCTTAATCCGAAAATAATAAAACGAATAAAACGGTAAGAGGCTCGCGCCATCTACTTTCCATTCATTGCAAATGTGCTCGAGATCTGTCTTTATACGTCTTCCAACCAAGAGTTGCTTTTTTTTGAGCGCGAGGGGAGTCCCTCTTTCCCTCCTCTCTTTTCTCCCCACATACTTCAGTTCCTTCCTCGCCACTTGCTCTTTCCCTCTCCCCCGTATTTTACCACGCCGCCGCCTTGAAACACCCTCCATCCCCCTCCCCCTCACCCCATTCTTCCCCTTCCCCCTCACCCCATTCTTCCCGCTCCCCCTCACCCCTTTCCCCTCCCCCCTTCTTCCCCCTCCCCCTCACCCCATTCTTACCCCTCCCCCTCCCCCCCATTCCCCCACCACCGCCCACTCACAATCAGACGGCAATTCCTACGACACACTACGTATTCTTTCCATGCGACCGAGAGTCACTTCGAAAAGTTCCCACACCGAATTCAGCGCCCCAACCTTCCTCACTCCTTACGCCTCTCCTTCTCCCGTACGACACTTCAAAATCCATGGTCCTCATTTGCCTCTACTTGTCAACCGGTAAAGTTCCTTCCTCCTCTCCTCCGTCTGTCGCCCCTTCTCCGCTCCCATTCTGACTCCTCCCGTAGTCATTTCACTTAATATCTCCCAGTCACATGCTATTCTTTTCTGCTTTCATGCCGTTTGTATGCATTCACATCCTCTCACTCTCTCTTATTCTCCTCTCACATACACACAAACGCCCCCCCCCTCTCTCTCTCTCATTCTCTCTCTATTATCTCACCTCCATTTGCATCATTGTTTCCTCTGGACCGGATATCCTTTCTTATCCTCATTATGTACGCCTCTCCCTTTTAAACTCTCTCGATTCATAATTTTCTCGTGTGTTTCTTTTGAAAATTTCTCTGGTTATACATTTCCTTTCTGGCCTTAACTGATACTTCTTCCGTATTCTACGCGACACGCGTGTTTCAATTTTAAAAAATTGGTAGTAATAGTTCATTTGTGTCCTGTGCCGTTCCTTTCGTCGCAGTATAACGGGATCGGGTGAAATGCTCTGAATTGTGTTTCGAGATCAGACGTTGTCCCTTGCAAGCGGTATAACACGCGTCCTTTCGAAAAATGATCAACATGTGCTCTTGAATGCCCTCGAAAGGGTAACATCTGTGAATTATTCATTATCATTTTGTTGGCACAGTTTGTGTTCTTAATCCACGAGGTTTGTCTACTTTCGTCATGCCGGTATCGTCTCGTCTCGCATTTCGCGTATTCCGCTCGTATCTGCTTCGAAACCGCGGCAACTCGTCAGAAAGGGAAAAGCAAGCGATTGGTCTCAATCGGCGCTTTTCCGTTTTTAGTTTTCCGTCCGTTTCTTCGCGTCATTAACTACTTCTCTATTTGCTACTGTAATCATTTCATTTTATCTACGTTTTTATTCGCTAGTATTTCACTCTTTTGATATCCTGCCTCTTTCTACGCCACTCTGTTTCTACATCCTTTTTCCTTTCCGTGTCCTTTATATTTTTCTTCTCCGTGTTATCTTCCCTTTCATTTCTCTTGGCATTTTTCGTCCCTTTTCGCTTCTTTTTCTTACTGATCTCTACCTCTGTCTTTGTGTGACATTTACTCTCTTCTCCTTTCTATTCCTTCGCTGCTTTTCCCTCCTTTTTCAGCCGTTCTCATCCTCCCCCTCTTCTCTCTCCCACTCTTCTCTCTCCCTCCATGTTCCTACATCTCCCCTTTCCCTTCGCCTTTTCACTCTCCCTCCCATTCACCTCCTGACACACTCCACTATAATCACAGTAATTGCGACTACTGCCAACTCTCCAGAACCTTCCTGAACTGTCATATTCCTAGGAAAATCCTTTCTCTTCAGCTTCAGAGACTAAAATGACCCATCTTAGAAGTTTAAAAACCCCTTTTAGAGTGGCAGAGACCATTAGCCACTATTTCCCACTCACTCACTATCCCCTCTCTCCCTCTCTCTCTCTTCCACTTTCGCCTACACGGTTGGCTGTCATTCCCACGGCATTGTAAGATCTTTGGATTACGTAACGACCGGTAGTTAATTCGTGTCAGAAAAGCGATGGCGAACCATTAACCGATTTTTATTTCAAAGAAAGTACGTATATTTGAAATTATTTTTGTTTCGGTTTAGAAGTAAATATGCGACTTTGGTAAAGTTTGCGTGTATTTTGTATTCGATTAATAATCGGATATTATTTCAAAAGTTTTACTTATGTGTTAAGGTTGAGATATTATTTTGAAATTTATCAAGTGATAGAGAACTCCAATTTTACATTCTGTGAACAAGTCAAGATAAAATAAGACTTTCTTATTTTTTACTTATGAAACAGTATTTTTACGCAAAATCCATTTATTTTTAATACTATAATTTGCAAAATTATAATATTAAAATATAAGAATTGTTAGTATTTTTAAACAATGCATTCTTTTTTATTTATATTTTATGAATACGTTTTGACGTAGCCATCGTAGAAATATTTTCCTTATAAAAGCGTTTCGTAGCTGACAACTTAACAAATCATATTTTAAAAAAGTTATTTTGAATAAATACATCCCTTTTATGAATGTCGATTCCTCATGGCTTGAAAACTTCAGTACTGTTTAATCGTGCATGCTGCAAAAAATATGAGTTAGGACGCGTTTTTTTTTTGGGTGCTTCAAAATATATATCCTTAAGGAAAATGTTGCGAGGGAAGAACTTAGTGATCCTTAAGAGAGAGCAGTCGTAAATCAATAGAGAAGATGCGGCGCATATTAACATCGGTTGACTGCGCCTGCGCGTCACTATGCAGTCGTGACACGCAGGAAATAACTTTTATGAGTTACGCGACCAAGAAACTTAAAGATTTTATAGCTCTCGCCAACCGAGGAGAGTATATTCGGAAAGTTTTTTGCAAATCCCCAGCGGTGGATGCATTTCAGAAACGGGAATAATAGATGAAGCGATATATGTACAATGGCGGCGAAGTCTGTTCCGATGGGATGGGAAGTAAGCTGATGCGTTGATGACAGTGGCAACAAATGTTACCATCCACACTCATAAAGCGGTTTTTGAATGTATATGTATTTTCCCGATTTAATTAACTCATATGCTACTCCGTATCATATTTACTTTTTGATATACGAAGTAGTAATGCAGTCAGAAAGTAATGCGTCCTATTTTTTATTTCGTGCAATTTACAAGATAGATATGTGAAAATTACACTGAACCTAGCAACAACATTGCTAACGACATGGTTATTTTTCAGTATAGTCCCCGTTTTTGTAAAGACTTTTTTTCCAACGTTGAACAAGAGCATGTATCCCCGCTTGGTAAAACCTTCTCTCCTTCCTCTTCAGCCACAGGCGCACGGCGTTCTTCAGTACCTCATCTTCCTCGTAATGATATCCCCGCAGGCTTTCTTTTAATACATCAAACAGACGGTAATCTGATGGTGCAAGATCGGGACTGTAGTGTGGGGGTGTCAAGACTGTCCATCCAAATTTTGCGATGACCTCAGTGGTGCGCGCATTTGTGTGTGGCCTGGCATCGTCATGGAGGAGCAACACTTCCGACGATTTTCTTGTGGGACGAATTCAACGAATGCGAGCTTTCAGCTTTGCTAATGTTTCGACATAACGGTCAGAGTTCACTGTGATCCCCTTAGCCACGAAGTCCACAAAAATCACACCTTTTTAATCTCAAAAAAACTGTGGCCATGATTTTTTCTGCTGATTGCGCACTCTTGAATTTCTTCTTCCTTGGGAACCTTTTGTGGTGCCATTCCATTGACTGCCGCTTCGACTCGTGTTCAAAGTGATGCCCACCCACGTTTCAACTCCCGTGACAATTTGCGACAGGAAATCCTCACCTCTCGTATCGTAAAGGTGCAAGGGATCTTTGGCAGTTGCTTTCCTTATCTCTTTGTGGGTATCCGTCAACATTCGTGGAACCCAACGAGCACAGACCTTGGAATAGCCAACCTCTTTAATAACGTCCATTACACTCCCTTTACCAATGGATAATGTGGAGCACCACTCATCCATTGTTATGCGACGATCGACGCATATCAGGTCGTCAACACGGCGGATGTTGTCAGGCGTTACTGCAGTGGATGGGCGACCGCTCCGATGTCTGTCATGCAGTTCTTCTTCTCCTGTTTCACCTTCATTAATGCGCTTTACCCAGCGTCGAACGGTACTCACGTCCACAGTTGCATCACCATAAACTTTCCGCAAATGTTCGTGTGTACGAATCGGTTTCTCACCTTCAGAAATCAAGAACGCAATCACTGCTCGTTGCTTTAACCGCACGTCAAGCTGCGCCATTTTAGAATCTACTGCGCTGCTGCAATCTGTTTGATGCAATGTTTACTCCTATACAAAAAGAATACGATGAAATAAAAAATAGGAGGCATTACTTTCTGACTACCCTCGTATATCTCGCTGGCCAAATGTTTTTAAAATGCTGGCAATTTGTAAAGATTGCTTCATATACATTGTTCTCTCTATTGTCTGACTAATCGAACAAATTGTTAGCACCCTTTTGCTTTTGCTTTCCACCAAGATTAAGACTCATAGGTACAGATTATGCGGGGACAGTGCTATCATGCCGCCAGAAGCAGTCGCCTCTCGCAATCTCTTCGCGTATACGAGTATATGAATTAATATAACATTATTTCTATTGGAATGGAAAAAAAGCTTAATAAATCCTTTATAGTGCGTGAAAGTTATCTAAGTCTATAATCTGTATAACTCTGGATTCCATAACTCGATGTTTTCGAAGATCAGTCTAAAGATCATTAATTTTGCAAAAACGGATAAAAGTGCTTCATATCATTATTTTAGAGATATGAATATGTATAGCGTATATTTATAAAACTCTTATTATATAATGCGCTGAAAAGGAATGTTCGTGTATTACAGTAATAAATATAAATGCAAATTTGTATGCAGAAATTATGCATTTAATCACAAACACACTCTCGATTTTCCTTTTGGGGAGGCAGAAATAAACACCAGAAAACTGAATGGGAATTTATGGCCGAGAGAACTCGATTACAAAAATAATTGAACGTGGAAGTAATTTTAGAGCTTCCAAAAATGGCTCACTTTGCTCGTATTGTTTACAGTATGTGATCAGTAGGATTTTACGACGTTGCCCAAGTTGGAGGAATGCGATTTTTCACTTGTTGTCAAAAATGGTTTTCCGAATGCAATCGAGTTAGAAAGAGATGAATCACATCAAAAGAGAATCAGAGGATGATGACGTACGCTCGTAGGGATTACGTCGGTGAATAATAACGATGATAAATATATGAAGTTCGTCGGAGAAAGTTTCTTCCTTCCTCAAATTCCTTTCGCGAGTATTTTCGTCTTTTAAAGGTTCTCCGATCCTTTTTCTTGCTCCAATTTTCCCTTTTTTTATAACTTTCTCCATATCCTTTTCCGATGATAACTTCAAATCATTGAGGCGTGTCCTCAACCACCTCAAATCAAACCTTTCCCATCTATAATCCGAGTCTTTCCCTCTTAAAAAATATCGTGTCATTTCATTTCTCGTCTTCGTGCATTTATTACCCCTTGATCCTATCTCAATATCCAGTCTGGATCCCAATTTCTAGAGAAAATTCGTTTAAACTATGAGTCGTAGCACGAATTGTATTAAAATTTATCGTTCCGAATTTTTTCAAAGCGTATGGAACACATAGTGGCATTTGTATACGAATATAACATTTATCTGCAAAATATATACATTTTACTCCTTTATTTTAACTCAAAAAGAAGGAAATGGGAATCCGTGAAGGTGGTTTCTCGCTAAAGTATGACATTAATGTTTTTAGTTCTCTGACAAATATGGATTTGCGAAAAGGAATAAAGCAATACTTTTACTATTGTAAAATCCATTTCGTTTTCATGTATTACTATATTAGTTATAATAACAGTGGGAAAATATCTATCGCAGAAGTTTACATAGGTACTTAAAATTTGGGGAGAAAATTATGCGATTGTGGAAATTACTAGAGCAAATCCAGTAAGTCATGTAACTTAAAGTTTGACGTTCGGCGCCCTAATTAAAGCTTTGAATATATCTTGTTAGAAAAATTTAATATCAAACATAGATAAATACATTCACATCCACTTGCACGCAGGCATGAGTCCTCAAACATACGGACATATTGACCGATATTGGCTTATAGTTACCTATTCATTATAGATAGTATCCCGTAATTATAATAAAACGCCAAAAAAATATTGCATCGTTGGATCTGAAATACATTCGGGACAAAGGTTTCATTCTACGAGGTAGTAGAAAGCATTTTTTAGTACATTTTTTAAAGCAGAGTCTTTTATTCTAAACATATGTTAGCAAGAGTTAATGAGACGCCACAATTATTTCATGGGTGCACTCCTAAAGGTCATCCGCATGAAAAACTAAAGCCAAATGTCTTGAAATTACACCGTATGTCTCTCTCTCTCTCGATCATCCTATATTTCTCCCTAATCCTCGTGCACACAACCATTTACGCCATATGAACCACGCTGCTAAGCACCAGCCGTCCCGGCCGATTACTCCTTCCCGTCCTCCCTTCTACCTTCCATCCCACGCACTGCCGATGCACACACGCGCGCCGTGGCAAAAGCAACCGTGCACGCGTGCAGGTCAGCCGAGACATGGCGCATCACACACATGCACGGCGACGCCCCAATCTCAATTATGATCCCGTTATTCATCCCGTCGGCTGTCGCTTTGCCCTCTCGAGCATCGCCATCCGCCTCAATAATGGCCATCCGAGCGCGTCTGACGCACCTCCCCCCCCTCCCCTCCCCCCTCCCCCCCTCCCCCTAACCCATCCCCCCCTCTAGGCTGCGATCGCCGATTAATGTCCCCGACGACGATTGATGGTGCTTAAAAGGACGGAACCTCACGCCAATCGAGAGCCAGCCGCTGGCAGAAATTCGGCGTCGTCTCCGTTTGACGCTTCGCTCCGGGTCGCATGCTTACGGAGTCCGCTGTAAAGGGAACGCTCGACGATTCCATTTCGTCTAAAGATAAAAGGGGTAAGATGAAGAAAATTCGAAAATATTTGCAGACGCCGTTGATACTTAAGAGGGAATGTAAAGATATCGTCTATTTTTGTCCGAGAACGAAGCTTCCTTCCTTTATAATTTGTTAATTGAAAATTTTGTCTCAGGAGTAGCGATTATAAATTTTTTCTTTTTTTTATTTATAGCTCATCGAATTAAATTTGGCAATGGCATTCTCCTGGGATATATTTGTGTTGCTAAATTTTCCTTGTTCTCACTGATATAATTTGACATGCAATGATACCAGTGGCGTGCGATGATATTTTCTTTAGGGTAAGCTGCTTGACAGAAACATTACCCCTTCACTGCGTCAGCCGCTTATACGCATCGGCTGCTTGTGAACCGGTTTTAAGCTTCGTATTGTATTTATTTTGCTCTCAGCTGGTTACTCTAAAGTCTAAACTTCCCTATTACATATTGACATCTAATGGTGGCCGAGTTGTCTTATTTGATGTATGGTACATACATTGAACTTTCTCCTACAAAAATATTAGGTATTCCCCCTGGCCAGGTTGATTTTTCACGTAATTATCTCGTTTACGAGTAAAATGCTTTTGTCTAAAAAGCGGAAATCTTTGGTTGATATTGATATAGTTGAAGTTTTGGCTGGTAAATATTAAACCTCTTATGAGTGTTGACTACAGCAATGGGATGGGAGAAGTCAAACTTTCACCTGCTCTACTGCCAGGAAGCTATTAAAAATATTACGTGAAAATATTTCACTATTAAATTTAATAATTTTTATTGCAATAGTTATTTACAAAAAAATTGGGGTAAATGAGTCATCTAAATTTTAGGCTAGTGACTGCCTGGATAGAAAAATACAGTGAAAAAATAAAGGGCAGGACAGCCATATATAGAAATACCGTTTCTTGTTTACACAATTTACTCAATATAACCGAGTATTCAAACTTAATTGGCAACAGTAATTTTGTGTCTGTTTTGCGTATTGTGCAATAAGAAGAAATTCGACGAACTAGTTAAATATCAAGGTTTGATTCTGCAACAGAATCCTAATCGCTACCTAGCAAGTATATTAAAATTCAGAACGTGGTGAATATTTTATAATGAACCCAATTCTTCTAAAAGACGATACCTGAAAGAGAATATTTTGTTCAAATAAGCTGAATATAAGCTAAATTAGAAAGTTTATCGAAATCGCAGTACGTTTAAATTTTTAGTGCCTCGTTAAACGGTCAACCTATTAAAACTGGAATTTCCGTGGCGAGAAGCTAGGAGTAGTGGTTTTTTATTTTATTGCCTACCGAAATATTTGGGCGTGCCTGCCTTCAATTTTTCACCAGCTTTATCGCTCTGACCAGTGATAAGGAGCTAGGGATCTGCATTCCATTCCGCTTCAACTGAAATTATACCGACTCGCTGGTGTTTTCGAAATGCGAGAGCATTTTCTCACGAGCAAGAATGAACATATAAGTAGTCTTCTTTCCTTCCTCGTAATTCCATTTTTAATTTGACAGATATTCCTATGCATTGATCATGCTTTGATCTGAATATGAATAAATACCCTGCAAGCCACCGCAACTGGTGTGTGGCAGGGGGTGATTAACTACGGCCTTTCATCTTATTCTCCTATTGTGCTCTCTTATCGTCTTAGGAAATGAGGATCCCTTGTATCTATCGGTCCTGCAATCAATTTCTGAAGTCTTGTCAATATGATCATGGCGACCTACGTAAGTTGGGCTGTTAATTACGCCTGTTAATTCATCATTAAAGTCTTCTGCTCTAAATCTCTGCATTAGCCGAGATTCTTCTCGCCGTTTCTCAAGATACTACCATATCTACGTTTCACGAACCGCGCTCCCTTTCGTTTAATTCTTTCTAGCTCCTGAAGAAGGCCTGTCTCATAAGGGTCACATGCGCTACGCGCATACTCAATTAACGGTCTAAATTCACTGGTCTTTTCGTCTCATACCCCTAATAATCTACGGACAAACCCTAGTCTTTTACGAATCCGTCGAATATGCTTTTTCCAAGATAAATCGCTCGTTATTGATTATTGATATCAGTATTTGTTCTATACTTTTTATAAATTAAATATTACACATTTAACAGCTTGTAAAGCTTTATGCGTATGCTGCATTGAGTCAGTGGTAGCATGTTCTCGGTTATGTACGAGGATGTTTCATAGCCCAAGTCACGACACCAGACATATAAGCAGCGAGTGCTCTATATAATTAATCACAAAATGATAAAATTAGATAGGAGAAAAATGATGCATCGCGGGAGCTGATCCATTCATACATGCAACCGTTTAATTTACCGGTTATATTAGGAGCATTTTCATACGATTGAGCTCTTGCGTTTTGTAAATCTAGTCCATTCTGTTCCAATTTTATTATTATTATTATTTCTGACGTGATTTTGGTGCTAGTTGTTAAAGAAAGTTCGTCCCACACACGACATCAGTAAAACTGTAGACTGATCGAAAATGCAATTAATACGTAGAATGAGTTATTTATCATTGATTATGAAACAGCTGCCATTCACCAATAATTTGCAGAAAACACGCTGCAAGAATTTTGATATGGAAAAATAGATCAGCGTTTCCATTATGTTCTTTTAATTATTTTTCTTATGTTTGAATTAACTTTTTATTTCTCGCTATGTATAGTGTTTAACCGAATATTTTACTTGCAACGGATTTTGACCTCAAAAAGCATCTCTACCTCTTTTACCTAGAAAATGGCATTTAAAAAAATGTTTTCTGCATTCAATCCTTGAGTTAAAATTCTGATTTAATCTGTTTTACAGGATAGTAAATGAATTAATAATTGGTTGTCATTATGGTATGCATGGTATTTAGGATATGTAGAGAATCATTTATGCCTAAATTGTCGACACTATTAATTGGTAATATTTCAACGTTTTACTCATTTATTAAATCACGTAAAAATATTAGGTTATATCGATTCTTTTATGTTTTTGTAGTTTAATAATTTCAACTAGGAATAAGCTCTTGCTTTTGAGTCCTGCATGCTTAAATGATACTGATCTCCGTTTTTTAAAAGTCATTCTGCAATTTAGAAGATTGGCGTAGATTTTAAATTTAATCAGAAGTCCCTACACAAAAAATATAAATTCTGCAATCGCCAAATCCTTTTCGGCTTCATTTCGTTCGGGTCGAACCCAATTTCTTCGTCATTAACGTGTAGCCAAATTCACCGTTTTTGGGAGCGAAATTAGAGAAAGTTCGTTCCACACAGAAAATGGCATCAGTATATTTATTTTCCTTCGACTAACGTTATACGGCGACTTAAAACGTCCGGTCCAAACTATAACTTCCTCACGAACCCGCTGCCGGTTAAGTTCGCCGAATTCTCGCTCGGAACCCGTCTGTCCGAAGCAAGCGAGAGGGGGCTGGCAGCCAAGAGACCCTCGAGGGATTCGGGAGAGAGGGAAGCGTAACTTCGAGAGGGCGAAATGGAAAGAGGGGAAGCGAAGATGGCCGCTTTTGAAGCGAGAGCGGACGCGGGAGTGGGTAGAGAGAGAGAGGAGAGCGAAAGACTAATCCTATTAGAAAGACGGCGTTTTGGAGCAGTGGGTGGGAGTGGAGGGTGAGGACGGATCCGCGGAGTGGTAGCAGGTGGAGTTTCGGAATGCCAACGAAGAGAGAGGAGAGAGTTGCTGGAATAGCGTTAGGCTGACTCGTGGGATGGGTCTTTCCTCGACGAAAGACACCGCAGATATCATTTTGAATGTTAAGACATGAGTGTATTATATGAAGCGGAATAAAAATCGCAATAAAGGTCAAGCAGGTTTGTGTACTCTTGTGTTCGCTCGTTACTCAAGGACGGCCTACTCGATTTCGACGAAACCACTGCTGTATGATCGGCGGAGAATCAAGTTCAGAATTTTTCTCCTTCTCAATCTTTCCATAAGGTAGCGAGTATTAATAGATACACTCCATGTTTTAAGCAATAAAAATTAAAACAGTGAAAACCATGACTTTCCAGGCCAGTTATTTTATATTCTTAATATAATATACAACCGCCTATCAGGGGCGTAACTACGATTTTGGGGCCCCCACGCAAGTCAAGCTTTTATAGAAAAATGTATGAAATTATTATACCGCTTTCATTTTTATCGTTATTTTTACTTTTTAATTAAAAAAATACATTGAGACTTCTATAAATCTAACATTATAAGGATAGGACAAAACAATTCCAAACACTTGAGATGGGTAATTTCTTCTTCTTTTCGAAATCTTTCATTCCCATAAGGATATTACTACTTCGAATACCTTACGGCAGATTACGGGAGAATTTTTAAGTGTTTTTGTGGGGCTCCAAATACCTTGGGGCCCCCACGCACTGCGTGGGCCTGCGCCCCCCAAATTAAGCGCCTGCCACCTTGGCACGTTAAAATATACATATGAAATTCAGAGAATAACTTGCTCATAAATTTTCATATGATGAACATATTATGTTTCCTTTCTCTTAACAATTTCAAATGACTCCTCGGAAGCAAAGAGGAAATTTTCCCGAAATTACAATAAAATTTTCATAATATTTGCCTTTCCCAAAATTTGGGGAAAATGAAAAAAATATGCTCGTTCTTCGAAAACGAATTTTGTGGGAATATTCAAATTCTTCCGTTTTTCGAATCGTTTGTTTACCGCGGGATGACTTTGTTTTGGGCATCGCTCTTGGCCGTCTCACGGTTATACGGGAGAGGCGGATATAAAATAAGGCGGATGAGGGAGAGATGTATGAGATGGAGTAGGATGGAAGCAAGAGGGTCCGGCGTCGTCCCCTACTTATGTATTTACTCCGCCTCTCTCAATTATTTTCCCCCTAACGCTCTCTGATCTTTCCCTACCCTCCTCCCCTTCCCCTTCCAAACCTTCCAAATCCCCCATCTCATTCCCCCTTCTAAACCCTTTCCTCGACCTCATTTCTCCCCTTTCTCTTTTTCCCCGACCTGAATCCTTTCTCGTTTTTCCTATTGCCCGATCCGTTTTCTTTCTCCTTCGCCTCATTTTCATCCTCTCCGCTTCTTAATTTTTACTCCCGCCTCCGACTGTCAACCTTTCAACCCACCTCCTCTACTCCTCCGCTACTTATCTCATCCTCCCCTACGTCTTTTTCTTTCACTTGAAGGTATCCCGTGCGAGGCTAATGAAAAGAAATTACGAGAATATTTCACGTTTTAATTTTTCTAATGAATGGTGTACTGTTTTTACTTTCTCTATACGTAGTATAGGGCAAGTATTGTGATCACGAAAAAAATCGACTTCGAGATTTCAACGGAAATACACGTTTTGAGGTCCCTAGAACACGTTTAGACTATTTTCGGAATGATGTCTGTGTGTATGTGTGTATGTGCTCTAACTCAAAAAGTACTTGTCATATTAAAACCAAATTCATATATAACACTTTAGCATGAGCACAAAGAACTGATTAGTTTTTTGACAATACCGGCTAACCGGAAGTCGAGGTTTATTCGAAATCCGAATCGGTTTTCGCGATATTTCTTCGATAATACGTCATTATTGTGTACATTGACTATTACAAAAAATGTAGAAAGTATAATTTCCTACATCTTTTATTCCAAACAATTTTTCATAGTAGTTATTGTTTAGGAATTATTTATAAATAATCCGTTTTTTCGGTTTCCGTCAAATATCTCCTTCAAAAAGTCATTGGTAATATTCGTGAGGACTAAAGTTTTAGAGAATAACATTTCTTCCAAGTTTTGTTTGAAACAAATTTTCGTAGACAATCCATTTCGGAGATATTAAACTTTTTTCGTGGTTTCGAGTATACATCGCCACCACCATGTAGCGGTGAATTCTGTAAACATATTCAAAATATACCTAATTTACGGCAGTAAGGGCGTCTGTATTCTTTTACGATACGAAATAATAATTTTGCCTTATAATGATATTCATAATAATTTAAATATCTATACCCCAAATATAGAGAAAGTCGTGTGTTGGCCACATCAGATTTTTTTCCAGATTTTTTCCTTTCGCCTTTAAATTTTTTTCTTCTCTTTATCTTAACATTTTTTGCCAATATTTTTTATTACGCTCGGATCGCAAGATGTAATTAAGTTTCAGCTTCGCTCAAATCGGCTACACTAAGCTTTATACCTGTTTAATGCATTTCACGTTTATATGATATAAAACGTTTCCCTTAAAACCGGCTGAGAGTTAAGACTACTATTTTCGCAATCTGTAATTAAATTAGTTTTGTTTGCTAATCTGCATTCCATCAGCCAAACTCCACTTTTATAAACTTTGATCTCCAACCTCATCGGCTGTTTTCTTGTACGTAACCATTGCGCTACAATGCCGTACCTATTTCGTGCTGCGTTGGCGGTAGTCCATCTCCTCTTGTTCATCTTTACGCCTTCAGATTGTGAAACATCGTCGTATTTTTTAAGTAAAACGTTCATGAAAGAACATTACGAGGTTATTTAGTCGAATTTTTATGAGTCACAATTTAGGTCAATAAGCGGAATTTACAAATGGATTTAACAAAAACAATTCAGTTTTCAAACGTTCCAATAAAAAGAAAACACACTATAACATTCGGAAATTGTATGTTTTTGTAAATTCATCAAAGTTTAGGTCAATGATGCAAAATATCTTCCGAATAAACTGAATCTTCCCTGGAAGAATTTCACCAGCTCGTCGAGTAATAGAGAAAATGGCTTTTGTTTTATGCGATGCTCATTTTTGTATTACTCTTCCGTTTACCCTTCTCTCAAGGTACTCGTAACGCTTTTATGCGTAGTCTTAATCTCTCTTTGCCTTAATCTGTTCGTTCTGGTTCCCTTTAGCTGTCTGTCCGTAGCATCCCTTTTGCCTCCCCCTCCTTTCTTCCCCTCTCTCCATCGCGGAATTCCTCCTCCTCCCCTTCCCCCCTCCCCCCTCTCTCTCTCTTCTCCCACCATTCCCTCCTACATTTTCTCCCTCTCTCTCCCCCCTCTCTCCCCCCCCTCTCTCTCTCCCCTTTTGGCGGACACCGGAGGGGTTGCCAAGTGGAAGAAGCGGGATTCGCGTTAGAGAGATTCTTTCTGGCATCCGCTTTTCATTTGTTCTTTTGTCCCTCCCCCGTTTATTTGCGTCTCTTCCCTTCCCAACTCCTCCTCTCCCCCTCCTCCTCCTCCTCGCGAAATCCTATTTTTTGCATTTTCGTTACACTCCTTTCTTCCTCCCTTTTGATTTCCACCCTGTTCCGCTGCACGTCTTTTTTTAACGATTTTTTTTATCCTCTCCTTAGTTCCTCGATTGCACACTGGCGCTCTCGGCGTTGTGTATTTATAGGTAAACTTCGTCTAAAGGCTCGTTACGGTCCAAGAAAAACCTTTTATTCGGGAGTTTAAAAAAATTTGAGGTAAACTGAGATTGTTGAGTGAAGTCTGATTTAGGGCATTAGTGCAAAATCTGGCTATCTCTTGATGAATATGTTGAACCGTTAGTTTATTGTCATTTACAAAGTGCAGCGCAATCAAACAACTGATAATATCTTTATTGTATCGCTTAATTGTTTTTATAGTAATAAAAAATTACGTTTGGAGGAACTTCTTTGCGGAAGTTGTTAATTTTTATTACTCTTTTTGATTTTTATGATAGGCTATCGTAAAAGTGAGAGATAGGCCTCAGCATGAAATAGTACCACGATTTAACGTAAATGTATGGAGTTGTTTAAAATGTAATCAATATTCACAACTATTTTATTCCATGATATGATAAATATGCTCTTTTAATCCATGAATGCATACGGTTGGTAATAATGACTGAGCATATTCAGTTTCCGACGCATTCATATTATCTACGCTTCTTAATTCGTCACCAAAATTTCTGCAAAGAGGTTGAATATATCCTGATAATTCTTTAACTGTTTTTTATCTATAAAAAATTCTTATACAGTTTCAAAATTAGAGTGAAGTAAGCCACGATAATCGCATTTAGAGTTTAATTAACGTATTAATTATGCTTATACCTGTTGAAGAAAATTTCGGATTTTTATCGAAACAAATCTCTCAGACGTTTAAGTTTATTGATGAATATCGTTCTATTTACGTTTAAATTAGTTTTCTCCCGTTTTTCATGGGTCATAAATACACTCATCGGGATATGTATTTAAATGATACGTAAATACTTATTTTTACCTCTGATCGAGTTTTGCCGATCACTTCGCAAGTGAAATCCATTCGAAAGCTGTTTACATCAACAGGAATAGATATGAAATATCACTGGTCATTCAAATTTTATCTGATTGTTTAAGAGAGAGAGAGAGCCCAGAATTAAATGCTGAATAATTTTTAAACATTATTTTGATTTCATATTCGGTTTGGAGATAATGCTATTCAGTCAGAGCGATTAATTTACGTTTAATTTTCTGCCTAGTTTTTATTTTTCTATGATATGAATATATTCACATCAACAAAATTAAAATGAAAACAAGTTAGGAAAGTGTAAAGCGTATCACAAATGGGCGCGTTTCCTGTAATGGAGCATTTGAAAGAAATTATATACATGTACGTAAGGGAAATAGCGTTTTAAAATTATTTTCTTCGTCGTAAATAATCCATTTTCTTCCTATTTAAAAATATATCATGCACACGTAAGGAAATTAAACGTTTGTGAGCAACAATGATGAATAACCATGCAAGAAAAGTTCCAAGTTCCACTCGAATTAAGGCATTCTCGTATGATTTTCTAGATAACGACTACTCCTACGATAAAAATGTATGGGAAAATAAATATTTTATTTACTAGTTCTGCAAGTTTTATTTGAAAAATATATTGATATGACCAATACTTTAAGGAATATGACGGAAAGTTCATTTTTTATCACCAGTAAAGTGGTACCACTGACTGGCGTACGTGATTCATTTATGTGATTTTCGTATTATCTCTGATTGTAAGTCCTTAATATCAAATTTCATGAAAATCCGTTCTGTAGAAGCCGAGAACGTGCATGCGGACGGACGGACGGACAGACAGACAGACGGACGGACAGACCGACGATATTAGACGCTCACGCTGAAAGCAAAACTCGCATAAAAAAAGATTTTTCTGTTATGTTTGGAAATGGTGTTCCACCTATAATGGTACCCGCTCATAATTAGGCCTCAATTATATAAACGTGAACGAAAGCGATTCCTCATTTTAGTTCCTATATTTTCTACCTGCCGCAAATTAAATTCCAAGCAAGAATTATGGAGTTGAAATCCAATTTATAATCAAGATACCTTCAATAGAAGAAGTGTGCATTTGTTTGCATAAGATGTTAATGACTATGAAAGTCATCTTGATCACCAATTTAATCACTGGGCTAAAAAAGATAAGGTTCGCTTCAACTACAAATGACCCGATTATGAAACTCAACATAATAAAACAAAAGAAGGATTTTATTTTATCTTAGCTTATTATTCTCACAATTTATTTATATCTATTTATTCTATCAACCATTTAAATAGTGTAGTGAAATTAATATAAATGTTGATTACGTCTATATATGTGGCAATATAAATACACAAACCATAAGTGTTGATAGCATTTAATAATGAAATGCTGGTAAATAAATATCATAGCACAAGTATAACATTCGCAAGCTAAAAAAATAAATTCCGGACGATCGGTAGCCATTGTATGTACGTTATACGTTCACGATTATCGGTGGCAATGAAACAAATACATCCGAGAATTTCCTCATCCCGCGCTCCCGTTTTCAATTTGCGATTCCCCCTTCATAAATAAAAACATTCCCTTTCGAATTACAGGGGAAATTGAATTTAAAAATTTATAATTTCATAAACGCCGCTCTCCCGGGCCTCAGAAACTGGGAAAAAAAAGAAGAATCGCGAAAAACAATAACAGCCGCGCCTCTTATTGAAGCGGTCGCATTACGAATTCATCGCATCCATTCGCTCGGAGGACCGGTAACTTAGCGATTTTCTATTTTGGCATCGAAAACTCCTCGCCGTGGCGTGTGCCGAACGAAGCATTCAATAATAAATTGGATTTTCCTTATCGCGTTCCGAAAATGATCCGATGTGTTGGAAGTGACGACACCGAGGCGAAGCGGAAAGCAACGGCGAACCAAAGAATCTGCATCCCGCGAGAATGTTATATTTGATTCGGTACCTGTAAAATCGTCGTTTAAGCGGTTTCGTCTCGTTAAAGGGCAGAGGTCAATGTTTAGCTGCTCGTCGAGTCGGCCGCGGGACCTATGGTCGCGGAAGCAATTGATTTTCGGCAACGGGGAACGCAGCCAATGATCAAGGCGATTCGTGTAGCCATAAAACGGTTGAGTAAACCAGTTGCACGTTTCAGCTACAAAGCAGCCGTCCTCAATGGTAATCACCGATCGTTAATTCGACAAATCAACGATCTGCGAATTGGCGGCGATGACGGTTACCTTGCTCTCCTGGTTTACACCTTGCCGATTTGCCTTTGCCGTCACTCCGGCTGAAGAAATTAGTTGTTACATTTTTGTCATTTAGCTATTCACTATTTATCCAATAAAACGTCTTTGAAATTTCCTCTTCGACTTTTTAAATTATGTTGTTTATTTCGGATAACTTGGATCGAATAAAGGAAACTTCTCCTGTAATCTACTCCCGTGTCACCAATTCTTAACGGATCGTGATAATTTTAATAACATTTAAACTTATGATCAATTCAGTTATATTTAAGTTGAAACTTCTTCTAAGTACAATTCCCATGGGAACTAACCGTACGCATTAATGTCAAATATATATATAAAACATAAACCTTCCGATGTAGTTTTGCTTTATAAAAGTACTGCTTTTGTGTAAAAATGACGATATGGATAGTGGTCGACCTCTTACTTTTAAAAAAGTGTATTGGTTCTTGATTTCAAAATATGACAATTCTTCGTAATAGCCCGTTTCAGCTTTACTTGCATATCTAGCTTTCAAGAAAAACTTACATAACTCCCTAAAGTGGCGGATAGATGTTGGAAATCCACAATCGGAGAATGGGTGTAATTTGAAATTAAATATATTACACGTGATTTCATAATTTTTCCACTATTTTCACAAAATTAATTTATAAGTCAGTTTTCACCGAATGGTCGTCATTATAAGATGTTGAATTCTCTCTTACCTCAAGGTTTGCAAGTAGAAGAGACAGGTGAATCGGCAAGAAATGGTGAAATGTACCTTTCACCTTTACGAGACAGCAAAAAGACCGTGAAATTTCAATCGTGTTTGTCCCTTAAACATATCTATTACACAAAAGACAATTGCGAGGTATCCATCACAGTTTTCTCCCGAAAGGATCCTGCATACACAAATGCAGGGCAGAAATATCTTCCCACTGCTTGCAAAACCTTCGCCTCGGCATGCGAGCACACGAGCGCCGCCTTGGCGGTCAAACGAGGAAACTTTTGAAAGGCGACATTTCCTCCTCGGAGGGAACGAATCTATTCCTTACGTTTTCGTTAGAAAAAAGTGCGTTTTATTCCTTTTTCTGTCTGCCTCTGCGTCCTATCCTGTTCGAGGATTATTTTTTATAGACGTCCTCCATCTTTTTTGTGAAAGATGGGCTTTACGTTATTTTTAGCCCAGACATGTCACCGTTTTGGGTTAGCTCGTGTTTTCCTCCAACGATGTCCATTTTAACAAAGCTTTGGTTTGAAAATGTCATAATATATGGGCGAAATTTTATTTTGCGTAAGAAGAATCGAATTTTTGGTGGTGGGATGGCATGGAAATCTTGAAGTTTGACCTCTTTCGCCGCAAATCGGAGTGCGAATGTCAGTTTTATTTATTTCTCGGAAAAGTCTCAGAAAATGAATGTTATCCACTGCGTAAACCTTTTACAAAAATTAAGCGCTGTATCGGCTCCAATTAAGGTATGTCAGTCAGTTTATATCGCTATTCATCGGTTGCATGCATTCATCGTATGAGCGTACGCTGAAGGAATTCAGGGGCCGTGTTTCTCTTATTCTCTCTCGTGGTCAGTTGTTTTGTTAGGGGAGTGCGGGTGAGGTGCGAGAGTTAAGGAGAGGGGTGAGTGGGAGGAGAGGGTGGGAGGGGAAAGGGGTGAATGGGAGGGGAAAGAGGTGACTTAGAGGGGAGGGTGAGAGGTGTCCAAGAAGGCGAGTCGAATCGAGGGTGAGCTACAGGGGAAGGAGTTGGTCGGGCAACTTTGGCAGGTAAGGGAATCCTTATTTCCTCTTCCGTACCAACAGAGGGAGAAGGAGAGGGTGAAAAAGAAGGAAGTGATGCTTATATAGTGGAATGAGTTAAGGATGTCAAGAAAGGTTCACTGTTTCGGGAATCTCGCCAACAAGGTAAGGTAGGTAGCAGTGGCGTGCGGTGATATTTTATTTAGGGTAAGCTGGTTGACAGAAACGTTACCCCTTAACTGCGTCAGCCGCTTATGCGCGTCTACCTTTCTTAATCGGTTGCTTGTGAATCGATTTTAAGCTTCGTATTGTATTTCTTTTGCTCTCAGCTGGTTACTCTAAAGTCTAAACTTCCATATTACATATTGACATCTAATGGTGGCCGAGTTGTCTTATTTGATGTATGGTACATACAAAAATATTAGGTATTCCCCCTGGCCAGGTTCATTTTTTACGTAAATATCGCGTTTACGAGTAAAAGGATTTCGCCTATAAAGCGGAAATCTTTGGTTGGTGGGGAAAAATGCCTTTCACTCGGTTCTTTATTTTTACACTGTCAAATACTGACAGATAGATAGGTCGTTCTGAAAGAAATGATCGGCGGATAATTTGTATTCACAAATGCTTTTGATAGCTTATAAGCCAGAATCAATTAAAACAAAGAAGGCTAGTGTAATTTTAATAAGCATATAATTGCAACAAATCACCAGTATCGTTGGATTTATTTAATGCAGTGCTGGGATATAGTTGGTGAATCGTCTTTTACTTGCTATAATAATTCTCATTCATTCATATTTAACCAATTTAAAATTACGGCCTATCCAATTTGAAAAATCCGGGCGCACTATTTTCCGTATCAATTGGATATATTTGCCTGCAACGACCTAAACACCATTCAACCAGACTTGGTAATAAAGGGGGATTTTATTCCTTGGACGAATTTTTCCCTTGGCACTTTGGCTCTAAAATAATCGATAATGAAATTATATGTTCAAAAACTCAAAAGAGCTTACACGATGCCTTTGAAAATCGTTATGCCTCTGTTGCCTACCTCTGTTCCTCACCAAAACTTATTAAATTCTATATTATTTTCCTTTCGGGCATTTGGATTTGTTTTTGGCTTTTTAAAACATGTTTATAGTTGTAAACAGTCTGAACTGATTTTTATTGAAATAACGCATAGAGATAAGCAATCGTGATTTTTTCCACATTCAAATTTGGGTTTTGAGCAACATCAGCCCATTGTTGATACCTATAAAGATAATCGAAATATGAAGTATCACTTGTTGGATTTAAAGTCATGTAAATAATATGTCAATACAATAAGAGAAAAAACTTAGCGCTCATTGCATATTTTAATTTTCAATTAATCAACAAATTTTCAATCCAAAAATACAATGTAGTTCGAAGTCACTTACCCTTAAGATACACTTAATGTTTACTATAATACGGTCGTTGAAATATAGGAGTTTAAATTCATAAACTGTATTTATTGGTAACGTGTCAACCATTACTTGCCTTATTTTGGCACGAGAAAATCGAAAAAATTCCATATGAAAGGTCTTTTATCTGTGTATTTTCCTGTATACACGTACATGGTAAACAGTAAAATTTACCTCCTCTAAAAAAATTGAGAAAGGGTACGTACGGCCTTACTCTAAAGCCAGGGGGTACGTTGACCAAAAAAGTTTGGGAACCATTGGACATGGCAAAGGCATTTTTCCCATTCGTGACGTCTTATTTTGGCGGGAAAGTTTCTATCGATTAGGTCAGTTAACTTTGAGATGTGTGTTCGGATGTGTCGAAGGAAGTTTAAGTGATCTCCATTTCGAAAATAAGGCGATGCAGTCTCTCAAGATATGTGTCTTTTATGAACATTTGGCAAATTTATTCACCTAATTAAGACTCTATAAATAAATGTTCTTTTTGTAAAATTTGAATCTGATATTTTAAACGATAAAGTTCGTCATATTTTTCATATTTAATGATCTAAAATTCTCCCATGAATCAAAGCAGTTTCATTGTGTGTGCGAATTATGCAATATAAGCTACATGAATGGTTTCGCTAGCATTTTAGTCTTATTTAAGACGCATCCCTATCGTGTTTAGGCTCTAAAGATGAGTTTCTTTTCTCTTACCATTACAGGTGCTAGGTACGGAATTGTTATTCCCTCCCAGGTTAGTGGTTTGTATCTCAAAAAACAATTAAATAAATAAAGAGAAAATATACGATTTATTGTTGCAAAGAATGTGAGGTGCATTATGTGTTGCACCACGTTTCGTATACAATCATACAAACATTTTAAAACTATAATAATCATCGTCTCGCGCTCCACTTATGATTTTTTTTAATACTAATTTCTCTCTCTCTTACCCAAATGTTTCTTTCGCGTTTTCAGGCTTACAAACAGAAAAATTTTAAAATCATAGTTAGCGATCGAAATTCTAACAAGGTATTAACTATCGAAAGGCTGCAGAAGAGCAGCATATCATGGGCGCATTCTAACTAAGTATTATTTATGAATTCTGAATAATTATAAATATTTTTCTTCGTTTATCGCGTAGGCATGTGGCGCATTATTCGCTTATATATATACCGCACGGCACTGGAAGGTTGGTAATTTGGAAGATGGGCGACGAATTCGCGAGTGAGAGAAGAGACCTTTCTTTGTTGCGACAACGTTTTCAAGTTACATAAATCGAAAAGTGCGTCACGGATGACTCTTCGAGATCAATGGAATAGGACATATATTGTATTAATGGTTCGAGTATATTGTCGACTTGAAACTGAGAAAGTAAGTTTTTTTTAGAACGCGTAGTGTCTCTCCGTTTATAAGTGGGCGTGCTTACGTTCTGAGAAACGGCTGGAACCGTTCCAAACAAATTTTAAACTTGAGATACGAGATAACGCGCAAAATCTGGATGGTGCGGCTATTTCGGACCTCCAAACATGCAGAGGTTCCAACAATATTTTCTCCTGGTTTTGCCGGTTCTATTTTCCAACATTTTAACAATAGAAGATCGGCGAATGAATTTAAACGGTAGTTTCTGTGAACTCTTTGAAACACATTCCCGCGCCCTTGTATTCGTTTCCAAATGAAATTTTTCGTTCGTGCAATTTCAAATTTTAAAAACTTTAAATCGGAACCGATTAAATTTAATGTTTTAATGCGTTATTTAATGATCTATTGAAATTATTCTGGGAGAAAATGTCGACCACTACCATTTATCAAATGAAGATACATAATTGCATATTCGACAAAATTATGGGTGCAGTTATTGCAGAACGGTAATTCCTGCATAAAAGACATTATGTAATGGAGCTTAGCCTTAAATCAATTTTTAAAGGCTTTAATTTTATAATAAGAAGTATTTTAGCGTAATTTCACATTGAATAAGTATCAACATTCAAGTTTTCGGTTTTCCAGTGAAGCACTGTATGAAATAGCTGTATTACGATTTCAAAACAAAATTCGTTTAACGATGGGATACACAACAGAGAATGTTGGCCGTTTGCATATTTTTAAGAGCTGAATAATCCTGAATCGTTGGATAAACAGTTTTACTCTATTTGAACGTATAGGGATGTAATTATTTGTTCATTTCTGACTTATTCCATGTTTACTGTGTAAACCAACGGAAATAATAAAAAAAATATTAAAGACAGCAAACGGTTCGGACATAATTTATTGTGACATAACTACGAAATTTGTTGTGAATATTTTGAAAATTCACGAAAACCTCATATTTAAAATTAACAGAAAAGTATTCTTGGTATCATATGAATATTTTAACGAGTAAGAATTTTAAAAAATTCAAAAATAAAATCTTTTTGCTTTATACAATAGGCGACCTTAAAAGAATAAAACAAGAAAAATTTCAGCCTATTTGTTCGTTATAAAAGATTTTGGTGTCATGTACTACTGCTATAACTGTACATATCATTTACGGAACAATCTCATTCCATAATTTGGAGTAAATGGATTTTGAATATAAAGTTAATAGCAAAAACATTTTTTTAATGAAGCTCAACCTTGAAAACCTCCTATCAAAGCGAAATTATTACTTAAATGATATGTAAAGCAACAGTAATGGAAGGAATATGACCAAAATCTTTTATAATAAACAAATATGTAATCTGAAAATTTTCTTGATTTTATTCTTTTAAGACCGCCTATTTTATAAAAGAAAAAGATTTTATTTTTGAATTTTTTAAAAATTCTTACTTGTTTTCATCTTTTAAGTGCGAAAATGAATAACATTCAATGAAAAATAACGAACATAAATAATGTACCTCAATCGCTTTCTTACAATGGTTGATGTTAAAGTTCGTGATTTGTGAAACTTTGTGGCTTCATACGACTCTAGCGCTGGTAGGTTCTTCAGTTTAAGTCACAAAGCTAATAAGAAGAGAAACCTGGTACCACCGGCATTAGCCTACTCTTTTCGAAAAGCACCAAGGAGGACCAACGGCTTTACGTCCCTTCCGAAAAATGAAGCGTTGATTCGCGTTCTCTCCTCTAAACACGAAATAAGGGGCCGCAAGATCTATTGAAAAAAATGCAACTTTCGCAGGTTTTCAATAGCTATGTAATCGTAGCAGACAAACGTGCTCGCCACTACGCCACGGCAGCCCATTTCGCAAGTTTTGAAATTTCGAAGATACTTTTCTACCCAGAAGCCATCTACCGCAGCGTGAGGATTAAAAATACATTCCCAAATGAAACATCTACTGATTACGAGTTGTTAATTGTTTTACGAAAAAGTTCAAAGTTTTTAAACCAATAGGGAACATTATTGAGGTATAAAATGCCATAATAGAAATAAGCTAAAATATTCGTACAATTAAGCGTTATAACTTCTCTCTCCAATTATAGGTCAAAATGACAACTCAATGAAATCCGTATCTCCCGCTATCATTTTTAAAGTTGGTGCACAGTATGTGTGAATATGTAGTAGTTCAATTTCTTGCCTCCAGACTCACCAGCAGAGCCACCGCAACCAAATAGACTTTTGTAAAGTTTAAACATTCACAGTTTAACATCTAAATGAGATACGAAATTGTTTATGGCCAAAAACCATCTAAAAGCCATAAGCTTTCAAACAATGTAACATTCTTTACGATCCGATCATTCGTGGGGAAAAATAATTTTCTACCAATATATATATACATATATATATATATATAATTTTATATATATATATATATCATCATCATAGGTAGTCTGTCCGTTGACAGGTCCGTGATTATTCTAGGTTAAACTTGGTTCTCCATATATATATATATATATATATATAATGGGTGTACATGTCATGGGGGGATTGTGGGCCTTAAAACACCACGCTGGCCCAGAGCGGGTTGGTGCGAACGCATATAAAAGATTTTATAAAAAATGAGTATACACTATACTAAAGCTATAGTGCATTTAATGTTCATTTTAAAAACTTAGCACTTGTTTCGAGATCGATGTAATATTTTAAATTTACCTTAATGAGAGTACGAATTTTCAGCGCATTATATAACACTTCTTATTTAATAATAAATAAACTATTTTATGTTGTGGTTATTAAAAAAATGTGATATTTAAGGTTGCGCTGCGCAAACTATGGCGTCAATTTAACAACCGGAAGTGACGTGGAGAAGGCATTCATATTCCTTTAATTATTCCAAGTACTTTATTCTGACTAGGAACTTCAGTTCACTTTGATATACGAAAGTCAAGGATTTTTGTTTAAAAAGATCGCATAAACTAGAATTTAATATGCGAAAATAAATATTTTAAAGTAATTATTTCGCACTCTACCAACCGACATCAAAAGCATCAGTCATTGCTATGTAAAGAGACGCTTTAATTCTGTGACTGAATCAACTTCACTCGTCAACTCACGTCCGTGATGACGTGCTTGGTGCAGTGCTGTCTGTCCTGAAGCGTGTAATGTCATTTTGCGGCTGTACTTTGGTACGCATCCAAATTTTAAAAACATGTCCTCACTGCTTCCACGATTCATTCTTTGTGGTGCTGCCCTCGCAATATTTATATGATATGACGTTAGAGTTATCTCATATATTATGCATTGTGTCTTAAATTATTTTATTGTTAAAAATAGTTTAATATGTTTTACACGTACCATGTTTTTATTAATTAATTATTTATTATTAACCTGGCGTTCAAATAAGGAAATCATTGAAATATTTGATAAAATACTTTTTGACTGTTTGCCGAAACAATGCGAGGATCAACCCATTCGGAAAAGATTAGTAATAATAATTAGCTTTGGTTTATAACGATAATTTTTAAGAATACTCTTAGCTGGAAACAACCTTAAAATATTCAATTCTAAGGTAAATTGAAATATGTGTTTGATAAGCGGTTCTAATTTTTGTCATAGCTAACTTCACATTTTCTGAGATTTACTGACCGCTCCCAACCAAGGAAATACCTTAAGAAGTACGTTATAAAGTATTACTATAATTTATTAATATTACGGTCTAAGTATAGTATCTTATTATCATTTAAACTGATAATTAGAATTTTTTATAGTATCACTGATTCCTTAGATTGACTTAGTGGTCCTCAAGTCGGGAAACGCTGTCGTATATGATTAATTAAACGGAAAAAATATAATGGTTTGAATTTGACTAATTTTGAGAAATGTATTCATTAACCACACCTTTCAACAGTTTTTAGATTAATTTTTGACAAGGAAGGGTTCTTCGCATGCAACAGAAAATTTCCGAAGTTATATATCGAGTTCTATTTCGGAGAGGTTACATTTAATTAGGGTAATTGCACGTTTCTATCTGGGGATGCATATAAAATCAGATATAACAACCAAATATAGGTAAACATCCTTTAAAAACTAAAGGTTGTATAACTCTACTTAATATTGTATAAGATGGTGCCTTTGAATTCTGAACGGAATGCAGAACAAATTACATGTCATGCGAAGAGAATTTTTTATTTATTTATTCGACAGCGCTAGACTGTTATCTTTCTCAAACCTCGTGTAAGACACTGTTCGCGTGAACAAACTCCGTTTCCTCATTCAAAGTTTCCCTTTCCCTGTAATGTAACCAAATGCTTATGTAACTGCTCCTTCTCGATCTATTTTCTTCGAACGTCGCCCCGTCAATCGACTGTCACCTGTTTGTCATTCTCTCTCTCTCTCTCACTGACACAACCTAGCTCCATTTAATGTTTACTTAAACGCCCCACGAGCTTTCCCATCTCCTCGCTCCTATTCCTGTCTTTATCCTTTTCGCCTTATCTCTTCCTCTCTGCGTTCTACTTTCTTTCCGACCGCGCTCGAACACGCCCGAATTTTTGCATCGTTTTTTCGACCGTCTTTTTTTTTATACTACTATTTGGTTTTAAAATGTGCGTGTCGGTTTCCGGTTAGTTCCAGCCGCAGCATGTAGATGGGAGTGAGGGAAATGATTGCATTGAAATGACGTTTGTATCTGCTTATAAACGCTTGAACCTCTGCTTCTGTGGATGTGCGCTCATTCGATTCCCGACTCGTTATACACAGCAAATGTGAATTTATAGGCTTTCCACGGAGCTGTTTTGTGTGTTTGTCGCTGTTTCCTCCAGTTTATCTCGTTTATGCACGGTGGTAAACGCTTATATACCTTTTTTGTCGAATTTTCGCGTTAATTGCGGAATTAGGAGTTATCTTCCATTTCAGGAGAAAACTAAATTAATGATACTTTAAACTAGTTTTGCCTAAAACCTGGCAATAAGTAATCTAATAGCTTCCAAAGAAATGTGAAAATAAGTATTAGAATATTGGAAGACTATAAAAATATCTGAAGAATCCTATCTGACAAAATTAGGTAATTTGCGATTAAATATTATTTATTATGTTTTCTCTAAATGGCGTATCTCGTGAGACTTATTTATTCATTAAAGTATAATTTTCAACCTTTTGTGTGTCATTGATACGCTAAGACCTCCAGGACTCCAAAACACGGCTTTATTTGATCACATTTCTATAACGACCATTTGCTCTCTCTAGGTTTTTATTTACTTCACTGCTATAGACTTTTTTCGTAATGTTTGTTCATTAAAGTTCACGGAAATGTAATTTAATTTTACTATATTATTTCTTTGATGGAATTAGCTTTTCATCAACAATTCACGGTTTCAGTGCCTTGCTCTCCCCATTTATATCAATGGATAGAAAGGTAAATTTATAAATGCTGAACATAAAATAATCTAACAGAAGAACTTAAGCTCCCATGCATACATTCACATGGATCACCTGAAAAAGAAAACGGGTGTTGTGCAGAGCGTAAAGCTTTTAATGCTGGATTCCTCGTCTCTTCTAAATTAACTCAGACGCGTTTTTAATTAACATAAATATTCGTGTGTCATTATCAGTAGTTTTTTATGCGCAAAAGTACAATATCCAGCACAGTGATGTTCGGTAATCCGTACCTAGCACACGCGTATTCATCGGGCTTCGCGCATGATTTGATGAGTGGCGCTGGTGTCTAAAGAAGGGCGGAGGCAAAGGACATCCGGATAATTGCCACGGTCAGTGGTCACTAATACGTCCGCCTGCTTTCGATTGACTCCTCTTGGATGGCGCTTAGTGATAATTAAATCACGATAATAAAAAATAATTGAATGCGTTTGGCGATTTCGCTCCCAAAACCGTGGACTTCAAAAAATCCTTTGATCAAGTTCGCATCGAAGGGTTATTCGGACAATAAGGTATTTCTTTAACTAAATGGATACGGAACATCCATAAGCGGCTATGCGTTATTGACGCTGCGGACTTTATTCGTTACTTTTAACACCCTTAGGGAAGTAATTAATCAGAAAGATTGGAACCGAAGGGCGATTATTTGAAATCAAATTATTTTTCTATAGGAATTTACCAAATTTCGTTTATCACTCATTTTCTAGTGATGTTCGGGAAGGGTGAATTGATCGCGTTAGAGACGCGGAATTTCGTCGAATGAGGTATAATTCGGTCCATTGCGTAATAAGGGTGCTTGCTAGACGTGTTTTGTCTTCCAGTTATACGTCTTCTGTAGAAAATAATACCCGTGTTATCGTTTTACGTTTTAGCGCAGACAAATCGGCTTGAAAAATTCATCCGTTTATTTAATTTGTAATATAAAATAAAAGAAGAAAAACTCAAAAATTATTCCTAAAAGGTGAGAGGTATAACTGATAAGATATGCATGGCCCTCAGCCTGTATTCCTTGATTTCCTAATAGGATGCCTGAACCAAGGCAAGTGTCTATTCCATAGCTCAATGATCGTGATTATTTAACATTTTAATTTTAAACCTTAGTGAAAGATGATAGTTCGCTGTAAACTTTTCTTTTATCTAAAATGCAATGAAAGGTCAAACTTGAAACTTTTTCCCATTCGCCCCTGACATTCGTCACATATTAGGTGGCAGAATGTACTTTCGGGGTAAACAGTATATAATAAATTTACAAAATATTTATCATTTACCATTGTAGAAACAGGGAGAGTTTATGATAATTTAACAACCAGAATTAATACAGTGGAGTGATAGTTTATTATCCAAAACGATACCCACTACATAGGAAAGAGCCATTTATATGACACTGGTCTTCGCATATCCCTGGAAAACTACTGTTCAGATCCATTTTCCCGTATTAAATATTTGGTGGGCGATAAAAAAAATCAGCATTGTGTTATGGTGTCTCCAGCTGTGTAAATTCACCTCTTTCGACTGGTATACATGGCATCAGCCAGAGTCATCCACTTAATATATGAACATATGGACAAACGTTCTTAAGTATCTCTTTGTTAATTTTTTCGGGACCTTTCACAAATACTATTTGGGTATTTTGACTCGTGTTATTTTTATCGCCGATCAAAGAAATATACTTTTAAATAATTATGATGATATGCTGCACCTATAAAAATCAGTATTTGAGCCGAATCATAAAAACGTCTCAATAACCATGTCGCATGCCAAATCTTCCTCTCAAATTTCCGCGAGCGCAGAAATTCATAACCCAACAGATTTGTCCCGAATTACATCAAACGGATATCGCAATCATTCGGTTTGTTGCCGAGGGAAACGATTCCTCATTGCGCCGTCGCACATCACCTTGATTGAGATGCTCAAGCAGCAGCGCGATATATCCTCCTCAGAAACCACCATTACACCTCATACACTTGCCGAAACACGCGAACCAGAAACTAATTGGATAGGGTAATAGGAGTGTAATCGAACAACAGCGCTTCAAGTGAGACTCAGGTCGGCAGCGCTGTTATGAGGCAAATAATGGCGGCTTTAACAAGATAAACACAGGAGGAACAGTTTATACGTTTCCATCGGCACATCTTCGAGGGTTGCGGTTAATTGCAGCATAGATACCCTTTGCCTCTCTCTCTCACATACAGCGGATAAAAAGGTGAGAGTTTGCACGTGGCATGAAGTTACTCGAATGAGTGTGTGCGATATTCATTTATGAAGAAATATTTACGCATAAAATAGATGCATGTACATATACAGCCCAGAGGGGCCCCCAAAATTTATTCTAAAGGTTTGTTATTCATACATTTGTATGGCTTTCGGAGTGGGGTGAGGCCCCACATTTGTGACTGGCCCAGGCCCCATCTCATCTCTCTCAGGCCCTGTATATATATATATATATGTGTGTGTGTGTGAATATATATATGTATATATATGTATATATATATGTATATATATGTATATATATGTATATATATATGTATATATATGTATGTATATATGTATGTATATATATATATATGTATATATATGTGTGTGTGCGCTTTTACACACACGCATACGCTATCTTTTCATTCGTGTTACGATTACCTTCGTCATACCTGAGGCTCCCATATCACGCCAATCCCGCTACTCCCTCCTAACGTGCGAATCCGCCTCTTTTCATTGGTTCGTTGGCCTCATTAATTCATGGGAGCATCCCTCTTTACAAAAACCATCTTGCTACCAGACGACCGCAAATAAACGTCGTATCATAGTCTCTTGCCTTTCACCCTGGGAATGTGTATTCGGAATGCATTGCCCCCTTCTTTCTCCGCGTAATACTCCACACTCCCCCCTTCCCCCTCTCCCCTCTCTTTTTCAGTCTCCCCCTTCTCAATTCCCCTCCGGAGCGAAAGCCATTCCCCTTTCTCTTCATCTCTTTGGTTCCCTCACCACATTAAAGCCTTTCATAAGAAGCTCCTTGACAACGCTGGTTCCATCCTCCGCGTTTACCCTTAATTGCTCCTTTGGAAAGTTCAACATTCCTCTTTCCCGCCTTCATTTCTCTCTCAGACGGCCCTTAAGTTTTATTCTCTCTTTCATTACCTTTCTCTCTCTCTCTCTCACATTTTCCCGTTCCATTCCTCCGTAATTCTTTTGTTTTTGGAGTAAAGATTTTTTTTTTTAATTTCGAACCCATCGCTCCTAGTTCCGGGATTTATTCCCGCTGTCACTTTTTTCTTTAAATTATTATGTACGTTATATTTTCCAAAGGAAAGCGAACGCCAAAAAAATAATCGCCGAAGAAAAAGTTCACATGCGCGGGATCTCGTTCTCTTTTCATTTATTTTCACCCGGTTTGCTTCCAGTTCCTTTCTCCCTTTCTCATTATTTCTGAAAGAAGTTTTCTTCTTCTCTCCCTGTGTCCTCTTATCTCGCTCTCGCCTGCGGGAGAGGGAAAAATTACTATCGAAATAAGGGAAAATATATAAGATGGAGGGAATCCTTTTTATTTCTTGTTCTAGAGCGATGCCATCTTTACGATCGCCTTTTTTCCCTTTTCTCTTTTCCCTCCTCCTACTTCCTCTCCCTCATCTCTCTCTCTCCCCTCCTCTTCCCCCTCCCTCCCTTTATTCCCTCTTCCGCGCCGTCGTTTTCCCTTTTAACTCCCCTGCAAGCACTTCGGTTTGCAATTTGTCTCCGTATCAATCCAGATAGGGCCCCTTTCCTTCAACGCCTCACTCGGGCCGACTCTCCTTTCTCTTCCCTTTTTTTAAATCTCTTTCTCTCTCCCATTTCTCTCCTCCCTACACATCTCTGCTCCTCCTTTTCGACATCCATCTCCTTATACTCCAGTTGCCATAACTGCCTTGTCTTTCTTTCCAAAAATCCTCCCGTATAAAAAAAAAGTTTCAACTGTTCCCTACTCCTTTTCTCAAAAAACTCGTCTCCTAACGTTGATCTAAAGTTTTTCGTCCGTTTCTCCTGCTATTCCGTACCTCAACCTCCTTCGCTCCGTAATTCTTCCACTCATCCATCTTTATCTTCTCCTTTCCCATCGAAATTCTTCATGTCCTTTTTCTTGATCGCCTCCTCCGTCTGCTTGACGCCTCTTTTCTTCTTTATATTATACGCTTCTCCTCCCCTTCCCCCCCCCCTCGTCCTCTCTCCGAATGAGCTGTGGTGTGATTGTTTTTAGGTGTCCTTTTCCGTATTGAGACATACTCGTACGTGAACAGTGCGTTCTTGCATTAATTAGCATCGACGACAAGTTAGCCTTACTCGGAGTACGCATCGCAAGCAAAAACAAATTAAACAAGAAACCGGCCGGTTTAAACAAAAACGTTAAAAAACTGATTAAAAGCATTCGAATTACAGTCCAGCCCATCACCCCACCAAAACGGGTGAGGTCATTTACCCAGGACCGGACTTAAGTTGTTGGCTCCCTTTTCGTTAATTAACAAATATAATTTTTATATATTTACACGTAATATACGAGAATTTGCGCGTTACTTATATATTTATGAGAAACAAAATCATTATTTACGTCCTAATACAAAGTATAATTTTACTTACACAATGTAAATTACATTTCTGACACTGAACTTCGAAGTTCGACGGCGTAGCGGCTCGACTGCTTACTGCGTGGTCTTGGGATCAAATCCGGAGAGGTGATGCCTTCTGAGGCCTCCAGCCAAACCCAGAATAATGTTTTTTTGGGTACCACAATAATCTGGGAAGCAAGGGCGAGGGTCTAGCCAACAATTTCCTAATTGGTGTGGCGGACGGCTTAGAAAATGTAGTGCTACGTATCCTAAATATCCTAAAGAGAAACGGCGTTATGGTTGCAAACAAAAAATTCTTCTACATTTTTGACCGGCAAAATTATCGATGCCATAATTGTAATTCAGTGGCATCGATAGATCCTTTTCAATTGCTAGAGTTGAATGATTGTTAAATCGATCCTGTGTCATGGTTGATCGTAAATACCTTCTATAATTCGTGTCAACGTGGTGAACGATCGTTTCGCACTGCAATTTTCAGCCGATGCACACAAACAATGTGTACTGCAAGGTCAGCGTTTGGATTGATGGAGTGAATATTTTTTCCCGAATAAGTTTGCATGGATTTGGAAAGTGAAGCAGTGTTGCATTCACTGCTTGCGAAACTACGGAATAAATAATCTTGAAAATTAAAGCATTCTTCTGCCAATATTTCTTTCAAGTCTGACGGGTATTTATCCAAAATATTTCGTGCCTTCTCTGAAATTAATGACGGTTCAATGGTACACATTTTAGTAAGAAATGCAAATGAATTTACGGATGTGGTATACGCGTCACTGCGTCTACATAATTCAGCTTATAATATATGGGAAAAAAGGTGTCGCTTCCAGTCATTTCAATTTCACTACCTCGCATTTAATCAAAGAATGGTTTTATTTTCCTTATTTATTGCGTTAGTTAAGAGAAATTCGTAGTGTTTAGTTAAATTCCATCAAACCGCGCATATTTGAAAAAATTAAGCAAGTGATACGTATAGTCCTGCTACCTTAACATCAATACTAACACTTTGAAGTTTTTTGCTAACCGCCCTGAATCTCTCCAATATTTAATTAAGCTTAATTAATTAATTAAGAATTACCAAACTGTAAAGATTAGTTTCTCCCAACTCAATAAAACGTATATGATGGTGATATTGCCACCGGGTGTTAGAATAAAATATAAAATTAGATCACTGACCATAACTTAAGGAAATTTTTAGGAAAATGGAAAACGAGAAGATTAATTCTTGTCCATCGGAGATAGTCAATTATTAGCTACATTTTATTAGTATTATGAAACGCTTTATTATCATTTCTGTAAAAATACTATCCTATCCTATCCTAAATAGCTACGGATGGACGTTCTTTTTAATAATCTCAGTTATCTATTAAGTCGTATTTTTTACTGTAGGGATTTCTTTTAATCAGTATTACTAAGTCTGTATGTAACTAATTTTTTTAATATCTAACTTTGATAAACATTTTACATGAAACTTGTGTAATAATATTCCATATAAGAAAGCGTCAAATTCGCAAACGTTTCCACGTAATGGAACGAATAAGTTTTAATCTAAGCCTATAATTTTAAAAATAAAGTATCGGCATGAACATTTATAAACAGTTAAAGATATAATTTAAGCTCAATAAAATTTTTCTCAACTTGGGATGGTTTTTAGCTTTTTACTTAAAAATGTAAAAATAAAACGTTTTCATATAACTAGATTTTATGAACTGTGCAATTGAAGCTTTCTGTGCATGATTAAATGAATGTTATTGCGATAACTCCAAGACGTTGTTGGACCCGCAATCGGAATAATTAATGAACTCGGCAGCTGTGCATAATAGTTGGGCTCGGGTCGGTAGCATAATAAAAAATAACAAATCCTCTCCATGATATATTACGCATGTTTTCCATTGTGCGGTATGTTTATGGACGAGTCAGATGTGTGAAAAAGCAATATCTCGTTATGTGTATATATTTTTATTCTTTATAGTCTCATATTTTTTGCCTCATTCTTTAACTTACTCTTCTCTTTTTTTGTCACCTCGTCCCCGTCATTTTCTCAGCCTACCCTTCCTTTTATGTTCGTAAGCGACTTAAAAACGTTTCCCTCGACACGAACTTTGTGTATACTATCGCTTTACATTTTCTATGCAGACAAAACTGTCATATGGGTTTTATGTTTATTTTTTCGGAACTCCGAAATAAAATATTATGGCACCACAACGGAAAATATAATGGTCCACTATTTCATCTGAGGTGGTTATTCACCATTTTTATTGAGAAAATAAATGATAAAATGACGCTTATTCAAAAAAATACAATTAAAATGCCAAGCGGTTACGGTTTTTCTGAACGAAACATTTTTTAATTACCCTAAATTAAATAAAAATATGACTTCGCTCATTAGAATATTACGCCATAGAATAAACTGTAAATAAAGTAGTGATCATCATTTTTGGTGACTGGCACTTTTTAGTACGTTTGAATTTCATATATGAGCATACAAAGAATGATATTTTTAAAATATTCATGATCTGTAATCCCATTCTTCTTTGACACAAGAAAACATTGTTTAGGCCATTGTCACTGTGTATTACTGCAATTTAGAATGATTGGCCAGGACGATCTATCCTTTATAGTACAAATGATTTGTGTTTTGTTAGCTATTTTCGCTTAATTTTACGTCAGTATATCTAATTGTAAGGAATAAATGGAATATTTTGAATTCTTAAAGAAATTATTCAATAATCTATTGCTGATTTTTAGAATTACAAATTACCTATTGTTTTTAAAGAAGAGGCATTCAAATCCAGGCTCGTCTTAAGGGGGCTGGGTAGACAGCCGCCCCGGGTTCCGCGCTTATGAAGGCTCCGCGCCTTACCCTTACTAAGTGAAGGAAGGGCAGTCGTCTCGCCCGGGGCCCCGCGGATCCTCGAGACGGGTCTGTTCAAACTTCTTATACATGCGTGCATTTTTCTTATTTGTAATAGTTGACATTCATTTGTAATAGTTGACATTATTTCTTCCTTTCGGAACAAATAATGTCAACTATTACAAATGAATTTTTACAGAAAAAAGTTTAATATAGAAATCGTTAAAAAATGCTAGTTGATTTAAAAATGTTTTCTATTTGAAAATTATTTGACTCTTTTTAACTGACCCGATTTGTACAATGTCGAAAAACAGGTAAATCTTAATCTTCACGTTCCCCGTCCGTCGAGTACTGGAATAATTTTTATTGATAACATAAATGTTAGCGTATAAAATTAAATGATTTTGCTTTGCACAATAAGCTATGTTGCATTTCGGTTGTCGTGCATAAAGGAATTTGTTATCACGAAAGTAACATAGTGTCATACGAGGTCGAAGTAGGGTACATATATAAAAAAAGTGAATAATATTCAGTTAATTGTGTTGTATTCATATTTTGCAATCAGAAACAAGTATACTTTTCATGGCGTTCATCTCTTAGTTGAAATTTTACCGATACAAAATTTAAGTAGCTAAATGAATTTCTGTAAACTTTTCCCGAAGAGTGCGAAATTAAATATGCTCTTTTTTTAAACAGACTACAAAGGAATTCGCTTTTCCTGATATACTTAACGCTCTAAAGCATAATCGATGACTCCTCTTTTTTTCATACTCAGTTTTACCAACACCAACACTCGACTCGCTTTTCTTCTCGCCCGTATTCCCCCCCCCCCCCCCTCTTTTTTTCCCTCCACTCCGCCCTCATTTTTCGCCGTTCCTTTCCCTCGAGACCTTCCACTTTAATAATTATACCCTTACCGGTTCCCATACCCTTACACAAATCCTCTCTTCAAACCTCCTTACTCCATATCTTCTCTTATCAAAAGAATCCAAGTTATCCTCCTCTTACTTATTCTTCTCACTTCTTGTCCAACTCTTTGCCTGCAAAAAAAAAAGAACTCCATTCTTCTTTCACGTAGACTTTATTATGCTGCCATCTTCCCCTCTGACTCATTATCCAGCTACCTCAGTTCCCTATCTTTCTCTCGCTCCTCGAAAAAAAAATGGTAACCATATATTATTATACCTGGCACCGGTTTCTTACTCAAATATCCCCTAAGAATAAAAAACCTCGCTCTGCATATTGTGCTCACTACTAGATCCTATTTTCGTATCTCATTTGTTCAGCAATCCACACTTGCGTTGCGGTATCTCTCTTGTGTGATCTTGATATCAATTTCTTTTGACACCACTATTAGTGCGTTCAAAACCACAAATATTTTCAGCGAAGTTTTTCGTTTTTTATACAGCTTTTATTTTGAATGATATCGCTTGATTTTCTTCCTGTTCTCCGTCATTGAAAGCTTCAATAAATGTTTTCCTCCTTGAAATCTCCCGTTTCACCGTACATTCCTTCTCGGTTCTTCGCTGCCTACTTTAATCACCCTCTCTTACATTTTGGACACCGGTCTCCAGGCACCAGTTAACCGGTAAAATTTATTTGTTACTTTCGTTTTATAACCACATGCTTTTCACTTGTTTTCACACTATTCATCCTTTTCTACTTTCAAAGTTTTATTCCTATGTTAAGGAATTCACTCCTATCTTCTACCTCCCCTCCGTCGCATCTGTTTCATTTACATTCTTTCTCCATTTTGCTCTTCTACAAGCGTCCTGTTCTGCTCAAACTGTGCTCGTACATCCCCTCTCCTTTTACCTCGCTTAGCCTTGGTCCCATTCCTCCGCCTTTTCCACCTCCCTTCCCCTCCCCCCCTTCCCCCTCTCCCCCCTCTTCCTCCTCGTCTTAACTCCCTACACATGGCATTTAATTCCTTCCCCCATCCAAACCTTTCCTCGGTGCTTTTCTTAAACCCTTTCTTCGTCACTTTCACCCACCCTATCAGCCCTCGTTACACTTGATACCCTTGCTACGATCCTTTTCTTCTTCGCCACCCACTTCCCCCCCTCTCTCTCTCTCCCCACACAACTTCAGTGTCACCACACCTCGCGCTTCCCTCTCTCTCCCTCCTCCCTACTCACTCTCTCCTCTTTTCTTTCCTCTCCGCAATCTGAAATCTCTCCCTACCATTTTCTCTCACTTCTCTCTTTTAAACTCATATCCCTTTCTAAAAGTTCTCCAGTGAGGTTGGTCCCTTGCCAACAATCTCGCTCTCTTTCCCTCTCTCTCTCAACAGACTCTTGCTAGATCCCCAAAATCCAGGTCTCTCATCCAACCTCTCTCCCTGTCCCTTTTGCTCCTCTTTCAAACCACATCCGTCCGTCTACCTTCTCAAAATTCCTCTTTTATACCTCATTCCTCTTTATTTCACTCCACTTTTACTCCCATCATTTTAATTTTAACTGATCGTAATTTTTTTTTATATATTCGCACTGGACGGTTCCCAACAACAAGGGCTTAATCTGTTTGGCGCCGATTTTTTGTTTGTTTCATTAAACTGATTTCAACATTATTTTCCCAAGTGTTGCTTTTTCATGTTACGTGACGGTCTGTATATAGGTATATATATTTTATATATATAACGCTTCTGGAAAATGACAGCGAATGGGTTTTTCCGTTCCACGAAGACTTGGATTCAATGGTTTGATTTTATGTCTTGAATGTTAATTGCGATTTGATGAGCATTTAAAAAAACATTCTAAAGATAATAACATATGAATGTGATTACGTGTATTTTTAAAAAAAATACCCTCATGATTTGAAATATTTGCTCATTTGGCTAATTTAAATCTCTTAAAGTAGCATTTTACGAGAATCGTGGCACTTCTTGTAGAAGTGCGTTTCTTCGCGAATCTTCCTTGTCTGTTTCCAAGAATCTCTTTAAATTTGCCTTTTTCATTTCTGCGCCGAATAAACTTATGCTTTTGCGCCTTCGTCCTCGTCTCCTCTTGGCTACACTTTGTCAACCATTACGCCTTATCCTTCCTTCCGTTTCCTTCAATTCACTTAAATACTTTCCCCGCGCTTCCCTTTTCGGCGTACTTTCACGCGTCCCAATCCATCCTTCCTCCATTTACGCCCACTTTTCCTCACTCTCGCCTTTTCCTGATTCCTTATTCCATTCATTTCCCTTTAAACTCGTTTTATTTTGTTCTCCGCACTTTTTTTTATCCCACTTCCTCCGCGTTCGCCTACTTTCCGTATTTTCCCTCTCTTTAATTTCCGTATCTTCCTTTCACCCTCTCTCTCTCTCTTTGCCTTCTCACTCTGATCCCCATCCTTAGTTCCCATGGAGCCTACTCCTCTCACTCCACTAATGGGGGAGACGGGGGAAAGGAGGGAGCTTTAAAGAGTTGGGGGTGGGGGGTGGAGAGAAGGGGGGCGCTGGTTGGATGAAGCACCACTTAAAAGGCGACACCACTCGTACTTCCCCTCTCCCTTTCTCTCTCTCTCTCCTTCTCTATCTCCCTTCCTCTCTCCTTATATCCCTCTCTCCGTCCTTTTTATCCCCCTTCGCAGAAGTGAGAGCCAGAAAAGATTTTTTTTTCCTTTCCGCCTCCGTCATCTGTGTTACCCGTCCCATCCTATTCCCCTCTTCCTCCACCTCCTCTTTTTTCCCTCCTTCCCCCTCCCTCCCCCTCCCTTCCCCCCTCCACCTCCTCCTCCTCTCCTTTCGCTCTCCTCAACCTCTCATCTTGAAAACCATTTGTGTCTCCGTCCGTGGACTTCTTGCTAGCGTCACTACAAGAGGAGGAGGTTTTTCTGGGATGAGTATGGAAGGTTTGCGAAGGATGGAAAGGGGTTGAGAGGGGAGGGGGGGGGAGGGAGAGAGAAAAGGGTTTCGAGACACTTCATAGAGAATGGTAGTGTTGATGGAAAGCCTTTTGAATTATTAGTCAGGTTATCCTCCCTCCTTCACTGCACGCCCCCTCTCCCCCCCTCCCTTTCTCTCCTACCTTTCCTCTTACGATGTCTTCCCACCTCACCGTATCCCTATCTCACTTTCTTTTTCTTACCTCTCACACTTCCAATTACCCGGCTCTCTTCCTTTCTCCTTTGGCTCGGCTTTTCTTTCCACTCCTTTATCACTGGCCCTCTTTCCCTCTTCTCGTCTCTTTTTCTATCTCGATCGTAACTCTCAAGTGATGTCCCTTAAACTCCCTTACAACCATCCACTTTATATTTATGTTCCTATTTCTTTATTCTTTTTCCTTCTGATCCTCTCTTTCGCTCTATCTTTAAATTTATATTTGCCTTCCTCTCTCTCTCTTGCTCTTCCTCTTTCTCTCTCTCTACTTCACCAAATTCTCTATTTATCCGTTTTCTCTATTTTTTCCTTTCTGTTTCCTTCCCCATCCTATTTTTATCACTTTTCCTGATCTTATCCGCCATCTCATTCCGCTGTTCCACACTTTCTCATTTCTTGCTTTTCTTCTCCAGTTTCAGCTCTCCCGTTCCCAATCTTCCTCTTTCTCACTTTCTCCTCCGTTTTCCTCTCGTTCTCATCCTACCTCCCTCCCTCTCTCTCTCTCGCCGCCTCTCCTCAATCCTTTCCTTCCTCATACTCTATTTCCTTCCCTCTTTCCATCCCTCTTTCCTTTCCCTTCCTGTCTCACTCCACTTCTCTTCATCCGTCTCTTCTCTTGGTGCGAGCATGGCTCGATGGACCTTTTGTTGTTCCTGGTTTTTTTTTGTTGGTCCAAAGCTTGTTTTTGGCAGGTGCTCTGTTTCTTGGAAAGATGGATTAGCCCCTTAGGATTAGCATACGAAGGATTTAAACTCCGCTAAGGTTTAACGGGCTACGAATCGGTTTATAAAATACCCCTCTAAGCAAAATATCGGAATTGATTATTTTTCGCTGTCGTAATAGTTAACTTACACATTTATTTTTTTTTTAAATATATAATTTAAAATAAAAGTAAACGATTTCACGAGAGTTGGATAATGAATATTGAGCGGTTAAAAAGTAAACAATCAAGATGTGTATGCTTATGGAAGTGCAATTTTTTTCTCTTTGGCTTAATCCCAAACAATGCAGCATAGTAGACGCGTGTAACTATGTCATTTCTTCCTAGCATATCTGTTTTGTATTTTATTGTTTTTATTTAATTTCACGTTGTAATACTGGAGAATTTATTTTTAGAATAAATTCAGGGGAATGGGTTTTCGCAACGCTCTTTCACGGGTGTAACCAACAATTTTGAATGACTCTTCTTTGTGACGACTTTTTTGAAGGATCGTAAAAATAAAATAAATCTTAATATCCATTTCTCAGTCAAGCCCTCGATGTTTTCCAAAATTCCCGAAAATGAGTTATTTTCTTTCCTGTCACATCCATCAGTCCTTTTTTTTTAAAAAAATAATCAACGTTTCAATCGCAGCCGTTTATCTAGAGTCGATTTGAGGGAAATATCTCTTAATTGGAATCGGAATTTTAGGAGTTATTCCGATGGGCTTAAGGTGATGAGTTTTTCCACCTCTCTGGAGTGAAAATTATACAACTACTAGATTCAAGTCAACATCTTTACTCGAGAGAACATCTTTTACATTTGTTTTTCATTTTTGTCTTCGAGCATAAAAAATCGTAAAATCAATGATATCTTCCTAGCAGTCACTTTTTTCCTTAATTTAAAAAGTTAGTTATGACTACTTTTTGTTTCTTATGAAAGTTATTGGGATAAATATCCTCAAAGCCATCATTTTCCATGCGTTGACGTCGTATCAATATCCAATAATGATTTTTGCCTGCTATTCATCAATTTTCTCCAAATAAAAAATAAACAATGTATTCCAATAAAACGAATGTTATTATGTAATGATTGCTCATATATTGAGCGCAGCCAATATGCCGGAACTTCCTGTTTGGAAACGTGATGCGAAATGAGTCTAAGCTCGTTGAAAATGCCTTTTGTTTTAGCGGTGACCTTCAAACGGGTGAGATCCAAAATGAAAGAAATGGCGTCAGTGGAGCAGATTTCAGTTCAAATGGAAGCTTATCTTGTGTTCCATAAGTTTACGCATTCGCGAGTTGCGTTTCCTTTCCTTTAAGACGACCACCTTTATCCCTCTTTAGTGTGTATCCCAGCAGTTTGTTTCCTTCCATTCCTCTTTCATCAGCTCGCCCTCCTTTCACGTTTGGGCGTTTTTGGAAAGGACGTCGGAGAATTTGCTTTGCCTGTAACTTTTGTAAAATATTTGTGAACTTTTTGGCTACGAAATTATCCTCCATATGAATGGGATTTTTGCGTCCACTACCCTATCGCGGGCAAAGCGATGCTGTATTGTATGCGTTGAAATCGAAGCGAATGCTATCAACATGAAAGTATCGAATATTCAACATCGAAAGAACAGATGTTTTTGAAAAAGCCAGAGTTTTAAGCCTTTCTTCTTAGGCGTATTAAACATTTTGCGTCGTATTTGATTACGCAGTATATCTTTATTAACGTTTGTTTGTTTTATGAAGTTTTCCGAGGAGAAGTGAATGATTTTTGCCATTCTTGGTAAAAATTCTCCAAATCTGGTGATCTCAGACAAAGTTACATTTCCTCGTAAAACTAAATGGAAATTTTCCGCGTGAAATGGAGCAGTCCTTGTATAATTCTCTTTATTTGGTTATATATTTTGAAATACTTTTCATTCGTTTGCATGATTTTGTGATGAAACGGATCAACAAGATATGTATTTTTGTCTTGAATGTCTGCCTTAAGTATGCACCAATCTGCACCCATTTATTGCAGGATATTATTTAGGCATTTAAAAACCTCATAATGAACGACATTTTTTTCTGCCGTCTTGTTTGCTAGTGGAATAGTTATTCCTCACAATGTACATACCTTCCGAGTATCATGTTTGTAATCGTGGGGATTTAGCACTTTCTATGAAAACACAACCGCTGAGAAGTATACCTTGGATCAAAAATGGCGAACGGGAGAGCATAAAATAATCCATCAATCATAAGGGCAACTCTTAGAACTCACAGGCGAAATGGGTTTGGCATAAGAACTTGCTAATCCACACATACACACGCCCAAAAAAACCCTTTCTCTTTCCCTAAAGTTTCTTGGCACAACCTCTTCCTCTCTCTCTCTTTCTCCCTTCGTCATGCGCCACTCCTTCGAATACACTCGACCTATCTCCTCCCCTTATCCCCCCTCCCTCCCCTCTCCACCCCCCTCCCTCCCCTCTCCACCCTCCCCTCTCCACCCTCCCCACTCCACTATGAGCCCTCCGACTACTACTTATCTTCCTCCTTAATTACTCTTCCAGTCTCTTTGTTTTCTCCTCTTCAGTTCTCCCTCGCTCGTTTCACCTTCGCCGAGTTTTTGCGCGTCCTCTTACGGCACGTTCGATTCAAAATATGACCCCAGAATGAAACTCTTTCCGTCAATTTGCACAGGTAGTACAAATGTAAAAATACATAATTAGCAACTCTTTTGCAGAGATTAATGTTTTTCATAAAATTTCATGAAATGAGGCTAACTTCCATGTTACACTTTTCATAATATTTTTTGGATGTTTTTAACGGAAATTTGGTAATTGCGAGAGGAACAACTACGTTAATTTCTTCAACTTGTCGCTAGAGGCAGTACACTGCAATATTTTTAATTACAAATCTAGCCTTTTCTTTCACTTGTGACTTCAACTGAGCTCATTATATCTTCTGTTTTAAATTTTAACTAACTCGATTTTAAATATAGAGCCAAATTCCCAATAAAAATATAATGCATCAAGAATTATTTTGCTATGGCAAAAATGGGAAAATTGTCATCGCCGGAAATCGAACCCAGCTCTTCCCCTTCGTGTTCGATTCCCGGTAAAGATAAAAAAAATGTTTTCCTAACCTTCGTTTCATTTGATGGTCTAGTATGGTGTTTTCCAAACATATTCTAGTGGCGACACCCTAAACCACATACCAAAACTAACGCTACATATCGCATTATTTTTCTCGCGACAAAATAATATGCGTTGCGACACAGTTAGGAAATGACTGGCCTAGTACAAGAGTTATCAGCCTCATCTTTGACCTGACAAAAGTCATGAGATAAAATAACAAAGGATCGCTATTAATCATACTTTTTAGTTCTGATCTATTTTAGACCGTGGGTACAGCCTCGTCTTTACCATCTCACGATTTGACACGGTTGACTCGGATAACCATAAGTAGGTAAATCCGCAGACCATCTGACCCAACACGTTCTAACATCGATATCCTAATTAAGACCGCACTCATGGATGGGGTTGCATTCCTACCCTAAGAATGTGACTGTCCCATAAGTCTTACGGCGTAAGAGATTGTGACCGCTTGTGCCTGCGTTCGCCATATTTAGAAGACCGATACTGTTAGTGAATTAAAGATTATGACAATCTATATGATTTTATCTTTTTTTCATTATGGTACATTCAGGCCGCATTTGAAAGTAAAAGATATTAATTAGGTTGTCGAAAAATCTGATGTGGGCAACACATGACTTTCTCCATATTTGGGGTATAGATATTTAAATTATTATGAATAGCATTATAAGGCGAAATTATTATTCCGTAACGTACAAGAAAACAGTCGCCCTTATTGCCGTAAATTATATTTTGAATATAATTGGTTTCACTTGCGCTGAGTTTTCGGTAACTTCAGTCTCGGGATAACATCTATATTTCGCCGTAATAACTGCATTCCATGAAGGGTAAACGTTTACATTATGGTTCTTGGCTTCAGATCTGATTAACAGATATTGTTGCTTACCTACTTTTGCGTTTATTATTAAAGAAAGCGCCTCCTTAGATGTGTACGCAATTGGTTTATCGCCCGACCTCCCAGATAACAAATATGCTCTTCTATACTTTTGAGCTCGCTTCGGCGTGGTTGCAGTAACATCGCGTAATACAGAAGCAGCAGATCGCTCACCGCGACCTCGTAATCCTACCTGTGTAGCAAAAGCTTCGACACTTTTCTCTTGAAGCAATCGTTTCGCCCTAATTTGTTTCCTTCTAACACCACACTCTTCAAACTTCTTCAGCGGCCGAACACGTTTTCGCGATTTACTCGGGCCAGTTTCAGTGTTTTCTTCAGGAAAAACTAATTCGGTATGTAACCACTGAGAGTTTTGTGTCTGAAAACGTTCCTCGATTCGGTGGCACTTTTTCCAACGAAGTTCAAGATTTTTCATAAATTTCGTAATTGTTTCTTTCACCAAATGTTCACTGACATCTATTTTTATACGTATATAGTCCGTAAGACGATCACACAACTCCACCCTTTTCATACTTTTGATTTTTAACCACTCCAAATACAAGTCCAAACGCATTATTGCGCGCAATGTACCTGGAAAAAAGCGAATAAAATTTTAATGTGCGCATATGTGCATTTTATTTTTTTCATATAAGTGACTCAGTATATAAGAAATAAAATAGTATGATATGAGCCCCTGCAAATACCTGCAATTTTTTTAAACTCAATGTAAAAAAAGAAAACGTAAAAAACCAAAGCCGTAAAATAAGTGTCTTTTTAGAATGACTTTTTGGAATTATTTTATACAAATTTACAATATAAAATGTATATAAATATTCAACTAACCTTGCTGTATCTCAGCCATCACAAAAATTTCACTATTCACTCAGAAAACTCGAAAATAGCAACTGTTAACAACAAGCGATAAGCAGCGACTGACGCTTTCGAGTTACGCGCATACATAGTTTGCGCGAGTTTCAAGTTCCACTAATTATTTTCTTTGTACCTGTTCACAAACTGTCATTTGTTTTCAAATAGTTTGAAATGTTCTTGACACGGTACTATGTATGTTCGCTTAAATTTTAACCTTATGATTTCGTATTTAATTCGCGCTGCTTTCATTCTCTAAACCACTGTGCGCCGTGTTGGTTTCTTCCCAGTTTCACCTTGAAAACGACTGTTTTCTTGTACGTTACGGAATAATAATTTTGCCTTATAATGCTATTCATAATAATTTAAATATCTATACCCCAAATATGGAGAAAGTCATGTGTTGGCCACATCATATTTTTTTAACTTGAAAACGTTGAATGGATGCCAGATAAAAATTAGTAGATAAAGGAGGAGCAAAGGGTTTATCTACAGATAGGACTATGACAATAAAATAAGAAATATATTTACGACAGAGACTCGTTCGTTTTTCCCTATGTCTATTGAGCACCACCATAGCAGAAGTAATTCGGCTGATGGGAATTGTTAGCGTTTGGTGCGAGGCATTGAAAAATCATCTATCAAGTTTAATGCAGGATTTAGTGTAAATGTTATCACTAAATAAAGCTTATTTATAAACGCCTCCCTCCATGCTGCTCCACCTCTGAAGCTCCCCTCTTCGCAAAACCTCTCTGCACTTATCGAATCTTCATCAACTATCAGGCTCTCATTCAATTCCACCGCAAGCCGCATTTTATTGTGGAATAACTCCATTTCGGAGAAAGAGAACTCTCCTCTTCTTTCGAATTCAATTTTCTCATATAAACTCTTTTATCTCCGCTTAAGTCTCTCCGTTTCTGTGATTTTGAATGACGAGACGGGATTTCGCCTTCCTTTTTTTCGTTTTTCTTATATTTACATCGCATCTTCGTCGTTTCTATTCCTTATATTTATTCGAGCTCATCCCGTATTCCTCTTTGATGCGATATCCTTTTAAATGTCATCGTTATTTTTACTATTCCCGGACCAACCAACTAGTCTTTCGTTCAATCCATTATCTCCATCTCTTGCATATTTTTTGTGTGTTTGTTTCAACTATTCAGCTATTCAGCTACTACATTCCAGAATATCCTCTGAGAATATTCCAAATCTGTGGCTTGCTCTATCATGAAACTGAACAATACCCTACGTCCAACCCATGTCTTTGCTACATATTTTTCGTTTAATTATCAATTTCTTTTTCATAAATGGTGTTCGACTTGTGCAGTAGTTTACACTGCATCGTCCTTTGGTTTTTTCTTTATATGGATCATTAATACTTCTAGTATATCTCAGTGATTTTCTCCTCTGTCTTAAACCTTGTTAATTAATTCTATCATTATTTTGTTCTATTTAATTCCACGAGTAACCGCCTATCACCGCCTGTGGCTTTTCCTTTTTTCAGCACTCGAATAACTTTTCCTATTTGGCATTCCATAATGCCAAAGTTGTCTTATTCAAACTCCACCTCTTCTTCCATTTATATTTTTTAGAATAACATCGTGTCTGTATTGCTTCGTCATAGTTTATGTGGTAAAAATGCCATCCATTTAGCGTTTTCATGCACATAAAATGCTAAAACTGTTCGCCGTGTAGTTTAAATTGCCGTGGGACCATGTTGAACGCCAATAAAATTTGAATTTCATTACTTATCAATTTTTCCGCACATTATGTTTCCAAACGATTAATTTTGATTAGGATATAACTCTTGATTCCATTAAATCTAAACATCTTCGAATTATAATCACGGAGATTTATCAGTTTTGTTTCATTTTAACACACGTGTTCGAATCTCTAGATCTTCTCTCTTAAACGACAGCAATCTTTAAGGATATACTGTTCTCTTTCTCATTTTTTATCAGACTTGACGTTTTTCAACGCTTCTCTCTATCTCGAAATCTCACTCTCTCCGGCGTTCTCGAAAAGTCTTTTCTCCCTCATTATCTCTCTTTTACGTTCTCACATCATCTTTTCTTTCGCTCGCCCCTTATCTCACCCCATCTCTTCGCTTCCTTATCGCTTCGCCTCCTCTGCTCCTCGCCCTTTCCGCAATCTTATCCAACTCCAAACAGTCTTATTCAACCCTTCATCTCCCTGTCCCACTATTTTCTCCCTTAAAACTACCCGATTCCAGGTTACTTCGACACTTTTTCCGATTTCCTTTTCACTTCGGAAACGTTTTCTTATCAAGTCCTCGCGATCTTATTTCCAACTCCTTGTCTCTGCTCTTAAATTGTTCTCTATTCATTTCCTCTTCCTGCTATCAGCATGTACCGTTCCGTGCCTCCTGAACCCAAGTTCTCCGCTTTTCCTTATCTCGTATTTACTCCCTGTTTTTTCCCTGTGTTCTCTCTCTCTCCCACGCCGTCTCCTTGGTTACGCCCTTCTCTCCAAACATTTTTCTCCCTCTGTATCTTCTCTTCGCACGCTTTCTGCATCCGCAAAATCGACTTTCTCTTTTTCCTCCACACCTCTCTCTTTCTCTCTCTCTCTTTCTCACTTTCATTATCGACTTCTCTTTCCTCCACATTCTCTCCTTTCTTCACATCTCCGGATGTGCACGTACTTTCATTTTTTAACACGCTTGCTCTCTTTTTCTTTTTATCTCGCCTTCTCCCTTATTCCTTCTTTCTTTCTTCACGCCTTTTACGTTTATTTTCCCATTCTTTCACTTGTTTAAACATAATCTTATATCCTTCCTACTTACACCCTTGTCTTCCGTTCTCAAACTTAGATTTTTTCCTCTTCCTACATTTCTCTATATTTTCTCATCCTGTTATAACGGTGTCCATCTTCCTCTCCTATTTTTCTAATCCTATCAATTTTCGTCATTTGTATCCTCTTCCTATACTAGTGTTTTACCCTACATGTAACTTTTATGTTTTCCTTTTCCATCTTCAGTTTTTTTGCTATTCATCTTTATCCCATTCTCTTAATCTCTCCTTCTTCTTTGTCTATTCATTTCATCAGCTATTCTTTCTTCTTTTTCATATTTTTAATGAGCGCTTAATTCTTATTATACGTCCTTTTTCGCTTCTTATTTCTTCTCCGTACCTTACTTCATCTATCCCAAAAAAATCCTTTCGACTATAAATCCATTTTCTTTCACCTCCATTTTGGCCTATTTCCTTTGCTTTCTCTTTCAACCTTCTCGGTTTTCTCTCTTCCTTTCCTCCTCTCTTTCTTCCTCTATCTCTCTTATGTAATTGCAGTCTCGCACGAAATTTATTCCGCAGGAGTAGATATTTTTCTCCATCACATTCTTAACATCCCATACCACTTACACCCTCCGCTCCCTGTCCCTCCTCTCTCTCTCTCTATCTCTCTCTCCATCTCTCACTCCCTCTCTCTCTCTCTCCAAACATCCTTTCTAAACCGTTTCCCTTCATTTTGCCTGGATCTCCTCCTCCCTCATAGCGGCAACGGTTGACTCTGCTTGTGTTGCGGGAACATGCCCTCATTTTTCCCCTCTTTTGCAGTTTTTTCTTCTCCGCAGCTCAAGCTCATTTTCCCCGAGATTTTTCTCCTCTTCCAGTGCTAGCTTAAATTTCTACCGCAATTTTTTACAAGGTTTATATACGTATCTTCTTAATTAAGGTCGGAACTTTTGCATGTACACGCTTTTCAAATAACCCGGGCCGATTTCTTCTCACCCTTTGCCTTTGCTCACAGGGCTGTTGAATTCTAAGCAGTTTTTGTTCTAAACCAAGCGACCAAGAGATATAGATAGATAGAGAATTGTCTTTATTTTCAGGGCGGGTTAGAGAGATAGCAACTAATTTTTTTCTGTTGGCGAATTTTTTAGTGTCATATTCATGGTTTTAAAAGAAACCAGACTCATGTCGTTCCGAAGACGGGGATATTGGTTTGTTGGCTGAGAAGCGGTTTGTTAAGTTTCTTTTACTAAAAAGTCTTTGAAGCAGGCTTTTTAAAAGGCATGGCGAGTAGACGGAGTCATGAGAAGCGAGCGAAGACCCATCCAGCCTCGCTCTTTAAAAAAAAAATTAAAAACGTCGATGAGGATGAAGAAAAAAATTCTCTCTCACAGCTCTCTCCTGCGAGCTACTTCCGCCTCTCCGCGTATGACGGGGTACCTAAGGGTCTCGGCCTGGGACCTCCCTTCTCTTCACTCCTGAGAGAATAAAAGATTGAGGGGTTTAGGGTCTTGCATTGCTCCGGGGCTAGCATCATTCTTAAGCCGGACGTCATGAGGTTCGCGTGACGCCATCTTTCGCACGGTCAGCTTTCTTGTGGAAGAAGGAAAAAT